>CAOKZL010001767.1:0-510640 GCA_948472985.1 Iguana delicatissima | reverse complement strand
AGGCAAAATCAGATAGAGATGTAGGGTCATACCTTTATGTAGAAACTTCAGCCCCTAGAAGGCAGACATGTCAGCGTCTGATTTTTGAAGAAGCTGGTTTAGCACATTCCTTATACTCTGTATTTGTAAGGGGACATATGTAGCTGAGCAAATTACCTCAGCCTCTGTATACAAGACAGGCTGAGGAGTGTCACATAAATAAAACCTAGCTAATGTGTACATAAGACCTAGCTAATACATATGTGTTCTTATTCTTAATATTCGCAAACATAATATCCAAGCACAATAATCTTACCGAGTACAGCTATCTGTCTGTGAAGTTGGATTGATAGGTATGGGTCAGATAGTGTGGGGAAATTTTACCAAATCTTTCTAATGGGTCAAAACCTGTAGATATTTCTACTTGTCCAAGCTGCTAGCTCGGCAGCCTCATTTCACCCCTTTGCTGTATTGACTTCATGTTAAAACTGTGTGTTACATGACATAGACTAATGACAACTATGACCATTCCTATCACCTTTTATCTGTGCTTTGTTTTTCACTCTGCCATCTTGTCAGCCTGGTCATCTTCATCTCTGTTTTATTCCCGGTGCTTTTATCCTCAGTACTTCTTACTGAGCACTGAAATCTTTGCCAGATGTTATAGCGAGCCAAAAAGCAACTGGTTGTATCTTGGGTAGTACAGTGAATCTTGCGCTGAGATTAGAATTCACAATATATAGGGGCAGATCCATATTTTATCCATAAATTTCCTCCACATTGCACATCAGGTAATCAGATTTCTAGGTAAGGAGGAATAAATATATCATAATATGTCACAAATCTTGTTGGTGTTTGAGTCAAATTTAAGATCCTCATCATGTTCATTAGTATGGCACTTTCCCATAGTAAAAATTCCACTCAAGATGGCTTACAATAATAAAAGCTTGCACAGCATGAAACAGCTTTCCATGATAATTCACTTGCAGCAACCTTTGTACTTGGGGCTCTTCTTGCCCTCCTGGACTAAATGTAAATGAGCCAGACTGAAGAACAGGAACCAGGTCTCAGATAGTCCAGCTGAGAAGTGGGCAAGTATGGCCCTCCAGCCATTTTCACCCTAAAACTTCCAGTAGCCCTAGAAAGTTTTTGGTTACCCAATGATCATGAATTATGGGAGCTGCAACCCAAAAGCTTAAGGGGTTGAGGGGCACATGATTCCCATGCTAGGCCTGGGGGCCACCCTGATGCATACATTTGGCGAGGGGGTGGTGAATCAGAGAATATAGCAAAATCCGGAGAAGAGTAATAAGTGAAGGGTAAGATAACTGCTTTCTGCTTCACGTATTGCTTTGGGAAGTACAAAATAGATACTCCTGGATTAAAAGGTGAACCAAACAAATTCCTTCCCCCTCCCTGGGGTGCACATGTTCACATAAACTTTCTTCCTGCATAGACTGTGTGTCCATCCCCTCCGGCTAACCCCATGGTGTTCCTGAGTTAATATACTCTTAACTTCATAAATCCATATACAAACCTGACCTCTCTTCCCTCAGGCTGATACAAATTGATTTTTCTCCTTTCTCGGCAGTGCTATCTGAGGACACCATCAATCTATATATGAACTTGAGCTGTCAGCCTTCGGGGTGTCATAAAGTCACAGACAGACAGCCTTGTCCACCCTGTGTGAGTGAGCTCTGTTGACTTAAGGATCATGGAAAGCTCTTAAGGTGGGAGCCATAAAGTTGTGAAGCGCTAAGAGAAGGCTCAGCTCTATTAGAAAATCTATCCAGAATTCCGTTGCCTCAGTGCTTGTTGCTCTTAAAAGTTTATTTGAAGTACTTGAGTGCATTCTCTATTATTATGTTGGCACACAATGAACGTGGCTTAATATTGAGTGCATAATGTATTTTAGCCACCATTGGGTATGCATGATTACAGAGGTAGAACCGCCACTGTTGGACGGGTTTGATTGTTCAGTGAACGCATGCTTACATATGGAATGGCATCCTCAGTCTCTGTCAATGATTTTGAGTTCAGAATCAATGGAATGAGCTTTCTCTGTCTATCTATAACATAAGCGGCTAGTACCTGCACCAAATGGCAATGCTAATACTGGATCTATATTTGCTTGGTATGCTTCAGGCTGTGTCATGGGAACTGGGTCTCATCACTTGCTTGGAGTGCGTAATGAAATGCCAGAAATATTAATATTTGGGGAACAAGTTAGTGGTGTACAGCAGTATAAAGGTACAAATTTATCAGTTCTAAATGTAAAAATGTCCTCTCGGGGCAAGAGGAAAATATGTATTTATATAGTATTTCAAAAAGTTTTGACAGGGCACACTATCAAAACACACCAGAATTTTAGTATTTCAGCTTGGTTGATGTAATGAATCCCCTCGTTCTTTATTCAGTATGAAATAACATACCCAGCTTCTCCTCCCAACCCCCAAAACCCTGTTGTAATATGGTAGAAAAACTCTATTACTTTTCATGAAATCCCCAATTTAAATAGAACAATGGTTTTCAAAATTTGTGTCTGGAATCATTTCCATGTCAACTAGCCTGCCAAGAAAGAACAAAACAGTGAACATGGATTATTTTCCCCCAGGTTGGCTCTAACATTTGGTAAAGCGTAGGCTTTTAAAACATTGCCAATATTTTTTCAAAAGATATTTTTATGAAACAAAAAGTTTAAATATATAAAACTTCATATAAGAGTATTAAAAATACATAAATCAAGAAATAAAACCAAGACATAGAGGAACTACCCTAAACAACACACACACACACACACACACACACACACATACACGAAATCTAAACCAGGAAAGCACTAAACTAAACCAAACCAACTGAATTAAACATGTCAATATTTTTAGAACGAGAAACCACCCACTTTTCTTCTTGCCTATGTGACTGCAAGATATTTTCTGCCCATTCACTGAGAGTCCATATTTGTAAGATTGATTTTTGCAGAGATGCCACAATTTGCACACTAGTGCACACTAGTGCAATTGTGCAAAAGTGTGATAGCTGATGCCTTTTGGACAGACTTTTAACAATGTGAAACAGTGATCAGATTGTTTGCCTCTTTTTCATTCAATTCTCTGTGCATGCTGTCTTTGTGTGTTTTGCTTTACAAAGTTAAAAGGAATAATTTTATTATCTTCTGTGCAAATTTCAAATACCTTGATGGGAGAGAAAAGTTCATTTTCTCTACTGGGAGGATAAATGAACACTAATGAACTTGTCATATTGAGGTTCCTCACTTAAGTTATGAAGCAAACCCCAGATTAATTCCATGCACTATGTATATAATAGTAGTAGTGTAACTCCATTTCTCCTCAATTTATTCAGTTCATGGTCCCTGGGACTATTAAGAGAAATGGGTAAGAGTGGTGGTTGCTTAATCTTCTCTGGGTTTAGTGTGAACTTTAAAGGGGCTCCATAATGCACTGAATCCTAGCCCTAGAATATGCTCAGCACCATGGACATCTCCTTTAAAGTTCACACTAAAACTTGGAATGGTTCTGCAGACCCACTAACATAGAAGCTGTCAGCCAATTCTGTTCTGGATGTTGTTGGGCTAGAACACTAATCACTCCCACACATCCTGACCAATGACCAATGATGATGAGAGTTATGGCTCAACACTATGTGGAAGTCCACACGTTCTCCACATTTGTGTTTCTTGGAAACTGCCTGCCATTTCTCATTCCGTGACTAACAAACCTCTGCCACACAAATAGGAGATTCAAGGATTCCAAAGGACACAGCTTGAGCAGCAATGCCAAACAGTACATTTTGTGTTCAACAATAAACTAGCTTTATTCACTCCACTTTAGTGTATAAAATAATTCCAGATTATGCTTTTTTTCCCCTTTACAATTTATATAGTATTCCTTTGTAATTACGTTTGGGTTTATGTTGTGCTAATTTAGTTCATGAAAAAGGAAATTGCATCCATCTTTAAAAATAATAGAAAACTTTTCTCAGAAAATCTGTGTGCTATTAAAACAGGGATATGCAAACACTCCTCATTGCCCACACCAGAGAAAAGTCACAAATCTAATTGGCATTTTCTTTCTTTCCCTTGAAATCCCCCAGTGTTTCTTCTTCCAAAGTTTACTTGAATTGTCATATTAAGTGATATTAGTTAGGGATAAATGAGTTTGTCAATTGAATTTTATTCAATACCACTTTCCCATGTTTTTATAAGTCTACCACCACACCACCACTGCTGCTGCTACACTCCTTCTCCTCCTCCTCCTCCCCCTCCCCCTCTTGTTCCTCTGGTGGATGGCAATGTTTGAACCCATTCATTAATACAAGAAGTGCACATGAGGACTTTGCAAGTAACTAAATTCCTCAAGCATCATAGAATCATGGAATCTTAGAGTTGGAAAAGACCTCAGGGGCCACCCAGTCCAACCCCCTGCTATGCAGGAACATCCATCAAAGCACTCCCAAGAGATGGCCGTCCGACCTTTGCTTAAAAACCTCCAAAGAAGGAGACTCCACCACACTCCATTGAGGCAGCATATTCCACTGTCGGACAGCACTGAGCATCAGGAAGTTCTTCCTGAGGTTCAGGTGGAATCTCCTTTCCTGCTGCTTGAATCCATTGCTTCTTGTCCTGGTCTGTGGAGCAGTGGAAAAACAAGCCCACTCCCTCCTCGACATGACATCCCTTCAAATATTTAAACATGGCTATCATGTCCCTTCTTAACCTTCTTTTCTGCAGACTAAACATCCCCAGCTCCCTCAGGCACTCTTCGTAGGGCATGGCTTCCCACCTTTACAAAGGATTGTAGATCCAGTCCTTCCAGTGTTGGTCATTCTATGAAGGTATCCTTTGCCAGCCTTGGATGTCCATCAGTGTATCCATTGCTTCTGAAAAGACAAATGGCAGGTACCACACAGTTTGGCAGATAGGTTATATTACTGTTTCTGTAGGTTGCAGATATAATACATCCATGAGAAATTTCCATGACAAAATTCATTCAACCTAACAAACCTTTAGCTTACCTGAAGAAAAAGAAATGCTCAATACTACCTCAAGATGCAGACTTGTGTCACTGTAATACCATCACTTTTCCTCCTCTGTGTGACTTTTAAAAAAGCATCTTTGTCTGCTGAATAATTCAGTGGCCTTCAAAACCTGGCATGATGTATTCTATGCCTTTGAGTTGGCCAAATAATTGGATACTTTGGATTTTGTTTGATGATCAACATGACTACCACACCCTCATTGTGTGTGTGTGTGTGCGCACACACAGACGCATATTCAAAAGAGGTAGGTGAGGATTTTTTGGTAACAATCCTTGGATATGTTTGCCACCTTCAAATTGATCTCAACATTTTGTTTTGGGTTCCTCTCTTCAGGAATGGCATTTTGTTGCTTGAACTAAAAGACAAAGAGGTACCTTCTTCCATTCTGTACTTCAAAAACTCAATTTCATTTCAGTCTTTCTTCAATTCTAGTAATGGGATACAGCAGTGATTGTTAGCCTTTTTCTTTGCTGGGGATCTCTTTTAAATATCTTTTGTTGCTGCGGACCCTCAAGACTTAACTCAAGATTTAAAACCCTAAAGTGCATCAAATATTTATTTAAAATTTCTCATCAAGGGTCGTCAAATTGGGAGAGGAGAGAGAAATAAGTCAGTGCACACTTCCCTGAGAGCTGCTGGATGAGGAGAGAAGACTTTTCTCTTGCCTCTTTCTGCTGGTTTAAGTTTTGCTGTTAAATGGAACAGCTAAGTGCAGACCCAGACAACCAGCCAGCATTTGCCTTTCTCTCTTTCTCTCTCTCCTTTTCCAGTAATCCAGACTATAGAAATGCTCACACACACACTCATGCTGCTTTTTTGCCTTCTTCATCAAGAAGAGAGGAGACTGAGATGAGCAAAGGAGGAAGGGAGGAGAAAAAGAAGGGGGGAAACAGAGGATAAAGGCAGAAAAAAAAGGGAATTTAAGACCCTGAATGTGCCTCCTCATTTCCATTCATAAATATATGTGCTTTTGTCTGAATTGAGTGGTGCCTGAGTGGGATGCAACATGGCAGCCAATTCTGAAACAGGATAGCAGGGAGGAGTGGGGCCAAATTAAAATGGGGGCACTGCTGCAGCAGGTGCTGGCAAAAAATTGGAAACTGGAATGAGGGGTCACTCTTGGCAAAATAAACTGCCATTCAATTCAGACAAAAGTGTGTGCACTTATGAGTGGAATGAATGGAAATGAGGAAGCACCCTCGGGATCTTTTATAGAGGGGTTTGCTTCAACCCCCCTTTTTGCCTTCAACACTCCTTTTTTGTCTTTTTTTCCTCCCTCCCCCTCTTTCCCCCATCTCAGTCTCCTCTCCTTCTGGTGAAGAAGGCAAAAAAACAACAACAGGAAGTGTTTGGCATTTCTGCTAGGACTCTGGACTGCACTCTGCTGGAAAAGAGGGAAGGGAAGAGAAGAAGAGCAAACACTGGCTGGCTGACTGACTGTCAGATCCACTGTCATTCAGCTGCTAAGCCTGCCTCTTTCAACAGCGGAGCAGCCACATGACAGGCAATGTGTAGACCCTGCGAGCCTGCCTTCTTTTGCACTGGTTCCTGTCATGTTGCCCCTTTGTTGTGGAGAGGAGATGGGCAGAACAGTCTTCAAGCCTTTTATGGCCCAGTTGACAGAGCATCACAGACCCCTGGAGGTCCCAAGACACCAGGTTAAGAACCATTGTGGTGGAGTGTTTCATCACACATGAAAACAACAAGCTTGTTCAGAGGTTCAGGACACAGATATGTGGTGAGATGGTTCAGGAGAATATCAACAGGGAGAGCTGTTACATGAGTCACTTACTTTACTCTGCCTAATGGTAGGGCTGGACCAATTTTTATGACAATCCTTATCACTGCTGCTCAGTTGGGGGCAAAGACTAGGTTATTTGTGTTGGAGGATAGACAACTAGTGTAATTTGCCCCAGATTATTGCAACTTGGAGTGGGCTGTTGAATGATCAATTTCTGCACTTGGAAGTGAATTAATGAAATTTTCTCCCTGCTGCCAGAAGTCTTTGAAAACTGTACAGTTTTCCAAGAGGTCTCATGGGGAGAGAGAAATAAATCTTTCTCCATTCACTACCCCATCCCCAAGCTAAGCGGTGGCTGGCAGATTGGGCGCAGCTAGCTGAGCAAGAATGGTGGAAGCTATATCCTTCCAGAATCCTCTCTTGGTTCTGGCCCCTCCTATTCACTCCACACATTGAGGTTGGGGCAAGGGAAGCCAGGTGAGGATCAAGGAGACTATAGACTTTCATGATCAGTTTGAATCCCTCCTCCCAATGTTGCAGAAGAGCTGCTACATGATGATGCAAACATTGTCATCATACACCAACTATTGGAACATAATGATCTGTATTGATCATCCTTTCCCGGCTCTCGTCTACTCTCCCACCTTGAGAGTTGGTGGGAAATAGGTGAATCTGGGCTGGGGTGGTGGTGGAGGAATAGCATTCCAGTCTATTTGAAGACAGGGAGCTTGACAACTATTCCCATGTTCAGGGTTTTTTGTTTTGTTTTGTTTTGTTTTTGGACAGTTTAGAAGCCCCTTTCTCATTTTTCTCAAGTCGTTGGATCTCCTTTCCAGTGGCAGAGCTTGGAGTGTGTGCGGGATGGGGGGCAAGAAGAGGCAAGGCTATGGCATGAGGGGTGTGGCCACTGTGCACAGGAGTATGGCTGCGGTGCATGGGGGTGTGGCCAGGGCACGCAGGGCATGGCTATGGGCCAGGACACCCCAGAAACATTGCCACCTGGGGTGAATCTCTCCTCCTGCCCCCACATCCCCACGAGACTGCTCCTTTCCATCTCTACATGGAGTTAACACCATTTAAGCCTTCTCAGATCAGGAACTCAGAAAACAGGCAGGGCAGAAAGAGGCTGCTCATGTGTGGTAGCTTTTTCTCTGGAAGGCAACGGAAGCAGTTTTCTCTGCCTTTTCTCTAACTTCCATTCTGTTCATTGCTGTCACAATGGCCTTTGGACTCCAGCTGTTGCTGAAATAACTTTTCCACTAGTGTAGCAACGCTAGCTTCTTTTTTCACATGTTCTGGCCTCTAAAAGTAGGAATGAGGTGTCCAAGACAAATGTCGCTTGAGCTGTTTCTAATTTTTTTTCCTTCTCCTTTTTGGCTTCTCGCAGATCCCTTTGTTTCTTTACAGCACAGCAGCAAGAACAGGCAACCTCACTTTGCAACTCAGTCCCTGGACAGCCAGAGCAAGATGACAAAGTAGGCAAACTGTGTTCTCCTGCTGATCTTAGGCTGCTAAAAGCAGGTACAGTCGGGAGACATCTGCAATGTGTAGGCGTCCCATCGTTTCTTGCCCTTGAAGGGTTGGAATTGTGTTTTGTACCATGGCATGTAGCAAAAATCACTCTCCCATCAGGAGCTTCTTGAAACAAAATGCTGTGAAATTCAGGACCAGCAGAGAAGAGTCTATGTAGTTTAATCTGAGTGTTGACCACAGTAGGAAGTCCAAGGGCTATTTGCTACTTGCAAGCTTTTGTGATCAATAAGTTACACAGGTTGGTTATATGTCACATAAAGTGGCACCAAAGTCTGGTTGAGACACATAAGATTATATAGAGATAGTGGTATATTGGGCATTATATAAAAAAAATATCAGCCAGAGAAAGGTGACATTTTAATGTGCAGGGACCACTTCACTGTCTAGAGGGGAAGTGAAAAACTGCCAGTCTGTTTCGTTAATTTTCTTTCTAAATCCAACCTGTATTCTTAGCCCCTTCAAGTTATATAATGGCTGGCATCCTGTTAAGCAGTTGCAATGTTGTAAGCTAGATTTACAACTTCGTAACTGTTTGGCATTCACCTTTGCATTCATGGCACCCTTTCCCTTGCCACAAACACTACTGAAACCCACATTAAAAGGCAAGGCACCATATTGAGTGAAGAAGTTCTATGGTGCTTGTGAGCACGGTGCTGAAGGGGGAGACATCCAGCTCCCTCTCTTCAGTGAGCCACCGTGTGATGAGTTCTGCTTCTGCCCACAACCACACGGTGATGGGAGAGGACTGGGTGCGTCATTCTTCAGGGCCCCACTCACCAGCTTCACAGAACTCCATTGCTCAGTATGGCTACCTGGCTTTTAACACGGGTTTTACAGAGTCAGATTGGTAGATGGAGCATAGCTATGACATCCTAGTCTAATCTCATGCAGGATCTCAGCCTATCTGCCCTAATCAAACATATAAAAGGCAGAAACAATGTGTATTTTTGAAAAAAAAAATATCCTACATATGTAGTTCTTTATGGGTAGGGAGAAAAATACTTACAAGGGCGGGAAAAAAAATGCAGATTTGCAGAAAAAGAGTAAAACTGAGACTGAGAGATTGTTACATTCTTGGATGAGGGATATTTTCCTCTCAGATATATGGCACTCAAGATGTTATACTTCTGGTGGAAGAATTCCATCTATAGGATTCATTTAGCCCTTGGTGTTTATCACACTGAAACTACCTCACCAAACTAGGTTTTTCAGATTTTGAGGGATGACCCATGTTTGTATTATTAGAGACCAGCAGGTAGGAATTGTCTGTAAAGAAGCTGAAACAATTTAGCTGACAAGGCTTAGTTATGGAAATTATGGAATCTTCTCATAGTCCTCTTCTTATCAATGGGGGAAAATCATATATATATGTATATTCATTCTTTTGGAACAAAGAGTATTTTAGGGAATTTTCTCCAACAGTGTTAAAAAAAAGGTGCAAAAAAAAAGAAGAAAAGAAAAAGTGCTCTCTCTCTCTCTCTCTCTCTCTTTTCCCCTACTCCCCTCACATATACATATATATAAATATATATAAAAAGATCCTTGTGGTCTTAGCCAGCAGCATAAAACTTTTTCTTTTTGTTCTTACATGTGAGTAAGCACATATTGGCAACCCTTAGTTATGGAATGTGTCTGCTCCACTATAAAAGTGCATAAAATTAAAATATGTACATTGACAATATTATACCAACACTGAAAGCAAGATGTAACACTGAGATGTAGAACCTCTGTTTTATACACTTCAAAGAGTTCTTTTGTTTGTTGGAAAAGATACCAGGGGCCAAATTAAATTACTCTGGTACCAGCAAGTTGCTTCTGGGTCATCCGGTTCACTGTTCCTAATGAACACAGGACATTGTGGTTAAGAAACCTCACTCCTCCCCATGGTGTGACATTCTTCCAAATGTCAGTGATGAAAATAAGGATAAAAGTGTATTAGTTAAGCTAAAAAGAATAAGGAAAAGGATCAAAATTAACTCTGAAAGTTTTCATGGTATATGCACCCAGTGCCCTAAGTCTATCATAAAAGCCATGGCAGTCAAGTTCAGCACAATTATCTAATGGAGCCCTTTGGTGATTGGCACTAATAATATAGCTGTAAGGGACACAAATGTGTATCCGGCAGCTTTTTTGAAACCTTGCTTTTATTTTGGCCTCCTAGCCAATGCAGTAATGATGGAGCAGAGAACCTTGAAAGGTCAAAAGGTTCCATATCATGCCGTTTAAACTTCCCTCCTTATTCAAATGACACTTTCCTTACTTTTGTGTTCTGCAGTGGGAGCTGTTTCCCAGAAGGAGCTGTCATTGAGCCTCATAGTTATGTAAATAGGATAGTTACTTTTGACATGGGTAAATAATAGTTCTATATGCAGTGATGTTGTTTTCTTACCTTACCATGCTAGCTTTGCTCAAGCCATGATTTAGGTGTTTGCCTCTGATTAGCATCTTTGCATTGTGCCAGGCAATTTGTTGTGAACCTCTACTGTTATTTTACACACATAGGAGGTGATCAGTGGGTGGGAAAGATCAGAGTTCTTTGTGACATGGCATGGGGAGATTCATACATTGTTCTCCTTGTCCTGGAAAATCAATATTTTGCATTACAATGTGCTGTCGTATATGAATCAGCAATGTCCTGAAATGTTCTGTTTCAGAACAGCAGGAAAATGTAGAAATAGCTACACACTCACATACACACAAGTACTGGGAAGAACTTTTCTTTGCATTTTATACCACTCAAACAAAAGAAGTGGCCGTTCTTCCCCTCCTTCAACAATACATTCCCTATTTGGATAGATAAATTCTCTGCGTCCCTATAATCTTCAGTATTTCACAGATGAAAACTGGGACACATGTGGCCAAGCAACTTCAGAGCATGGCAGTGTGGCAACAGTTATTCACAAGGGAAAATTGAGAAGCTAGGAGAGGCTGCAGCAGTTTCTTTTGCCTCAGTCTACAAGGGAGGGCAAGGTTGCGCTTCCTTCTCTCTCCTCTCCTCCTCCCTGGTGAGTTAATAACTTTGAACTCAGTTTTCAGCAATGGAGATAAGCTGAGGACAAAGGGGGGAAACTGGGAAGAGGAGAGAGAGACTAGGACATTTTAAAAGCAGCTGCAAAAGTGGAATGGCAGAGGACTGTCCCTAACAAATCAGGACAGAAGTGGATCTGTGAATTATATCCCCAGTCCTCCAAAACAAAGCAAAATTTAAAAAGTCACATCACAAAAGTGGGTATCTAAATAAGAAATGAGTTCAGACACTTCCTGATGAGATCCATGGCCAATTTTGGCATATTTTAGGTCACTGCAGCCCACCAAGGGCATGGGATGAAATTTGGATGCTGCAACAATTGTCCACCCCTGCATGAGGATATGAACCTGTCAGAGTTCAACTCTCAGCCTTGCTTAACTACCAGCAAGGGAAGAAAAGCAATAGTACTTGCCCAAGAGGAGGAGGCAGTTGGGAGTGTCCAGTGCTAACCATAAAGTAGAAATGCTGAGCCAAGCCAAAGTCAAGGTCAATCCAAAAAGTCAAGAATGCCGAAGGTCAGTCCAAAAGGTCAGGAAAGCCAGAATACCAGTGTCTTGGGAACTTGAGTGGTGATTTGCTATAAGCAAACAGCAAGCCACACCTACCGACTTACATAGCTGAGGAGGACAGGTGCTTCTCATCATCATTCTATTTTCTTAATCTCACCAAAACAGCTTCCCTCTGAGCTGCTCTCTTTTGTCTCCTCTATGACTGAGAGCTAGGGGCCAAAGGAGATCTAATTCCCCTAAATCATTGCTGGCCCCCTGTCCCTCTGGCACTGACTGCAACAACTCCATCTCATCTTGTCTTTCAGCTGGTGGGGGTGCTGGCAAAACAGTCTGTTCTATCACTGGCTCTGTCTCCAGCACAATCAATTGCTCATCAACTTCTGGGCCATCATCTATCACAGAATCCATACTTAGTGCCATGTTGCCAAATCACCTTTTCAGATCCCTCTGCTGCCAGCATCAATCCTCCATTAAAACGAAGTGAAGATTTCCCCTGTTTTTCAGCTGACTTGCTTTTCCAGGAGGTTTCCAAATGTCACAGTTAATCTGGAAAACAAGACTGTGTATGCGTTGTGTTTCAACAAGTATGTGTATTTCAACAAGTATTTCAACTTGCATGTAAGGGTGATGTCTCACCTTCCAACTTGGGCAGCATAACAGCTCCACATGTTGCTTTATCTTCATCTCTGCCTGGTGGAGCTATGAGCTTCTTCACTCCACCCCACCCAGTTCAGCTTCTTTTTCGTCACTTCCAAATGCAAGCCTTCATTTCCACCAGAGGTTTAAACATTGTTCCTTTTTATGTAGTGCAGCTTTTAATTTTCCTGCCCAACTGAAATGATTGTTTATGTTGTAAATGCCACATTAGGCTCCGTGAAATGGAGATGGAATTGATTTTCATTTCAGAGATTTCACAGCTTGCCCCAGAAATTTCTGCTTGATTGCTGGTGCCTCCAAAATGCAAAGGGCGCTGAAAGGCTCAGAAATGATGTGTGTAACATGGCATATGAAGAAATGAAAATGAGGCTGGCAGCCAAAGTAGTTAGAAGACGGCACCCCACATCTCCGCAGACATACTCTGCTGAGCATCCGAAGGAGTATACCTCCAGAGACTCTGTGACTTTTTTTCTTTCTTTCAGAATCTCTAATTCAGCTCCCAGTCAATTTTGGAAGTTGCTGAATTCACCATGCTGTTCGCAAGAAGGTCAATGGAGTGAAAGAGTTTGTTAGCTGGACAGAATATGGTTTTTCTAAGTAGAAGGTTTGGATTCAGCTTTGCCCTACCGAAAACTCTCTAAGAGCTATAACATTGTAGTAAAATATTTAAGAAGATGTTTGCTGTTGTTGTAACAGAACAGTAAGTAACAACTAGCATTCCTGACTCATAGTTCCAGATGAGAATGCAACCAAATTAAGATTCTTTTGTTGAAAAATGCATTGCTGACACCTCACCAAGATATCTGCCTCACAATATAAGGTAGTGGATATAATTTAGGGAGAGCACCAAGAGATACATGGGTTTCACCTGTAAATAAAGCATAAAGCTTTTCCAGTGATCTTTGGTTTTCACACTTTCTCAATTTATTCTATCTCTCAAAGTTGTTAGGAAGATCAAATGGTCCCCGGTGTGAGATGTCCTGGGCCAAGATTGCTTTAGAAATGATCCAGAGCAGATGAATATCCATTGAAATGGAAAAAAAAATGACTACCATAGTCACATATTTTACTTTGTCTAGTATCAGAGATTGTAAATGTTACTTTTTTGACTATGGCTCCCAGAATTCCCAGCTACAATGGCCACTAGCCAAGTACAGGGGGAAAGAAAAAAAAGCTTCCAAGCTCTGCTCACCGTTCAAACTGCATTTCTTTGGCCACAGAAGGCACATAACTAAACTATTTCAGCAAATCGGCTTCAGTGCCCTTAGCATTTCCAGGCACATTGGTGTACACAATCCAGATGGATGCAGAACATTAGCTGTGTATAGAAGTATGTGTGGAGTTGACCCTTGTGCAGCTGGGATGGGCAACAGACCGACACTGTGAAAGCCGTGCTTGGACTACATTTCCTGTGGCTTGTGGCAGCATAATTTAATGAGCATGAATGGCCTGGCCTGGTCCTAACTAAATGGGCAACCACAGTTTTTGGTTCCCTGTATTTGCCCGCATGAACCCTAGCATTCTTACACTTCCAGGGCTGCAAAAGAAGAGCAGTTTAAATTAAGAAATAAACCATACTTTGTTGTGATTCTCAAATTTTGGTATCTGTGGTTTGTTTAACCGCAGACTTGGTGGCCAAATTATCACCTATAGGCCCCAGTTTGTCCCCCATACCTCCTCCAACCTCTCCCTCTCCCAAGAACCTTTACTTTTAGTCCCCAAAATAGTCAACTGTGTCTCCCAAACCCTCTGGGGTATACAGTTTGCCTTCTAGATCTAATTCTCTCTGGCTTTTTTTTTTTAAGGGCCTGTATAGACTTTCAGGAGTTCCTTACACCTTGTTTAAAGTTTAGTTAATGAGAACAAAGCAGGATATGAAACCACAGTTTGCTTTTACCAACTAGAGTTTAAATAAGCTATAGTTCCCCAGTTTTTGAAAACAAAGGGAACAATGGCTTGTTTAAAACAGAAGTAAAAAAAACACACACACACAAAATGCTCAAATGAATTGCTGCTGCAAAAGAGGAAGAGAAGCAAAGAGGATCATGAAAGAATGATCAGCCAAGGATTATTTATGGCATCCTTCACCAGGAATGTTTAATCAACAGGTTCCCCATCCCTAGAATGAACATGAGCCCGACTGGGGATTCTCTCATGAGATATACTGGCCTATGTGTTTGTGCTTGTGTATGCTTGCGTGTGTAAGAGTGAGACTTGCAAATGTGACGTGGAGAATGTTTGTTTGAAATTCAGAGAGAGGTTTGCTTTGACAAGGATAGATAGAATGAGGCTGTTCCTAAAGAAAATCTTGAGGCATTGTGCAGCAGGCCAGAGAGAAGCCTTGGATGCTTCCGGCATGCAAATCCTACCGTGTATGTGTGTGTTTGGCTTAATGAAAAGAAGGAGAAAGCTTCATCAAGCTCAAGACTCCTTTTGCATGGCAAAGTGGAGTATTGATTTTCCACCTGTGACTGCTGTAAATGAGAAATTTCTCTGACAAAGCCAAGGCCCTTTGCTGGTTGTGTTCCTTATCTCTTTAAATATGATTACCTGTTCTTCATGGCTTCATGGTTAAAATCATAATGAACTTTGCCAGCCAAGCCAGTTCATCATCACAAGCACGTTTTTGTGGGCATGATCAAATGAATTCTCTCCTCGGTTACTTGAAGCTGTGTCTCTGGGCTAGAGTTTTATTGACTTACTACTAATTTTATTGTCAGGATAACTCTTCCAATCAAGATTTAAGACAAACCAGGAAGAGAATCAAAGTGTCTGAGACTGAAGCCCTAATGCTTTTGATTTGATTAACATGCTTCTTTCCTTGGGGTTAGGTGTGGGTGCATTCAGATCTTTCCATCTCCCCACCAATCTCCCACCTTCACCTCCTTTTTATGAAATCGCCTTTGTTCACAACTAGAAGCATTCCTTTTTTTCCGAGAGACAAGATTACTTGTTTAGAGAAAACCCTGCTCCATTACCATTACCTGTTTCTGTGTGTTTGCTCGTAGGCAGTGGGAAAAGTTGGAGGGGGGAAATAGATTATTCCCACTGCTTCAACCTATGGACGACTGCTGGCTGTAATTTTCTTCAGTCTCTGGTGGTGAAAAGCAATACCATTCATTTTGTAAGTGCTGCTTTTTGTGTTTGACCTTTTATTTGGAAAGCTGCTTGGGTTGCCTCCTCCCACTTTCCCCCAACCTGTTGAGATCTGCCAGCTTTATATTCTGTGCAGGAGTACAGTTATTTGGCCGATTATTTAAGAAGCAAGGAATCTGTTAGTAATAGCAAGATGGCAATGCCCATCTGTGCCATCCTGACCATGTTGCTGTAGAAAAGGGGAATTTAACTTCGAGCTGCCCCCAAGGGTCTACTTCACAGGCAAAAATCTCTACCTACATTCCTGTGTGTGGTCGTGGAATCTTGGTTTGCCACTTTCAGGGCTTTCTGTCACGCTGATCCAATCTACGGAATGCTCATCCGGCTGAGGCAGTCTATACCAGTGGTAGGAAGTGTGCAGCCTATCAAATGTTGTTGGACTGCCACTCCCAGCAGTCCTTGCCTTTGATTACACTGGTTAAAGCTGTTGGGAATTACAGTTCTGCAAGCTACCAAGAGCCACACAATTCCCAATCCTGGTCTATCCCATAAACTCTATAGGGAGTGAGTAGAAAGATGTTCTTTTGCTGTGATATGAACTAACAGTGATGTCCAGTTTGAAATTAACTTTCTTCCATTTCCACCTCCAAGTACCTTTGTGGTTTTACCTCCAGGAAGAACAACAGCCCTGTATGTTGCTTGCACATGATGTGGATTTTTTTTTAAAGTAGTCATAGAATCATAGAAATGTAGAGTTGGAAGAGACCACACGGGCCATCCAGTCCAGCCCCCTGCCATGCACGAACACCCTCAAAGCACTCCCGACAGATGGCCATCCAGCCTCTGCTTAAAAACCTCCAAGGAAGGAGACTTCACTACACTCCGAGGCAGCAGATTCCACTGCCAGACAGCCCTGACCATCAGGAAATTCTTCCTGAGGTTCAGGTGGAATCTCCTTTCCTGCAGCTTGAATCCATTGCTCCTTGTCCTAGTCTCTGAAGCAGCAGGAAACAAGCCCTCTCCTTCCTCTACATGGCATCCCTTCAAATATTTAAACATAGCTATCATGTCCCCTCTTAACCTTCTCTTCTGCGGACTAAACATACCCAGCTCTCTAAGTCTATCCTCATAGGGCATGGCTTCCAGGCCTCTCACCATTTTGGTTGCCCTCCTCTGGACTTGCTCCAGCTTGACCATGTCCTTCTTGAATTGGGGTGCCCAGAACTGGACACAGTAACCAAAGCAGAGTAGAGTGGTACCAGTACCTCCCTCGATCTAGACACCATACTCCTGTTGATGCAGCCGAGAATTGCATTGGCTTTCTTGGCTGCTGCATCACACTGCTGACTCATGTTCAGCTTGTGGTCTATGAAGACTCCTAGATCCCTTTCACACGTACTGCTATCCAGCCACGTGTCCCCCATCCTATATTTCTGTATTCCATTTTTTCTACCTAAGTGTAGGACCTTACACTTCTCTCTGTTGAATTTCATTTTGTTAGCTTTGGCCCAGCTCTCCAGTCTATCCAGGTCATTTTGAATTTTGATCCTGTCCTCTGGCAATTTGGTGTCATCTGCAAATTTGATGAGCATGCCCTCTATTCCTTCATCCAAGTTGTCGATAAAAATATTGAACAGCACTGGGCCCAGGAGAGAACACTGTGGCACCCCGCTAGTCACTTCTCTCCAGGATGTCATCTTCATTGATGTGAAAAAGCCATATAAACCTGTGCAAATGTATGCTCTAATGCAGTGCTCCTCAAAGTGCTAGTCCATGGAGCAGTGGGGGTCCTTGAGCTAATGGCTGCATGTGTCTAGATTGTTTCTAGGAAAGAAAGAAACATTCCTAGTCAATGGGCACAAATATAGTGCAGGTCCACAACACTTTGGGGAAAAAAATCCTGCCAGTGTCTTTAATCAGAGAGCTTAAGAGATGCTGGTCTAATTGGAAGTTACATATGAGTAGTTTGCCCTTTGCAACAATCGAGGAAAGGGGAGTTCAGGAACACATACAGAATATGTTAATTTTTACTTGGACATAGTTTTGCCATAACTTCATACAAGTTGAGAGAATCTATTATGTCTCCATTTTATATCTCACTTTTCTCCCAATATAATTTGTTATTTGTTGTTCCATGCCTTCAGGTTGTTTCTGACTTATGGTGGGGTTTTCTTGGCAAGATTTGTTCAGAGGGGGTCTGCCATTACTTTCCTCTGAGGTTGAGAGAGTGTGTCTTGCTCAAGGTCACCTAGTGGTTTTCTACAGCTGAGCAGGGATTCAAACCCTGGTCTCCCGGTATCCTTGTGCAACAATTCAACCACTGCACCACACTGGGTCTTTCCCAGTATAGGACCAGCTCACATATACTAAAACCAAATGCAGCTAAAAATAAATATTATAATAAAAAAACACTAAAAAGCAATTATATAAGCTATCCTATTAAAAACAGTACTAACTTAAAATATCTGAAAGTCACTTAAAATATAACACTCAGAATAAAAGTACATCTATTTTCTAATAAAACTAGCAACCAGTTAACAGCGAAAATCTCTCTCTAAATAAAAAGGTGACTTACTTGCCAGCGAAAGGAAAACAGAGAAAAAGTGCAGCTGACTTTGAGAGGGGATTCACTGCCTGGGAGTAGCCACCAAGAAAGCCCTTTTATATATTCTTACCAGTCATGTCTGTAATGCTAATGGTCGCTTTTACTTTTTTTTTTCTTTTACAAACTTTGATTTTCAATCCAGACCACTTAGATGGGGTTCACATTTTAGGATGAAGTGGTTTCATTCCCATAGATGTTCTGAGGGGAAAAGATGGCTTCATAGGTTTTATAATCTACATTTCTCTCCGTATTGGGAAGAGTAGTCTGTGGTACCATGATCCCCATTCCTTTCCCATGGACCATTCCTGAGGGAAGACATGACAGAATTGTATAAAATTGTGCAGGATAAGGAAAAAGTAGCTTCTTCCTCTCTCCTGATACTAGAATCTGGAGTCATCCACAGAAGCTGAATGGTGAAAAGTTTAGGACAGTGAAAATGAAGTACAGTGTTAAACTGTGGAACTCATTGCCTCATGATTTATTGATGGCTCCCAGATTGGATTGCTCATGGATGTTGGGGCCATCAGTGGCGGCTAGTCCAGGTGGCTATGTTTCACCTCTTGTTCTTGGGGAACAAGTGATAGAGGATGCAGTTGCACTGAGGAGCTGGCAAGCTTATGAGAGCCAACTGTGTATCCACTGAGTAAACATGTAATTGGACTAGCTAGGCATTCGTTCAGATCTAAAATGGCAGTACTTATAGTCTCCTGTCAATGGACTACTTAACAGGTTCAGCATTGGAAGTTCTCAGTTATTACCAAGATAATCTTTTTCCCTTTCACATGTCTTTGTGGCATGTATGTTTGGCATTGTACATACATGCATGCCAAAGATAATGCTCCATCTCCTTGCTAGGCATTTGATCAGAGCAATCTCCATTGTTGACACAGTCAGCTCCATTTCGTCCTGCTACTTCTTTCTCTCCCTGCCTCGTGCACAACTTGAATCTTTTCCTCGTCTTTTAATCTCACTTTCTATTAAAAGTCTTCCCAGAGCTAATGCAATAAATTTAGATTTGAGGCCAGATGCATAGCAAGAAAAAAACTTTTGGCAGAGTGTACTCCATCAGAAGCCACTGCAAATGAAATATGCTTTCCCTTAGGGATTATTCTACAGTTTAATTTAATTTGAAATATCAAATTAAATTAATTCAAATGGTTATGCAGTTTCCAGGGAAAACAGACTTCATTTATGATGTTCTGCCACAAAACTGTGCTGTTCCTATCGCGTATCTTCTATTGTTAAGCGGGAATGATAAATAGTGACAAGCAGAAAAGGTTTTTTTTCCTCCCATCATCCATTATTCCATAGTTTCTACCCTTTGTAACAAAGGGCTGTAAAGGATTTTTCATTGGCACTTGGATTTCTAAAGCTTAATCCTGAGCCAAGATTCTTGACAGTGAATTGGACCACTGGTGCACTGTAATTTAAAACGTTGCTTTGGGGCTTCGAAGGGTGAACTTAGCTATCTGAAATCACTTTAGATGGAACCACTTGGAAAAGTACTGACATACTTTACCACACCCTTCAACTGTCTCAGTTTGGGAGGGACAGTCCTAATTAATCCTCTGTCATCACACTTTTTCAGCCACTTTTAAAGTGTCCCAGTTTTTCTCTTCCACTTGCCCCCTTGGTTTCCAGGTTACTTCAGCTGCTGCAAACTGAATTCAAAGTGAAAAAAAGTGGTTTGTACTCAGTTAACTCAGTAGCGGCAAAGAGGAGAGGAGGGGATAGAAATTCGTGCTTTCCAGTAGGCTCAGGCAAAAACAAACTGCTGCAGCTTGTCCTGATTTATATATTCTTCCTCATAATCACTTTTGCCATCTTGATCACACTCTGATGCTGCTTGGCCACATTTGTCCCAGTTTTCATCAGTGAAACATTGGAGATTATGCTTTATAGGACCGTTATAAAAATTATGGAGGCAGTGCACAGGAAACATTTTCAGTGTTTGACTCATGCGAGCGTGTAATCTGCTGGCAGAGTGTTAAGCTTAAAAAGCAGAGAACTAATGTGCATGGTTGTGTAGCTGAGTGGGATGGAGAAGGCCTGGATTCAGATCCCTACTCCCTCCTTTCATTCATTGATGGAATAGTAAGCAACTGTTCAGTAACCACACAGCTGTGGCAGGTTCCCAAAATGAGATGTGAATGCCACAGAATACAAGACTGGAACGTGAAGTTTGAGTAAGAAATCAGAAACAAATTAAAGTCAGGGCAAAGTAAAGCAGCAGAAGAATGGAGCAGTGAAAAGATCTAAAAATCATTAAGATTTTTTGCTGACATGGAAGGGTTGAAAAGGCTTTGGGAAAATAAAAAAGGTCTTCAGTTGGATCCCGAAAGATCGCAATATAGTTGCTGGGTGAGATTCTCAGAAACAGGCATTTTGTAGCTGGGGTGCCACCACTAGAGAGGTCTTCCGGTAGTAGTGCTCAGCAAAGTTACTTGTTTGGACTACAATTTCCTGAATTCTCTAGCTAGTGTAGTAACTAGCCATGTTGGCTGGAGGAACTAAGAGAGTTGTCATCCTGGGAAATAATTTTTCTGTGTCCTGCTTTGTGGCAGCAATCCATCTGATTTTATTTGTGGTCTGAAAAGATGGCATTAGGTGGCCGTATGTCAGAAGAGATGTTCCTGTAATGTTCATGTCATGTAGTGAGTTTACCAGAGGTTATATTTCTGAGACTGCTTTGCTCTGAATGAATTAAGAAGACAGAAAATGTTATAGGTAAGAGCAGAGGTGGCATCTGGTGAGATACTAAGGTTTTCTGAACCAGCTCTTTATTATTTTCATTTTATTTATCTCAGCATGTGTCAGGGGCAAGGAGTGTTGAAGAAGAACAGAGTCTCAACAGAACAGAATCTTGTTAGAGAATAATACCTTTGACTTGGACCTGTGGTCTCCAGAAGCTCTGCAAAGTAAATGTGAGGATGCAGAGACAAAGTGTCAGGGCCTAATGATTCCGTGTGACATGATGTGAGGATTGGCCCAAACTTATTGTGAATGTTAAGCATTCTGTGTATTACTGTGACACCCTTTCCCTGGGAGTGGGAGAACCTGCTTGAATTACACAAATAAATAATATGATTATGTTTAATCGTCATCGTCGTCATCAGTTTGACGGTCTACCAATTGGAATTTTAGGTCATCAGATTCTATCATCATTGAGGCACCATCAGATAATGTGGCACATTCAAAACAGGGTCACTTTTTCAAACTGTGCCTCTGTGATCCTCTCTATGGTGATTTCATTCAGACATTTTGTTGGTTCATTTGGAATTGATCCTAGAATACCAGTCACCACTGGTTGTGGTTCTTGTTGTTTTTTTCTCAGAGGTACTGATTTCGAATGTTTAGGTCTTAATATTTCATAATTGTTTCTTTCTCTGATTCTGCTGTCCACTGGGATTGCTACATCTGTAATCCAAACTTTCTTTTTCTAAGCTACTGTACATTATATCTGGGATATTATGTTCTAATTATTTGTCAGTTTGAATCTTAAAGTCCCATAGAATTTTTGTGTCATCCCTGATGACAACTTTTTAAAGTTTATGTGCCCAACAATTCTTTCTCAAAGGCAAATTTCATTTTTTTAACATAGATTCCAGTGTATCATTGCACCACTTTATGATGGTATGTTTTTTATAGTCAGTTTGCAGTGCCTTGCTGCATGAACTAACAATTCCATCTTTTTTTCTTTACATAGATAACAGTTGCTAGTTGTTGTTGTTGTTTTGGTTCAATATTTGCTTTGATGCTTTTTGATTGAAGCACTTGTTCTTGAGCCACAAATATAACTACTTCCTTTTCCAATATCTCATTCTGTAGCCCTTTCCAGATGTTCCTTTTCTCAGCTTTTCCCTCCTGCTTTTAATATACTGACCATGGAGAGATTGTTTTTTCCAGGCTTCAAGGTAATTTTTCTGGCAACTGGGTCATGAACAATTGTGTAATAGGCCCAGCTTCTTATTGTTTCTTCATTTTGATGAAAATATTTTTCACTTACTCAGTATTTGACAATCATAAAAATGGCTAAGGAGAGGAGCTCGTGGAGAGAAGAAAGCAGCAATCCCCAAAAGAATAATTTCACTGGACTTGTCATGTGGAGCACATTAGCAGTAAGTGCACTAACTATTCAGACTATTCTGTATAGTTACAACTCACAATATCTCTGACCACTAACCATAGCATCTGGGGCTGATGATAGTTGGTAGTCATCTATTTTTGGCTGGGGGCAGGATTGCTCTTAGAGAAATTTCCCACTGCTTAGAAATCTCAAAGTGACTTTTACTTTTTCCTGTCTGGAGCCCATTCTCTGTCCATATGAAAATCCTTATTTTCTATTTTGAGGTTCTGATGAACTTTGAGGGGGAAAATGACATTCACTTTTTATTGCCTCACATCATTATGTTATAGGCAAGGAGTGAGGAAACATGTGGCTCATCAGATATTTCCAGATTCCCATCAAGACCTGCCTATTGGTATCACCAGTAGTCAGGGATGATAGGAATCCAATAACTTTTGGAGAGACACTGGTTTCCCACCCACATTCAGGGAAAATTTATATTCTTTTTTAAATATATATATATATATATATATATATTTAGTTTTGACACAAACATCAATGATCTAATACACAATCAAAGAAATATACATTCAGAAGAAGGAGAAGGAAAAGGAAAAGCAGAAGAATGAAAAGAAAACAACTAAAATTCA
The DNA here is from genome assembly GCA_948472985.1 of Iguana delicatissima. Taxonomy (NCBI): domain Eukaryota; kingdom Metazoa; phylum Chordata; class Lepidosauria; order Squamata; family Iguanidae; genus Iguana; species Iguana delicatissima. The sequence continues at coordinate 487,718 of CAOKZL010001767.1, read as the reverse complement.
CTAAACTAAAACACTGACCACTAAGGAACTAAAATGCTAAACACTAACTAACCAACTAAAACACAAAAGGGCTCTGACCTCCGTAAGCCAAACTAATGAGAAAAAATATTTATTATTCTACCTAAGTAATAATATTACTCAACTAAGTAATTCTACTACAGTTATTAGTAACCATAGCCACCAGTCATTGCATCATTAGATTTCTTATTTCTCAGAAAGTCCATAAACGATTTCCAGTCTTTGAGAAATTTATATTCTAAACCAGATAATAACTAGTTTCGGCAACCTTACTAGTGGTAAGTGCTGACACAACCTAAAGTGCTTAATTATGATTAGTGTCATTCCAGAGCTATTAATTATGCAGTAATTACAAAACAGCTGTTCCCTTGGGAGTCATATATATACAGTACGGCCAAGTGGCATGAATATTTTTTCCTCTGCTTTCCCTTTTCTTTTTCTTTTTTTTGTTTGCCTACTGGTTGTGCAGAGTGATAATCTTCTGCTTCCTTAAGTGGTAATCAATACACTGAAGTTGCAGAAATGAATAACATCTGGAAAAACCGGTAGTATTGTAGCCAAATTTATTGTATAAACGCTTCCATCATTTCAAGATATTTACTGCTGCCAGTATGTGAACAAGTTAGTCACAGGAATTACACCCATACATCATGTCACATAGGACGAGTATTATTAATTGCAGTGTTGCTTAGTAGAGATGAGCAGGCATCATTGGATAAGACATAAATAAACTGAAATATGGCTGCTTCAGGTCTTTGCTCCGAAGCCATTAAACAGCTTGGAAAACAGGTATGGGCTTTTTATGCTACCAGTTTCTTGCTGCAACTTTTTTTTTTTTAATGAGGTGCTTTACAGTTAAATCGGTTCACATTCTGTATGTGCCAGTAGCACATACAAAGCCACCCTGCTTCTCTACTTGGGATTAATTTCTGTGTTTGTGACATGGATGCTCTCCTAGTAGGAGTTCATAGTTCTGGTAATAGGGTTTAAATACCACTGAAACACTGAGCTTCTATGAGTCCTCATGAGGGCAGAAAAGAACAACTGGCACTGGTACTATTCCCATGGTATCTTGGCTTCCTCATTGTACCCCGGCTGGACAAAGAGATTTCAGACTAAGGCTTCCGTGGGATGTGCTGCATGAGAAATGAGCCGCATTCTTCCACCATTTCAATGTGATCACATGGAAACTCTCCCCCGCTGGGCCAGATATATTTGCCTTGAAGAGAAGCTTGGAGGAGAGTTAAGAATCTACTTTATGCAGGCAGCATGCATGCTGTTATTTAATACTCAGCCAATTGCATTTATAGGTATCTGTAAGCTAAGGAAGGTCAGCCCTGGCTAGTACTTGGATGGGAGACTGCCAACAAATACCACATGCTGTAGGCTGTGCTTCAGAGGAATGAACCGACAAACCATCATTGAGTATTCTTTGCCTAAGAAAACCCTATGAAATTTCATGGGGTCACCATAAGTCAACAGGTGACTTGAAGGCACGTACACACAAATACTATATGTCCATGCTCAAAAGAGCTGGTTTTCTTTGTCTCATTCTGTCTTTCAAAATTCCATGTTTATTAATTTTTATTTTTGTCTATTTGTCTATTTATTAAAACATTTCATCCTGCCATATACCGAAAGATCTAAGGATTTTCCAATCCTTATCACACCAGCTATGAGGTTTTCCCCTCAAGCAATCCCACTAGTGCTATCAGCTGAGAGGGTTCCTCTCCAGAAATCCCACCACTGTGACCACATGTGGGGGATTTCTACCTTTTAACCCATCAAATGTGAAGACTTCCACAGTGCTCACTGCAAATGCCAAGAATGAGGGCTTTCCCCACCACTGCCACGGTGTAAGGACTTTCTCCTGTCCCACCTGTGTGGGGGGCATTTAAGTACCCTCAAGATGCCTATAAGTGTTTATGTACATTCTAGGTTAAATGGATGTCAACCCTCTATATTCAATGCTGCCACCAAAGACACTTTGTCTAAATCCAAGCTGCCAGATAGATACTGTTTCTGAAGGCCAGTAGTATATAAAAACAAAAAACAAAAAATCCTTTATTTACTGAACTTAAAAATTTCAAAGCAGATTAAATATTTATAATATCTATTTTTGAACAGGTTTTATTAAAAAATTTTCAGAGTACATACAGGCAAAGCAAAAAAAAAAGGGAAAGAAAGAACAAATTATAGACAAGAAAAACAAAAAGAGAGAAAGAGAGAGAGACGCAAAGAAGCACTAAGTCAAAAAGCGCTAAGAATTAGTAAAGGCAGTAAAAAAATAGTAAAGTAAAAAGTAAAAATAGTATAAAAAAAGAAGTATACAATTCTCCCTCCACATTAATAGGTTTGATCTTTGTGAATTTGATTATTTGCAAGATGTGCATGTCCCTCCCATTCTCACCATTCTTCTCCTCCCATTTCTTTTCCTTTTCCTGGGCAGATATGGCTTCCTTCTCCATGCCTGGGAAAAATGCAAGGGAATGGGAGAGGCAATGGGATAAGGTTCCCCCTCCCCTTTGCCTGCCTTTTGCCCATGCACCTGGAAGGAAGGCAAAAGCCCAGGCAAAAGGCGAGAGAGTGAGGTGGGGGATAATGGGGGGAAGGCATGTGTCGGGCTCCCGCTATCCTATTTGCTTGTCTTTTGCCTGAGCACCTTGAAGGAAGCCATGTGTGCAGGGGCAAAAGGCAAGAGAATGTAAGGGGGAGAATGGGAGGGAGGGAAGGCACCTGTATGCATTCCCTCGCTTGAGGTTTTTCAACTTTCATGAGGGCTCTGCATCCTGAGCTGTATATGGGTTTCTAGCTTTCCTAACACAGATTATATACAACTCCTTAAAATAATTTCTCTACTTGCAAATACCATTCAGATGCTTCAACTGCAACTTTTCCAAACTTATAGTCGGCCTGTTGTACTCTTTTTCTTGCCAAAAGCCCATAAAGGGCTCTCAATCTTTCAAAAGAGTTACCACTGACTTTTCTCTTCTCAATATCATTAACTTATCCATTTCATCTTGGTGTGTTAATTTTATCAGCCACTCCTCTGGCAGTTGTCTCTTCCTTATATAGGCAGCATGTTCCACCAACACCTTGATCCGCAGGCAGTATTTAGGGAGAGTGTTCCACAGATGAGCTGCTCCCAGTGTCCTACACTGCAGCCTCTCACTTCACCTGTGGGAAAGATCTGAGCCTCTGCCTTTCTCTGGGACTCGGGGAAGGGAGTTGGTTGCTCTTTCAGCTGCTCTTCTTGCTCTGAGCGCTGTCTGACCTGCTGATCAGAAGGAGGACCTGGCTGGCTATCAGGTGTCTGTTGTGACTCCTCCAAAGGTAAGCTTGGTTTGTCTCTCAGTGAAGATGAATTCTCAAGGAGAGGTGGCATGACATTGTCTAACTGAACTCCCAACTGTCATTCAGCAACTATCATTTACCAGGTCTATGCAAAATCCCATCAAGCATTCACTCTTTCTCTCCCCACTCGCAACAGCTCCTTACCTTATACTCAAATATATAACCAATAAATCAAACAACATTTCTCTGTAGAAGTGCATGACATCACAGGTGGCATACAGGTAAAATCAATACTAACAGCTTAAAATTGTAATACATGTCAGTTTACCCTCTAAGATTTCACAGATGACAACTGGGATTGTGTGGCCAAGCAGCATCAGAGAGTGGTCTTGATCGCCAAAGTTGTTAATAACGAAGAACAGACAAGCTAGGAGAGGCTGCTGCAGCGTACTTTTGTCTGAGTTTATAAGAAAGGGCAAGAATTGATTGAGTGTAAACTACTTTGATGTGACTCCACCTAGAATACCGTGTATGATTCTGGGCATCACATTTCAGCAATGATATTGACAAGCTGGAACATGTCTGGAGAAGGGTGACTCAAATGGTAAAAGGCCTGGAAACCATGTACCATGAAAACCAGCTTAGGGAGCTGGGTATGTTTAGCCTAGAGAAGGGAGAGTTAAGAAGTGATGTGATAGCCATGTTTAAATATTTGAATGAATATCATATGGAGCTTACATTCTGCTGCTCTGGAGACTAGGACATGGACCAATGGCTTCAAACTTCAGGAAAAGAGATTCAATCTAAACATTAGGAAGAACATCTGGACAGCAAAGCAGTTTGACAGTGCAATACACTGCCTGGGAGTGTGGCGGAGTCTCCTTCTTTGGAGATTTTTTAAACTGAGGCTGGATGGCTATCTCTTGGGAATGCTTTGATGGTGTATTCCTGTATGGGAGGAGGTTGGACCTGATGGCCCTTATAGTCTCTTCCAGCAATATGGTGCTATGATTTATGATTCTACTTTTGCACTCGGAGCTCAGTTTGCAGCTGTTGAAGTATGCTGAGGACAAAAGGGAAAAGTGGGAACACAAAAGACAAATTGGGTATTTTAAGCACAGCCAAAAAGTGGGACAACAGAGTACTGTCTCTGCCAGTTTGGGATGGTTAACTGATATGTGTCAAGATTTGTGTAAAACGACTAGCCCCCAAAGGCTTTAGCAACCAACATATTTTCCTTGGTACTGAAATGACAGCAACACTGGCACCAGTTGCCACTGCTGAAGAAACTACCATAACCTGGCACAGTTTTACTAGCTTATATATTACACGCCCACAAAAACAACTTGTACCAAACCCCACTACTGATTAAGACAGGGTTATTCAAGGGAGTGTTTTCTCCTGGAAATATATAACATTAGCCCTCGCCTATCTCCAGGCCTGTAGAAAACACATTACTCTTGACAGGGGGAAAATACAAGCAATATTGCAAAAGGTTTTGGAAGAGTACATAAAACTAGTTTCATTTTCCAGTCAGCTGCAATCTAATATTTCCTATACCTGAGGTTTAGCTGTATGTTGCTGAGGGTTTTTTTTTAAAAAAAAAAAAAGAGAAAGAAAGAGAGGGCAGTAGTCTTTATTTGTATAAACCAGGAAAATAAGAGTTTGATATTTTGCTTGTGCTTTCTTTTTATTTTAAAGGGCTTTGTAAGGTGAATTCTCTCCCTCATTCATCATGTGTAGTAGGTGGAAGAAATATAAATATCATCTGGGAAAGGGCATTAGATTCCACTAAGGAATAAGATGAAGACAATAAACAGAGCCCACAATAAACTGTGTGGGTTCTGACAGACAGCCACGGGGTTCTGCCAGCTATTAATACTCCTGTTGGGCTTATTTGTATAGAGATGGCTTCTAATATTTCTGCTACTGCAGATCCTACCTTACAGTATATTATTATCTAAAGAAAAAGGGTGAAGCATGGTATGGGGATAGTCCTTTGTTGGATGGGATTTCAGGTAGTATTTCTTCTCTGGAAGACAACCTCTATGTCAGAGGAAGTGAACATGTGGTCCTCAAGATTTTTTTGGATGTTCCTGAAGGCCTGCCAGCATCTCCCCTTCCAAATGTTCTGAAGTTTTCACAAATATTTTAATTTCAATGTTCCCCAAGCCTGTTAGGAGGCATGAGAAATTTCTGCCATGTTTTTTGACCACGTGTGGGTTGTTTCAAGAATGGCCTTTTTATAGGTCAATTTTACAGCTCAGTTTCAGGGGTGGTGAATGTGTCAGAGGGATTGTGCCCATCTGAAGTCCCATGGGAAGCCAGTGCAATGTCCAAGTTCCAGCAGTTGCCCCCTTCAGCACTCTGTGAATGGCTGTTTAGTCCAACCCCCTTTTTAAGACCAAAAGCTTCAGGGAGCAGGAGCCTTGAAGTTACCCATACAGAAGGAAGAACTGGAAGCAGCCCAGATGACTTAAATTTGGGGCTTGTCTTTTCCTGTCACCATTGTCTACATTCAAAGAGGAAGCTTACTCTCTAAAACCAACCTGGTTTTAATACTGACACTAAAAACCTGCAAGAGAGGTTACCTGCAGTCTGCAAGGGAACATTTGGCATCTGCATCTCTTTCCTTAGCATGCATGTGAATCTTACAACAATGGCTATAGGGATCCAAAAGAAAATGTCCCCTTTAGGGAAACGTGCCTGCTGTAGTCTTTTATGAAGGAATTCCTTCCCAAGCTTAGGTGCATGTAGAATTCAAAGGATGACGGATAACTCGTGTAACAAGGGTAGGAAGGGATATTGACCACATATAAGAATATTTTAATTTATAGAAATGTAATGCTTTGTTAAGTTTCTTCTTAGAGGAAGTAACAAGTAATCTTAACAATTTTATTCTTGGTTTGAGAAAGTCTTCTAAAACCGCAGTTGTGTAAGATCATTTGCAGTACGGGACATACAATGCACAAAATTCGTACATGGTTGTTTTTTCCAGGGAATGGCATTTTTGCAAAGGAAACAGTGTGATCTGCAGAGAAAATAATACTACTGCATGGAAAATGTTGTTTTCTGTGCAAAACAGCCGTGTGCAAATTATGTGCTCAAGTCCTAAACCAGTGGTTCTCAACCTGTGGGTCCCCAGATGTTTGTGAACTTCAACTCCCAGAAGCCCTGAGCTTTGACCATAGTGGCTGGGGCTTCTGGGAGCTGAAGTCCACAAACATCTGGGGACCCACAGGTTGAGAACCACTGTCCTAAACTAAAGCCATTTCTGCATGAGGTATTTGAAATGGTGCAGTCCATCCTGCAGGGAGGACGTCTGCACCTGGGAGCGGACTGGGTCCAGACTATTTAACGTAGATCCGCACCTCAGCCCACTCCAGAATGACCCCACGTGGTCGTCCAGCGTGCTTTTGAAAAACCTGTTTCTTTAGGTCTTTCAAAAGCATGGAGCTCGCCAGTGCGAGCCTGCTCCCTTGTGCAGATTTGCAGGTTCGCACTAATGCGAGCTGCCGGGGATGGGCTTTAGGCTGGTGAGCTTCAGCAATTGGTTGAGACCCTCGACCAACTGGAAGCCACCATTTTTGGTGCTGGAGCAGTGCGGCGCGATGAGCACGCACTGCTTTGGAGCAGCCTGGACCGGACCGGAGAACCATAAGACCCGATAAGTAGCGGCATGGGGCGATTCCCTCGCCCCATGCGGAAATGGCCTAAGAAGATTCTTGTCAGTCCAGGATTCTTCTCATCAATGTTTTTTGACGTACATTTTTCAACCATTTTGAAAACATTTTCTAATATTCTCCCTATTCCTACTAAGATACAATAAGGATATAATTAAAGGACAATGTATATTAAAAAAATGATTCCTGATGTCTTGGGTCCAGCCTATGGAACCTGTCTATATTTTATGGCTTTCTAGCATTTAAAGATATGGTACATTTTTAAAAAAGTCCTCATATATCTTTGTGCTCATAAGCTAAAACAGGACATGCATTCTTAAATTACACAGGATGCCACTTAAAAAATTTTCATCCTTAATCTGGGTCTTGTATTTGGTCAATGGGTTGGTCAACAGTGTAAAAAAATATCAATTTCAATTCATCAAGATCAAAATAATCTTCCGTTTTCTTCCTTGTGGTTTGATTTCACCAGACTCCATGTCTGTACCTAGTAGCTCCTGTGGTTCTTCCCTGCAAATTTTATCTGCATTCTTGAGACAACAAACAATGCCTTCAATTCTCTGAGTATCATCAGTATCTGGACAGTTCCCCTTGTCTGTCTTTGTCTGTCCTTTATATCTATCTTTTATCTCAGTTTTTATCTCAAGCACACTTTTTGTGTGCAAAACAATGTTCTTTTCAATGCTTTGCAAGTAATAAGAGAAAAAGCTGGAAATTTTTAACCTTGACGCTTCAGTGCTTCAGTGTTGATCATGTACTTCCAAGCAGTTCCAGTACAGAAATTCTGTTAAAGCTAAAGTGGTTCTTTGGATGGGATCAGTGAAACAAGTCCTCATGAATTAGTGTAAATTTAATAGAGAGTGTGTATCTTCCTCTCTGTGTGAGGAGTGAGCAAGGATATTGTCCGGCTCACTGTTTTGAACTTTCAAAAGTTCAAGAATTCCTTCAAAAACTTACGGAAAATTTTTTGAGATTTTTTTATAGAAAACGAATGTGGGAGAAAACAAAAGAGGCATTTACGTTCATTCAAAAAGAGACCCTTGTTTGCTTAATTCTTCAAAGTCTGGCTGTGAATGCCTGAATATTCAACCAGGTTTCTGGGGCTGTGTTATGGTTGCCTCCTCTTTTTCTGTCTCTTGCAGGGTCTTCATTTAACAATTGCTTTCAAAGAAACTTCTTTCTTGTGCATTGGTAGCGATGATGGACTTGGTTGCCCCAAGACTGGCTTCAAAATTTAGGCAAGTGCTTGTGATGTGTGTGTGTATGCACACACACATGCACAAACACACAGGGCCTACTTAACCAGAAAAGACCATACTAACAAATGACAGAATCCAGAGCCTTCTTCCAAATAAGTTGTTGTAGGATACAAAACTGTTCACAGGCATTCTCTGATGTAGTGTCTTGAGAAACAGCTTACAAATTTAATCCATTGACATGTCACTCAGCCCTGGAACCTCTAACTACAACCAGCCACCTTTGTAGTACAGAGATTCCCCTCTTACCTGTGGTTTCCCTTTCCAAAGTCTCACTTACCCACAATCAACCTCTTCCCTCACAGACTGACCTTCTTCCCTCCCGGTCTTTGCTGCCCCCAGCATCTGAGTGACAGACTCTACATAGCCTGCTCTGAGGCTTGCCCCCTGCACCTTGCTGCCTGCCTGACCCCCACCTTTAACCACCCCTTCACCCATACCAACACAGGAAACGGCTCTGGCATCACTGAAAGTTGCATTCTAGCTTTGAGGGACCATAAAGAGGCTTCATACTACCTGACAGTATGAAGCCTTTGTATGGACCCTGTAATGCTAGAGAGATACTTCCGGTGACAGTACAAAGTTCAGTGCTATCAGCAGTTTCAGATATGCTCAGAGTGTCTTGGAATGTATCCCCCATGGATAAGCGGCAGGGGGCAACTGTAATAACTAATGGTATGAATTAGGAAGAAGTCCCTCCCCTTGACACACTGCCTCTACAAATTAGAACACTTCATTCATCAAAGTACTGCTGCAATCACTTTCCCACAATGGTGATATTACTAAAAGACATCTTCATTTTTTCCCCATTTAGAACTGCCCTTAAATGATACAGGAGTAGATGAGACTAAGGCCCTTTCCGCACGATGTCGCTGTCTCATTTCTGCCACAGGATGGCAGCAGTCAGCGGGTCGCACTTCCACGTGACGTCATCACTGTCCCGCTGTCATCCTGTCACGGAGTGTCGTGCTCGCACAGTTTTCGCAAAATGGAAAAAATCCGTTTCGCATCTGCAATTGCACGGTACTCCTGTCACTTCTGGCCACACGGAAGCTGCAGAAGCACATTGGCAATGCTACCTTCCGTAGCGCAGCAATGGGAAAAGCCCAGCTGCACTGCGGAATGAAGATGTGGCACCATTGCATTCTCTTCCTCATTGACCAAGCAAGTGCAGAGGGGAGTGTTGCTGATGCACTCCCTTCTGGACCCAGGACTGCAGCGAGACAACGCGGAAGAGTGCCATCATGCTGAAATGGCCTAAGACTATGTGATACTTTGGTTGCCTAGTGTCCACAAGCCACTTGATTCAATCCCCTACAGGCCTCAGGCATCAGCACAGCTCATTGCTTTCAAGAATTCACCATGCATTGTAGGCCAGCAATCAAGGAGATAAATAGAGAAGCAAAGCTGGATGAAGTCTGCATTATTATGACATTAATTTGAAATGTATTGTCACTTACGGGTGATTTGATGTGGCTGTATTTATGTGGAGAACACGTAGAACTCAAATCAAAATTTCTCAAATACACTTTTTCTGAGAACATTTCTTCATGCTCCCCATCACTCTGGTAGAAAACAGACTCCATTTTGCAGGCTCTTCTCCTTGCGTGCACCGTTCTCTCCCTCAATTTCTATGGCAACCACCCTCACATGAACACACAGTACCCAAGTTAATGCTAGGTGTAGAGCATTGTGAGGGATGCCAGATGATGTCCAGACTGCCAATGCAGTTGAAAAATGCTGCTGTTCACAAATAGTGTTTGAAAATTTGATAGTCTGTTCACGCACATAATGTTTGGAAGCCTTCTACCACCTTACCTCCATCCAAAGTTATTTATTTTCTGCATGCCATTCCTGTAATATCTATTCAGTGAGGGTGAAGAGATTCTCAAAGTCATCCCAAGAGGTTTTGCTGCCTGAAGGCAAGAACAAGGTGGTTCTACCATTGCCATTCTAAAATCAAAAAGCAACAATGTTGGGCGTTTAATCTTACTTCACCAATGATGATAAGATAGTGTCTTCTGAAACACCTAAGGCAAACAGCTACCTCAGGGGGCCCAAGAGTAGGAACTGTGGCTTACCTACCTCTATTTGCCAGTCTTCCCTGAAGAAGGGACCCAAATCAAACATACTTTTCAAAGCAAGTGAAAACTTTTCCACACTCGGCACTGAGGCTGGGTTAAATTTAGACAGGCTAAGTTGCCACTAGGTAACAGACCGGTATACCCATATATACATGCATGTAATTACTGAAGGAGCCATCATGGCACAATAATTTGAGTGCTGGATTAGGGCCATTTCTGCACTGCACTGTTATAGTGTTATCATTCCCCTTTCAACATCCTGTGGAATTCTGGAGTTTGTAGTTTATAAACAAAGAGCTCTTTGGCTAAATGCCTCTCCCTAAACTGCAAACCCCAGAATTCCACAGGATGTTAAAAGTGGAATAATAGCACTGTAACAGTGTAGTGCAGAAATGGCTTAGGACTTTGCGAGATCAAGGTTTGAATTCCCACTCAGCCACGGAAACACCTTGGGCAAGTCATAATCTCTCAGCCCTCGAGGAAAACAATGACAAATCTGAATAAACCTTGCCAAGAAAATCTTATAAGGCACATAAAAACAACGACAACAATATGATTATCATCTGAACTTTATGCTCCACCCTAGTAGGTGTTGAGACACCCCAAGTTTCTCAGAACCAGCATGTTGAAGATGTTTCTTAAGTTTTATGAAATACTGCCTTCTTTTAATCTCCTTTGCTCCTGGTTTCCAAGAGAGGCACAAAAATCTCAAAGTGATTTGAGATTAAGCACAATGGAAAGATAATCAGCTCTGTAATTTAGGTATCATCAGTGTTTGAAAGGTCATGGTTCAGAGAGACCAAGGTAGCTCTATATCATTAAGAGTTCCAAAAACTTCCTGGTCAACTGTGTGGGCAAATAGAAGTCAATAAATTCTGAAGATAATAAAGAAGGGGATGACCCTGCTCAACTGAGGATCTCTTTTGGTAGAGCAATTAGGGTTCAAAGTCTTATCTTGGCACTGCTTGATTAAGCATGATTTGCTATAGATATTCAAAAAAAAAATTGTACTTGGTAAATATTCTCAATAAATCCCAGAGTAAATGCCATGGAACTCTCAGTGTGATCCAAAGGGCAGAGGGAAGCGTGTGCTTTGTTTGCTGCCTATGGAAATGATGCTTACGTTGGAATTACCTGGCAACATATGGCAACTGTCTTGTAATTAAACGCTCCACCGATACTTCCAAAGTGAACAAAATAAATCTCTCAGCAGCAGTGCACAACCCACTTCTGGCGGTTATTTGTCAAAGATGAGCACGGTTGACCAGATGAACATTTGGCTTCAGGCAGTGTCTGATCCTTGAATTGCCCAATTTATTGTTGATTCTTTTAGTGAAGGGGGAAACAACACAAGGAGTAATGCAGGTAGATAAATTTTCAGATGCATGGATTTATATACCTGCATACCTGCATTGCTAGCAGAGCACTGAAGAGGCTGCAATGAATATTCTGAATTTGCTTTTAAAGCAGTGTGTTTGTCTCAGCTCTGAATATATTTCTGAACAAGTAACATGCAGAGTATTTGTGGTGTTTTGGTGCCATTTAGCATCCTTCGTCTCACGGGCTTCCAATTCTCCTTGATGCAATTTCTTTTCTTCCAGTCTATGTCCTCAATGTCCTTGACCTCCTTTGCCCTGACTGCTATTTTATGCAATTGCTCATAATAACCCGTGACATACATTGTCATTTTTTCAGTTCCTGATATGCCATTGCATCATCACACCAAATGAAGCATGTCAATAAGCAAGAAAACAATCACATAGGTTGTCATGGTCAAGCAGACAGAACAACAATGTAGACAAATGAGTTGGAGGACAGTGAAGACAAGGAAGAAAAGATATTGCCCTTCATACCTTCAGTGTACAGTAGCATACCAGTCAGAAGATCTGTGGAACTGCAGCTGGAAACTGCAAGCATACCCCCAACCTTCCCCTAGCGACTAAATAGCTTTGGGGGCACAACTTGGTGCTGAGAAGCTGCCTCGTACTGGGAGCAGAAAAGTAACCCAACAGAACTGGGGTTGTGGAGCTTCATGCTGTGCCCATAGGATTTAATTCTTTGCAAATTTCATTCTTGAAGGAAACAAGGAATTATTTTAGCAATTTTCTTTCCACTGTGTGAAAGTCTCTGATAACTATGGAATCTTAAAACATTATTCACAATATGAGATATATTCTGTACAAAATTTGCATGCTGACTTTCTGTGCAGAAAATAGCATTTTCTGCACAGGAAGCAGAATTTTCTATGCCGAAAATGAAGTTTCTAAAATAAAATAAAAATTATTTTCTGCAGAAAAATTTTGTTTCCTTCATAGAAAATGCTATGGTTGGGGATTCATTAGGTGTAACATTTGCATGTTGTTGTTTTTAAACGAAGAAAACAACATTTTCTGCATGTAAAATGTTTCCTGTGTAGAAAATACTTTCTGTGCAAAATTCATGCACATTTTTTTTCACAGAATAAGTCCCAAACTAGGAAAAAAAATGCTGCCAGTCCATGATCCTTTGTATTAGGAGTTCACAACACCCAATAAACACACTTGTCAATCATTTTTCAAATATTTTTGAATATTCTTACCATCCCTGTAGACTGGCGTGATCTTGGCCACCATGTGTACTTTCAAACATTGATCAATCTATTATGTTTGCTGAAGAAGATGCAAACATCTGGGTTAAATGAGGAACAGAAGGCTATATTGTACAAAGAGCTAACCATTCATGCGGAAGCAATATTCTTGGTAGATCCTAAACCAAATACTTGAAGATGTTCAGCATACTCAGCCTTATTATAAAGTGCTTCTCCAACAAGTTGCTAAAAGTTTCTCTGGCATCATCCCTACTGTCACTAGTAGGGATGAAGAGAATACTGATATTTTTTTCTTATTCATGAGAAAAAGCTTAACTTGTCACATTGAAACATGTAGTTGGGGGAAAAAAAGGTCTTTTTCCTCTCTATACGGGAGGGGTCTTTTTGTGAACATTTTTGTACAAATTAATTTTTTATCCAGAAACAGTCTCATTTTTTAAATAAAATGGGGGAAAACATGCAAACATCTCTAAAGACTCCCATAATCTTGCCCAACAGGAAGAAAATTTTGGGAGGAAGAATATGCACCCCTAGTCACTAACATTATCACTTTTTGAATCTAGGATCTAACGATGTGCAACAGATTTGCTGTTTTTTTAAAAAAAAGCTTTATCTAAATGCATTATCTAACAAAGATATGTTTAAAACACCTGGAAGGTCTACTGTTATATGGAACCAATCTAGACTCAGATACATTTAAAAGATCTGTTCAAATGTAAAACTCTGTGGTAAATTCAGCCTTATCAGACACCACAATCTAGTTTTTTCTCAAACATGGCAGCAGACCTGCATGTCATCTTAGTGCCAAAATTTTAATATAATAGCTTGATGCTTGATGTTTTAAAAGAAATTCAGCCCTTTTGTATCCGAGCAAATGGCTCCCTCCCTGTTCTTCATTTGTTCACCTTTCCTGTTTACTCAGAATTCCTTGATGCTACCTCAAACAGTGGTGCAAAAGAATCCCAAGTGATTGTTTCTCAGTTCAGAAGTGATGTCAAACCAGTTTGCCAAATGGCTTTTGGCAAATTAGTTTCAACTCTTGATTTGGTCAGTATTGCTTCAAACATTGCCACAAATGGTTAGGCCTTTATTGGTGAGCTATCATGTCCCTGTTCTCTTTCTAACACACACACAAGCTTCACTGATTTTTGCCTCTTCCAAAGATCCACCCAGATTTTGGAGGGCCAAAACAAGAGGTGATGTTGCCTTGTCTCTTTCACTGGTGGAGGGAGCTGAAAAATTGGGATGGGCTACAATTTACCAGATGTTCCCTACAACCCAATTGGCATGGCAGTTGCTACTTTTCACCCCAAGGGCCTCCCAGAGGGAGCATTTGGAGGTGGGTGGAATGTAAGTTTCTTGGCCAATGGACCTTTCTAAAGGACCTCTGGTAAGTCCTCAGAAACTGAATGCCCCTTCCTTGAAAATGGCTGAAAATGCTTCTATATGCCCTTGGAATCCATGAATGAGGCTACAAAATGGGAGGCATTTTCTCTCAGCCCTAACACACATATTTTTCAGGGTGAGTGATAACACAAAGAGGAAGCCAACTTGCGGTGGTGGAGACCTTGCAAAAACTGCCCATAACAACAATTTTCTTTTTTTTAAAAAAAAAAAAAGCCTCAGGGTGAAGAAGAAATGCCAGCGTTGCTTCACTTTCACTTAGTATTTCTGCCTACGGTCACTTTGCCTCTTAAGACTCCGTGCAGTTCTTACCTTGGCTACTATGAGTCAACAGTATATATGTTTCACTGTGGCAGCTACTTACCTTGCTTCCAAATGAGCTGATTGTCACAAGGGTTAACGACAGTTCTGAAGGTGTTAATGCCTATCCAAGGAGACCCATAGTATTGCCTCAGGACTGTCTTTGATCCCCATGCCCTACGATAAGAAGAGGTGTAATCCATCCATCTTGAAGATTGCTGGACATTTTCAGTTTGGACAAGTCAAATGAGACATAAGGCTCTGATCCAGGGAGACTGTTCTGGAAATGGCCTGGAAACCCCTTTCTTGCCCTTTAGACATTTCAGGAATTATTGATGGAACAATCTTTTGGGTCTGAGTCTTGCATTTGGTTGAGGTTAGGAGAGATTATTGTTTAAATAACCTGTAAGGGATTAGATCTTCTGGTGAGCCAAATACCATTTTAAGAGTTTATTGCTTTTCATAACTTCCCCAGGCCACAACCGTCTCCTGTAAAGAAAAGGCTAGGTGAGTTATAGGAAGGAAATAAAAGAAACAAGCAAACAGCAGCAAAATGTTAATGCGCGTATGCTCATGACAGACAAAAATGGCCTTGCTAGTGTCTCCTGCCAGGACATGCTAATCTGCTGTGGGCTTCCCAGCTAATATTTATTGGATTTTTTAAAAGGCAGAACTGTTTATGTACTTTGCTGGAAACTCTCATGACAGATAGAAATGTGCTCATGCTAATGTTGAAGGCAAAAAGCACCTTTGATTAGGCTGCTGTAGATCTCAGATTGGTAGCTTTCAGCTTCTTGCTAAAGCAGGTTTTCAGCTCCTGAGAACTTAGCTCTGCTGACAGTTTTGTTTTCTAGGGATGTAATTCTCCACTGTGTTGCTTCTCAAAGGTTTCAGAGAGTAATTTCAACTATTATCTTCCTGCTGTGAGGAAGTCTTCTACATAGCTTTCAAAGGCTATTAGCAGTTTGCAAAATTTGTTCATGGTTGTGTTGTGCAGAAAGCAGCATTTTCTGTGCACGACACTGCATTAATTTTTCAATAAGTTTTCAACACAGAAATGTTAACAGAAAGTGCTGTTTTCAGTCTAGGAAAAAAAAGCTGTAATTTGGAATTTGTTCTGCTCAAACTTTGCATGTGGTTGTTTTGTGCAGAAAGCAGTATTATCTACAAAGGAAATGTCATTTTCTATACTAAAAGGGCTTCAATGTATAAATATTAATTACTGCAGAGAAAATGCTGTTTACTACACTGAAAATGCTGTTTTCTATGGAAATCACTCATCTGCGAATTTTATGCAGAACAAATGCCCAAATACAGCTTTTCTTTCCCTCGAAATACAACATTTTTTGCACATGAATTAATTTTTTTTTTTCCATCCAGAAAATGCTGATTCCTGCACAGAAAATGTTGTTTTCTGTGCCAAACAACCATGTGTGAATTTTGTACAGAATAAGCTCCATACATACCTGGCAAGGGAGATACCTTGATCACAAATAAGCTCCAAATTGTGAAGGTTCTCACCAGTCAAGGATTCTTCTCATCAGGGTTTCTCAACACTTGGAAAACATGGCTTTCAGCCATTTTTGAATATTTTCAAATATTCTTTCCATCTGTGTTGCTTTCAACATCTTTTGTAATAATGTGGAAGAACATTACAAGCCATCTGAGGCTGAGACAAAGCACTGGTCTACCAACAGCACTTCTCCTATGTTTCAAATAAGACTCTTTTTCCAACCATAGTTTCAGATTTCAAAGAACAACAAGGACTTTTTCATATACGAAACCATATGTTCATAGAATCATAGAATCATAGAGTTGAAAGAGATCAAGAGGTCATCCAGTCCAACCACCTGCCATGCAGGAACACACATCAAAGCACTCCCAACAGATGGCCATCCAGTCTCTGCTTTAAAAACCTCCAAAGACGGAGGCTTCACAACACTCCAAGGCAGCATATTCCACTGCCAGACAGCTCTGACCGTCAGTGAGTTCTTCCTGAGGTTCAAGTGGAATCTCCTTTCCTGCAGTTTGAATCCATTGCTCCTTGTCCTCGTCTCTGGAGCAGCAGAAAACACGCTGGCTCCCTCCTTGACATGACATCCCTTCATATATTTAAACATGGCTATCATGTCCCCTCTTAACCTTCTCTTCTGCAAACTAAACATACCCAGCTCCCTAAGCCTCTGGACACGCTCCAGCTTGTCAATATCCTTCTTGAATTGAGGTGCCCAGAGCTGGACACAACATTCCAAATGAGGTCTAACCAAAGCAGAATAGAGTGGTACCATTACCTCCCTTGATCTAGACACCATACACTTATTGATGCAACAAGGAATTGTGTTGGCTTGCTTGGCTACCGCATCACACTGCTGACTCGTGCTCATCTTGTGATCTAATTGCTGAACTGTAGACCTTCCCCATTCACACATGGAGAACCAGCTTCTGTATATAAACAATGACTGTTTTCTCCTTTTATGTTGAGCCACAAGATATTAGATGGTATGGAGTGGCTGTGATGTTCAGTAGAGGTTTGTAGGTCATCTACCCAGTATACAGACTTCAAATGCCTCAATATCATAAATTAAATATATTTAAGAATACAAGTTAGGTGACTTCCCACTAGGGGTGGGTAGATCATAATATCTACAGTGAAGGCTGAAGTTTAGAGACCACATAGGAGCCTTCACATGGGGGCAAGAGCACACCTCACACCTTACACGCTGCATTCACCCCATGGGAATATCTGTCATACCCATTGCTCCAATTTCTATTTCTCAGCTCCGGGTCTGTTCTTTCCTGGCTCCATTAAGATTTTTTTAAAAATAAAGTTGCATGTTGAAATTCAAATTCATAAATGTCCTCTCCACCCTACTCTAATGTCCTTCTGGAATAAATATCTGAGTGTTGCTGAAAGCCTTATAATGGCTTTCTGTTTCCTTCTGCATCAGGTCTACAGTTTTGTTGGGCACATCCAAATTGGTTAAAAAGATCAGAAAGTCCCATATTTTGCTCCTGTTCTTTTCTGGTTTTATTTTGGAGATCCTTACACATTTTGTTTATCCCAGAATATTTTTTATCAGTTCCCAGCATGATGAGAGACTTTTTTATACCAGCTGTGCAAATCAGTTTATTTTAACCCAGTCTAAAGTTAGAAAGAAAAGGAACAAAAAAGGAGACTTTCAATCAGTCTGGCTGTATCTGTTATTAGGTTATAAAGTCCTTAAACAACATGAAACCTGGCTACTGGGGAGACTGATTTTTCCCTTACAGCCCAATGGTACATCTCAGAAGACCCTTTCACAATGCCGCACATCCCTGAAATCTAACCTACAGTGATCCAGATGAGGTTGGATTGTTTCTTTGTTTTTTTTAATTTCTGTTTCATGGCTCACATAAACATTATTGATTCATTCATTCATTCAGTTTTGCTCATTTATATCCCACATTTTCCCCAATACTGGGATTCAAGAAGGTGTTGTTGTTGTTGTTGTTGTTGTTGTGTCCCCTCTAGTCATGTGACAACCCTAACGGGTTTTCTGGGGCTGACAGTGTGTGACATGCCCAGGGTCACCCAGTTCCATGGCCAACTGGGGAATCAAGCCTGCTCTCTAGGGTCACAGTCCAATGCTCAAATCACTATACTATACCAGCTCTCCAGGGTGTCTCACAATGTGTTAAAAACTATACAGGTTAAAATATAGATAAAAACATCATTAAAAAGGATAAATATAAAAGTTTAAAAACCAATTAAACAATTTATACAGTTAAAATCATTAATATTCATTAAAAGACTATATAAAACCATGAAACAGCACAGCACACCATTAAAAGCCTGTCACAGTCAATTTCTAAAATCCTGTTGGCATAAGAATGTTTTAACTTGCTAGCAGAAGAGAAGCAAGGAGGGGGCCATCCCAGCCTCCCTAGAGAAGGAGTTCCAAAGTTTGGAAGCATCCACCAAGAAGGGCCTCTCTCTTTGGGCCCACCAAATCATCATGAGAAAGTGGTAAGGCAGAGAGAAGTGCCTGTCCAGAAGATCTTAGAACTCTAAGTCCTGTTTCTTTGTAGTCTAAATATTGTGTAATAATTTCTATATCATGTATATTATCACTGCTGTACACCATTTTGAGACATTGGATCTGCAATTTAGAACTTTGTTGTTATGTGCCTTCAAGTTGACAAGTTGACTCCATCTTATAGCAACCTTATCATAGAGTTTTCTTTTCAAGTTTTAATCAGAGGAGGGTTTGCCGTTAACTTTCCTCTAAGGCTCAGAGAGTGTGTCTTGCCTGAAGTAACCCCAGTGGGTTTCCATGTCTGAACACGGATTCAAATCCTGGTTCCTCAGTCCGACCCTCGAGCTGCTACACCAGACCAATTTAGAAATACTCATTGATAATAACAAAGAGATATAAATCAGTAGAATAATAAAGATATGGAGAGTCATAACTCAGTGTAGTTTTTTTCCCCCCTCTGATAAATAATGGTTGAGGTCCTGCATCTGTGCATAGCTCCACATCTTGCAGTTCTATGTCCTCCCATTGCCATCCAGCAGCTATCAAGACTGGGGTCAGGGATCTGTTATTGTTTATCCATGGGAAAGGGAAGGAAGGGGAAGGTTACTCTCACCATGGAGAAGCAGCTGGTCTCAGCTCAGTCACGTGGGAAGAAATGAGGGTGTGCTTCCAAATAAATTGCATCCACCCTCTCCTGCTCCCAGAAGCTCAGAGCAGCCATATTTTCATGGTATGAATTGCGTTCCCCCACCCTCCCTGCACCAGTAAGCAACAACAGTAAGGCCCCTCCTGGGCTTGACAGCTGCTGGGCAGCGAGAAGTTTTTGGACAGAGCACAAGGGCAAATGTGTAGCTCTCTGCACCGCATCTAAAAGGGACTTACATAAGCCAGCAACAGGATGTGAGGCCACAATTATGTTCCTAGTTGTGTTCATATCATCAGTAGCATGGTAGCATAGAACATCTGGTAGTTGGTCAAACTAAAGCTCCCTTTTTCCCCCTTAGCAGCATTAGATAAAAGTTGGCGGAGGAGGTTGCTAACAGTATGCGTGGAAGCAACTCATTCATCATCACAGGTTTTGGAGTACAGCCAGAAATGTTCTCCATCCACCTTTTCTTACCTACACATATTTTTTTTCCAGATTTTTTTTTTGCTGGCTGCCCCAGGATGTGCTTGAAACCAGCTTGCCTTTCATGCCTCAAGCTTTGTTTTGGCATGGCTCTGCTTTTCCACAAGAACCAGCACCTTTGGCCTCTTTCAAAGGGGGCTTTGCTTATAAGCAGAGAAGATGGTCTTTGATAAGCACATCGAGCAGCGCTTTAGCCTTCCCTTTCAGTTTCCATTTTTGTACCTCGGATGCCTTCTTCTTTGGGATGAATTGTGTTTTTGTTTAGATCTCCCCTCTTTTTTAAAAAAAATTTCACTTCCTTTCTTTTTGTGAGTGCTCATGAAAGATGCTTGATTGACAGCCCTAGAATGCAATGGGCAAGGGAAGGGAGATCTCTGTGTATCTGAAGAACAGATAGCATCTAAGCTGCAGAAGGGCACAAAATTTAGCATGCTGCCACTAGAAGAGTTCACAGTTAGAAAGAAGAAATCAATTTTGTTTGCTGGTTGCTTTTTTCCTTCTAAGTTTGTTTTGCGTTCCTTGGCCCCTCCAAGGAAATGACTCTAAAGGCCTCTGTTTCACAGGCTGGCTTACTGCATGAATGCACATCCAACCACCACCACCACCAGACTCCTCAAGTCTCCCCCATAGCTAGAGTAGCCAGGTCAGGAGCCTTCCAGACCCTGAGATTTCAGGGCCAAAATTGATCCCCTTGTTGATTTCATTCAACAAGATAGATTAAGTGTAAACCAAGGTGGCTGAGAGCTGATAATTCAAATAAATAAACACCAAGTCTAGCAAATGAAAAAAATATCCTCAGGTTGGAAATTAACCAGGCAATGCATCACACAGAGTAAAAAAGCACATCTTTTCCCAGCTCTATTTTAAACACCCTTTCAAGTACTGCTTTAAAGAATAGGGAGTTAACAGTCCAATCTGAATGCAAACAGGGTACATTAGCCCTTCCCAAGCAGCCTACAGCAGTAGGCAGAAAAGAACACATAATAATATATGTGTGCACCCCTTCTCTCTCTCTCTCTCTCTTCCCCCTCCCCATCTAAATTTAAGAGCAATGCTCACACCCTGTGATTTCTCCCTGTCACCCTGAGGACCAGAGAAGAGGTCCCCCACTCTCAAAATCTGAGAACCCTGACCATTTCATACCCTTTCCCATATTCCCATCAACATAACCTTGAAACTTATCTTCCAACATTTCACAGATGAAGACCAGGACACATATACTAAGGAACATCAAAGTATGGTCATGGTGGCAAAAGTTATAAATGAGGGAGTAGACACAAGCTAGAAGAGGCTGCAGCATTTTGTTTTTGCCTGAGCCTACTGGGAGGCTCAGGACTCTGCCTACTTCTCTCCCCTTCCCCACTGTGTTAATTTAATAAAAACTACTTTTGCATTTTGAACTCAGTTTGCAGCAATGGACGTAAGCTGAGGACAAATTGAGGAAGAGAAGAGAGAATCTTGGACATTTTAAAAGTAGCTGAAAAAGTGAGTTAGCAGAGAATTAATTAGAACTTTCTTTTCCAAATCAAGCCCACTGGGGGGGGATACACTTCAATACTATTGAATGTTTTGCAGAGGAAATT
Organism: Iguana delicatissima; assembly: GCA_948472985.1. Classification (NCBI taxonomy): domain Eukaryota; kingdom Metazoa; phylum Chordata; class Lepidosauria; order Squamata; family Iguanidae; genus Iguana; species Iguana delicatissima. Next base: position 466,364 of record CAOKZL010001767.1, on the reverse strand, counting down.
GGGTAAATATATTGAGCAAACCTTTTGTCCTTTAAGGTTCACAGTGAAGGCCCTCTTCTACCTTGACACGTTTCTAAAATCTCTACTGTGGCAATGCTTTTGTTAGGCCAACTAAAAAGACACAAAGATCTCTACAAAAGCTCTTGAAACCAAAATGATCATTAGGGGAAAGTTATTTTAAAGAAGAAGGAGAAAGAGAAGAAGAAGCAGCAGCATGTTGTAGAAGGGTACAACAATATTATTCTGCATGTTGTTGTCAGACAGTATGAGAGGATGAATGGGCAAACTATCACATCAGTCTCATTAGGCTATCTCGCCAATGGCCCTGGGCCCAAAGGGAACCCAAAGGCAATCCATCCCTCTTCATTGTGCATTCTGAAGAAACTTTTAGTTTTGAAAGCATGCATAAAGAGATTTGGGTTCTTTTTTTTTTGCTTAGCTTAATAAAATTATTATCATAATATGGACTCTGGACTGTCTTACAGTCATTGTAGCTAACTCGGCATTTGGAAGACCTTTTTGAAAGTTCTACCATTTATGTTTCTTATCTATTAATATATAAAAGTCAAAGTTTCTTTGTCTGTGTCAGATGAGAAGAACTGATATGATTGGCTGTGTCAGGTAAAGACCTCATATGATTGGCTGCCTAAGAAGATTCTATGGAATCCTAGGGTTGGCAGGTTGGAGAGGGGCCTTTAGAATTCTCAGCCAGAGAGCTCTTGGGCCTGGCCAGTTGCTATGGAGATGAGGCCTAGCAGCAAGGAGGAGGACAGTGTATTTCCCTCAGGAACCCAACCTCTGTATGTAAATAACTCTGAATACCGATTGGATTGGGGAATATGGAGAAAAGTTACAGGTACTGGACAAGACAGTTTGGGGAATTAGAGACACAAGATCTCCAATGTTTCTAACAAGTATTACCTATGAGAAAATAAAATCCAGGGCAACACTGGGTATATACTCTAGTGTTCTATATTAGTGTTCAGGTAGGTACTTGTATGTGTACTGAACAGAAGTTGCACACACCTCATCCCCTCCCCATTTAGAGATTTATAATGTAATCCAGTACATTTTCACTCAGAAGTGATTGCTACTGTTTTGAGAGGGGTTTACTTCCAAGCTAGTGTGCTTAAGACTTGGAGCCTGAAAACAGCAAGTCTAGCTACTCAAAATAAGCCAAGGCAATGGGAAAACCAAGGAACACATAGCTTTGTGAGTGATCTCTAGGTAAGAGATGCTCATGGAATTTAGTCTTGGAAAGTTTCAATTCACCCTGGCCCAATTTGCCCCTCTTGAAATGTCATGTTGAATGGTACTCAGTTGGAAAGCAGGTCTTTTGACACTTTGGATGTTCCAGCATGGGTTCTGAGAGATAGAGTAGTGTAGTGGTTTGAGCATTGGACTATGATTTTGGAGACTGGCTCAGCCATGGAAACCCACTGTGTGACCTTGGGCAAGTCACATTCTCTCAGCCTCAGGGGAAGGCCAAGGCAAACCCCCTCTGAACAATTTTTGCTAAGGAAATCCTGCGATAGAATCACCTTAGGGTCACCATAAGTGAGAAACAACTTGAAGGCGCACAAGAAAGCATGAGTTTCAGCTAAACAACAAAAACAAAACAACACAATACATTTTTTAAGGCAGATTTTGAAAGAAGACTTATTTGAAAATTCACATTTTGAGGGAATACACATTTAAATTCAGATTTAGTGAGAAAAAGAAGTGTATGCAGAAATGGAATGGAATGGATCTCTAAACACATTGAAATGGCATGACTTTTAAAGGAACTGCTTAGCTCATCCCTGTTTTGAGACAACTGGTCCCAATCCCTGATTGGGTCAACCCTTGAAATGGTCTACAGCAGTAAAGCTTAGCATTGTAAGGGAAGAAGAAAAAAATGGTATGAAGAGGCAACCAGGCTTTAAAAAACAGAAGGCTTGCCTAGGCTGATAAAGTTTTTTTAAAAGAGAGGATGCTCTAAGCATTCTCAGAAATGTCATTTCCTGTAAGAATCATGAGGATTGTCCATTGCGGGGAATGACTGGACACATTCAAAATATTTGTTTTACTGTATTGGCAAGGAAGAAAAGAAGAAACTTGGATCTCACACCAGGAGAAAGGTAAGATGCAAACAAACTTCCTCTAGATAGCTAGTGGGATGTTCTCAGCCTCTCACACACTCTTTGGCCATTGTTACTTTTCGCTTTGCAGTCAGTATTTTGCATTTTCTCCCTGTTGGGAGAGATAATACTGGATATGAGAGATTGAATTGGAATTCTCAATCAAATTGGCAAGGCAGAAACTGAACAACAAGAAACCTGATGCCCACCCACTTAGCAACTAAAAGAGAAAAAGAAATAAGCTTAGTCTTTTTAAACAATATAAAAGTGGCTTTAATTTTGCATAGTCAAACAAAGGTCTTGTAGAAGAGAAAGCAGGAAAAATCTGGTTGTAGGTTAGAGTAATGCAGGAAGAGAGTGAGTGTTGCGAAACAATCAGAAAAGCAAACTAGCAGTTAGTGAACATAGGTATGCAAATGTCATGAACTCCAACCCTCCCTTCTTTTAAATTCCATTTGAGTAAACATATTATAAGCAGTGGGGGTGGAGCTAGGACACACAGAGTTGAAGCACCGATTGGTGGTGACAGTGGCATCAGCTATTCCACCATGGTCAAATTTTCCTGTTCCTTCTGAGGCCCTTTCCACATGACAGTGTGGCATGGGGACATGAAAGGAGAGGGACCACAACACTTCTGCATGACGTCATTGTGGTCCTACCCTTCTTGCTTCACCAACCAGTATGATCACAGGCTATATCATTGACGGAGAAAGTCCATCAATGACTCCCATGGCCTTCTGTTGCAGCCAACCATGCAGAAGCACAATCTATGGGCTTCATCCCCTACTGCAGCATGGGAAGAGGCCCAGCTGCAACCCAGAAGGATGGAGCGCGTCCCTCGTGCTTCCTTCAGCAGGCAGCTGGTCGCATGCGGAGAGGAGCATTGGGAACACACTCCCATCACAGCAGAGGCACTGCCAGGATTGTGACAGGATGATGTAGGAGAGCGTCATCATACATGAAAGGCCAAGATTGCCTTCAGCACTCACAGCAGCTAGGAGCAGAGGCTGAATTTGTCCTAGCAGCAACATATTATAGTGACATATTCTTGCTGTGATGCAAAGTATGTGGAGATCCCTTTGTCTTGAATGGAAAAAGAAAACCATTAGCTCTGCAAAAGATCTATTCCTAGGAGAAATGAAAACAAGTAAAACTGCTTTGGTATAAGGACACTGCTCCTAGGTTTTTATTTTATTTTTCACTGTTATTTGAGCCACAGCTACGAAGAGTGTTATGAAGGGTAACTGCATTTCAGGACTACACCCACAAACATGTGCAAGAATGAGGGAAAAGATTTATAAACTCCACTTGCTTTTGAGCCAGACGCAGACGTGGCTGTGGTTCTCTTGAACTAGTTTTGACTGATGTTGTGTATCTTCAAGTCCATTCAGAGTTAGGAGTCTTAGAAGACCGTTCCATGGGTTTTTTTCTAGGCAATATATGTTTGGGGAAGAGGGTTGCCATTGCCTTCCTTTGAGGCTAAGAGTGTGTGACTTGCCCATGGTAACCCAGTGGATTTCCATGCTTGAGCAGGGATTTGATTTCCTGGTTTCTCAGAGTTCTAGCCCAGTGCTCAAACCACTCCACCACAATGGCATCATCCAGAAATTGTTTATTTATTTAATTTACGTCTCATTTTTCTCCCAAATGGGGACTCACAGAACATCCTTTCAATACAATTCTATTCACGTGCTCTCCTGTTTTGGCTTAACTGGTTAATTAACAAAAAGAGCTCTGTTAAATTAATCAGTTGACATATCCTTGATTGATTAATTATGCACCGTTATGTATCATATAACCAAAAACAGGGGCTGATTCTAGCAAATAAGGTTTGGAGGAAATGTGTGCATTTGGGTAGCGTGTGAGTTGGCAAACAGTGCGGTGAAAGAGGTGTATGTCATGCAGCAAGGGCTAGCATTCAAACCAGCAACCTGGGGAATTTGTTTAAACAGGACTTTGCACAATCAAAAAATGCATTTCTGAGACTGCTGGATATACATTAGCTTCTCCCTTGGATTGTCAGCAGAGTGTGACTATGAGGCCTTCAGTGTCAAGGAGAGGTTGGGAATTTTTTTTGCACAGACCTAGGAGTCTGAAAACCTCATATACATGAAACCCTTTTGTAGAAAATGACAAGACATTTTATATTACCTGATATATTTGCCAGCATTTTGTTAGAAATACCTCCACAGCAATATTTTCAGACAAATGGTGGTAGTTTTTCCATGTTTATTATCCCCCCCACATCAAGAATAATAATTTAAGTAGTAAGCAGGCTGGGAGCATTTAGCAGAAAAGGTCTCAGTGTTCCTATACTTTGTACTCCTGTTATTTGTATTTGGATATGTTGGTGGTAAACAGAACTCCCCATTATCCATACACTACCCCTTCTCACATTTACAGCTCCCCATTTATGACCATCTTATATGCAGAAATATTAATTCCTGCCTAGAAAATATTGTTTTCTATGGAAATCACCCAAGTGCAGTTCTTATGAAGAATAAATCCCCAATTACAACATTTTCTGCACAGAAAACATCATTTTCAATTCAGGAATTAATATTTCTGTGTCAAAATATTTTCAAGACAGAAAATGCTGTTTTCTGGACAAAACAAGCACACACAAATTTTGTGCAGAATACGTCCTGAACTATGAAGATTCTTATCAGTCCAGAATCCTTCTCATCGGGATTTCCCAGCATTCTAAAACATAACAGGGGTTTTTTTTAACCATTTTTCAGATATTTTTAAATTTCTTTCTTTCCTGAACAATATCTCCCTTTACAAACCAACCCAAACTTGAGTATGCTTGGAGGATTGCTTTCTCTCTTCCTCCTCACCATCATCCACATGGTTGGTGAGGATACAAGAGAAACCCTTCTCAATGTCTGCTCCTGTGCTATAGAACTCCCTCCCGTGGAAGGCTAGGCTGTCCTCTCTTTGACTTCTTTTGGTGATGAGTAAAGATTTTTTTTTTTTTTTTACAGATTTTTCGTTTCTGACTGAGTTTGGAAGCAGGGTCTTTGAGTGGGGTTCATTGCACTTTTATCTTATGTTTTATGAGTGCTTGAAACTGTTTTAAATATTTTAATATGATTGTCTATTTAATAGGTTTTAAACTTTTGCACCATGTACTATAAGTTTTGTTTTAATTCTTCAGTGTAAACCTCCTTGGTCCTCATATTGGGAGAAAGGCAGGATATAAATAAAATAAAATAAAATATAAGGTAATGAACACATACAAAATAAAAGCTGTATAAGGAGACATGAATCTCCCTGGAACTGCAGTTCAAATCCCAGTGAGACCACAATTCCATACCTTCCTATTTAAGGAGTTCTACCATTCTGTGTGACATTCAACAGTTTATTTTTTTTTCTTTGCATTTTCTTTGCATTTTAGCTTTCCAAGCTGAAAGAAATGCTGATTTCAATGGCATTTCAAGAAGAAAGCTTTAAAGGATCCATCCCACAAACTATAAATAACTCTTGTTTCCCCCATTAACTGGCATCTAATTGTGTATTTGGTGCGGCACCTTCTGAGCAGGTTTTGCAACTTGCTTGCCTTGTGTGTCCCCCCAGTGCCTCGCCAGCTTAATAATGCAAGATGGTAGGCAGTTTAATTACAGAAAACTGTAGCATAATTAATGGCATTGTAACGGTGAATAAATTACAGTGTTCCGTGATAATGTATAGCTCACCAGGGCAAGAGCAGAAGGAGGGGAAAACAGAGGGAAGAAAACAAGGATAAAAGAAGTGAAATGATGAAGTGGCAGCTCTGAGAGGGCCTTGTGGAGGAGGATGGCGGCTGCTATGTCAAAGGTACACTAGTGTTGGCTTTGCTGGGCTGATTGAGGGGAAAGAGGAGGCAGGTGCTACCAGGAAAAAAATCACATGGCCCATGGAATTGCCTGTCCATTACGTTATTTACTCACCTCTATGAAGTCAAAGTGGTCGTGAGTTTTGTGAGACACTGCTAAACCTAGTTCCCATTTTGCTCTGTGAATCTGGACTAGCATCTTGAGAGCCCTCCCCCCCCCCGCTCATTTGAGGGTACAAGTAGAGAGCGATAGTTAAAAGGTGGTCTCATTCTCCATCCTCCCTGTCTTGTGATTGTCTCTGTTGTGAATGGCAGCACCTCTGCAGATCCTCCAGCATTTCACAAATGAAAATGAGGACGCACGTGCCCAAGCCACATCAGTGTGTGTTCAAGATGGGGGAAAAGTTAACAATAAGGGACAGCATGCAAGCTAGGAGAAGGTGTTGCATTTTGCTTTTGCCTCAGCCTACAGGTTCTACTCCCTTCCTATCTTCCTCCCTAACTATGTTAACTGCATACAAACTATTTTTGCACTTTGAATTCAAGTTGCCATGATTGAAGTAAGCAGAGGATGGGGGAAGGACTGGGAGGAGGAGAGAGAAACAAGGATATTTTTAAAAAAGCTGAAAAAGTAGAATGACAGGACTGTCCCTGACAAACTGAAACAGTTCTGGGTTAGTCTCTCCAGAGTCTAGATTACCCTTTCCCACATCTATAGCATGAGATCTGTTATGAAGTAGCTTGCCACTAAGTTATGCCTCCTGGAACATTCATAAGTATGTAGCCAAGAGTCGGGTAGCAGAGGGTCATACTGGCCAGCAAAATTCTAACAGCAGTTTTAAAGCTAAATCTGAACACATCTCGCATATATCCTCCCTGAACAACATACTGTGGGAAGATGTGGGAGAATGCCTTCTGTGCTGTGGCATCCTAGCGGAGTGAATACCATCACCTTACAGACCCAATTGGCACCAACACTGGTGTTATTGCAATGCCAAATAAAAACACGGCTTTTTACTAAAGCATTTAGCACCTAGCCAATTTCATTCAAATCTGACCAGTCTTAAACTGTTTTTAATTGTTTTAAACTGTCTTATTTTAACTTATCAGATTGTTTAATATGCCTTTCATCTCTTCAAATTCATTGTTACACTTTTATATTGGTCAAATTGGTTTTACTGCGTGCCGGTGTATAAGTGGGATACAAATATTTTAATAAAATAGAGAGTATAATGTGATGCTGTAGTCAACAAGTGATCTTCATGCATTTCTGAATCATACCTAAAGGTAGACTGAGATTTTTTTTCTGTTTTTTTCCTATGATTTGGTGTTCTTTCTTAAGTTTCTTTGTCTGTAGAATCAGCTTCCATAGCTCCCTTTGCTTTTAATTAAATATAATTTGGATGAGGGGATTGGGAAGAAGTTTTCATTTTGGTTAAATGAAAAAGGTTATCTGTTTTGCAAGTTACATGAAAAGTTATTAAGGCATCTTATATATCAGTTCATAGCAAATGTAAATTATATGTAAATTAATTTTTTAATTGAGAGTTCAGTCTTCATTCATTAAGATGGCTAAGGGCCAACAGAGTGTGTACTAAGCCAGTTATGTTGAATGCAAACTCCTCTTGGTTAAGGGGAGAGGTGGACAATTGTTCAGTTTTTCCTTCCTGCATCTGCCTGCTGGGCTACATCAATTTGCTTGGTGTTTTGATGTAACATCAATTGAGCCACCATTTTGGCTGATTTGTTAAATTTCCTTTTTCTTTCTGCAAGGGGTGGGGCTTTGGAGGGTTGGACGGAATAAACTGCTGTGGTTTTGGGAGATTCTGCCCATTTTGAGAGACAAAAAAAATCAGACTCAGGGTGATCTGGGGTTTTCTGGTGGACTTCAAATGCTGCCCTGTAGGCTGTACTTTACACGCTCTGGTTTAAACATATTGGAAATTACATAGGTTTCCCTTAATTCTGGCTTTACTTTATACTGGTATAGTGGCTATTTCTTGGGCTGGAGGAATTTTAGATCTTGCCTAACTCAGCTCCTCCTTCTCTCTTCCCCTTCTCTACCCCCTTTGGCTCTTTACTGCCTGATCCAATGAAATTAATCAGTGGAAGGGGGATATGCCAGCAAAAAGGGAGTTAAAATGGCCTGGTCTAGTGGCACTAGAGGCTTCTGTCTCTCCCTCAATTCCTCCAGACAGTGCATTTTTTTTTTTTTGAGTTAGAATTGCACTGTATATCTATTTTTTAATTTTTATTTTCTCCAAACTTCAGGAAGGAATACAATGGCAGAGGTTTGATTGCCAGTGAAAATGGTAGTTTCAAGGCTAGTTTTTTCACCACCACTTTTCTTGATTGCCACCTCCTTCAAAAGGCCAGGAAATTCAATGTAATGATATCGTATCCTACATATTCTCAGGTATAGAGGTAGCTGAGCACCAACATGCTATTTACAATGACAGCTCTGCACCTCCTCTGTCCCAGCGCAGGAGCTTTGCTGCGTCTCCTGAAGCAATGAGTGCCACCTTGCTAATTTCATAATTATTTCATGTTCCCTGACTAGGCACCTCATCTAGCAGGTGGTAGTTCCTCCTCACCCGCTAGACGGCTGGTTTTAAAATGTGAAGGCTACAGTCTGGTGTTTTATACATGGCTTTTTTGTTTGGATTCATTCATATTTATAAAAACATATGTTTTCCTGCTCCGGCTTCAGTTCCCCTCCATCTGCATTCTTATGCATTAATCAGTTGTACAACTTTCCTCTGTAGCCTTCATTATCTAGTGTGGGTTTTTTTTAAAAAAAAAGAAGAAGAAGAATGTGAAGAAAAGACATAATTAGATGTCACTTTGCTTAAATAATACCTCTGAAAACAACACAGTGACTTCCAAAATGGGGAAATGGAAATGGCATGGTTTGAACTAATAACCGAATTAAGAGAAGCTGGGTTGGGTAGCGGTTGCAGTTGTTGTTTAAGTCAGGGCTTTCTCCCTCTCTCCTTTCGTTGTAACGAATCATGACAAATTTAGAGTTCAGATGGATGGATGATTAGATTCTTTTCCCCACTCATCCCCACTCAAAAAATGAAATATTTCTATAATATTAAACCCGTCAAATTGATCAAAGTGCAGTGTCAAAAGATATTGTAAGCGCTTCTTCTCATCGAGTCCCCAAGATGATTGCAAATCTAAGCACTTTTTTTTATTTCTCTCACTCCCCCTCCAGAAAAGGACTGCAGATTTCTAATATCCCATGCAGATAAATATGAATCATGAAAGGAGCCAGCTGTCCTCAGCTGAATTCTCTTGTTGTGTGTATTTACCAAAGTGCCCAAAAGTGTGTAGTGGTAATTTGGTAGGAAAGGTTTAAAGTTTGGCTTCTGGAGGTTGGAGCCCAAAGCCTACTTTTATTATGACCTAATTGTCATAGTCAGGTGTGTAGCTATAACAGGGGGAGGAGCAAAACAAAGGGGTTGCCCTTGCAAATAAGAATTCCATCATCCTCAGTGAAATTTTCATTCAGCTCCCAAATTTCTCATATTGCATTGACTTAAGATGTCAGTTGAGTGCTTAGAAATATGGTTTAGGCATCCAAAGAGAAGAAGGAAGGCAATAGAAATGTACACACAGTAAATATAAGAATCCTAGATGTGAGCAGTTTTCAGTGGGTTGCTCCCTGCAATGTCAGAAGTTTTGAGGCTGAAGAGAGATTTCAGGGGAGAGGACATAATTGTTATTTGGGAGGGCAGTGCTCTTATCTTGTCTCCTTGTAGCTGCAACCCTGGTCGTAGTCCAGGCTACCATGTTTCTGTGATGCAGAATCTGATCATCACAGTGGTTTGCCATAAAGGTTGACACTGTTGGGCACCTGCAGGGGATTGGTTTTCATCCTTGGAAGCTCTTGCTTATGCTCTTCCTTCTTTTTCTTACTGGATGTTCTTGACACCTTCCTCAACATGCAGGCAGCTACTCGAAGGAAGAAATGAAACGTCATCCTTCAGCTGCTTTCTGATTCTCTTCCTGGCAGTTGGGTGTTTTGGCTCAAAAGCAAGTGGTAGGGAGAGAGAAAAGCTCATGCTTACAGTAGTAAGGGGATGAGCCTATTCAGGGAAAACCGTAGCAAGAGCCAGGCTGGAACAGACCAAGTGCCTATCTAGCCCAGTGTACTGATTTATACCTTCCAACTATCCTGATTTGGCAGGGACAGTCCCAATTAATCCTCTGTCATCCCACTTTTGCAACTGCTTTTAAAATGTTGTGGTTTCTCTTTCCTCCTCCTCTTTCCCCTTTTTCCTCAGCTCACTTCCATTGATGCAAACCAAGCTCAAAATTCAAAAGTAGTTTGCACTTAATTAACCTGAGGACGGGAGAGAGATGAGAGGAGGGTGCACCAGGAAAAAAAGAAACTGCTGCAGTCTTTCCTAGCTTAACTGTTCTTCCTTATCAAGAATTCTTACCATTTTTATGTTGCTTGACGACACATGTCCCAGCTTCCGTTTGTGAAATGTTGGCGGATATGCTGTTCACACAGTAGCAAACCAGTTGTCTAGCCCACCTGAGAGATACAACTGCTCCTGTACTCTTTTTTCCCAACTGTCCACCAAAGGCTCTGAAATGTGTGTGTGTATGTGTGTAGGGAAAAGTGAAGGAAAGCATGCTTTTCTGACAAATAGCCATTGAAGGCCCTTATTTCCATTATTTTTTTTCTATTTCCTCATAAATGATGTCTACAGTAATAGCCATCACTACATTTTATGGCAATGAATTCCATAGTTGCAATGAATGGAGTCACACCGAGGCCAGCTTACATATAGAAACTCCAGAACCCAGAACCAACATTGATGCTTCCTTATCTTCCATTGAAAACATGGCCTTCCTTCCTTCCTTGAACTGTATCAGACAATTCTGAGGAATTATATTTGCTCATACGCATTCTGGCAGGCTACTTCATATTATGCAGGTATTATTTTTGAACATAAAATAAATATCGTACCACATTTGTAAATAAAGTGATAAATGATACATAAGAACTGTAGCTGTGGTATAGGTGTAAGAGGAAGCTTGAGCTGTAATTTAGCATGATAGAAGTATTTGCTGGGGAAAAATATCTGAGTTTTCAATTTCTGTAGCTCAGTAGTTCCAACACTTGGATCCCCACATGCAAGATTTCCCTTCCCCAAAGCCCCGGACAATGGCCAGGGATTGATGTCCAACAATATCTGGGGTGCCATGTTTAGGAATCATTGCTATATCTTTTGTACATAATCCTATTAAGAGGAAAAAGAAAAACTCTGAAGTTTTCAATGGGCTCATAAATGGAGAAGCAGGAATATTATAAGATACTCTGTGCTAATCATACAGTGTTCTAGTTGCCCACCTTTTTTGATGCATGGAAGGTGTAGTTCCTTTGTTCAAGTAGATACATGGCAAGTTGCAGCAGGTACTAACTATGTGAATATTTGCTTATCTCTTACATATAATAACAATGGGTAAGATGGTTCATAGTTTGGTGTTTGTTTACTATTTGGGATTTTTGGCATGGAGAAAAAGGGTTTTGCAAAGCCCCCCCCCCGAAAATAAACCAAAAGATGTGACTTCAAGTCTACTTCTGGTTTTCTAAGAAGCTTTCCCTGCTTCCACCCTCCATTTCTAAAGGTAGGGGAGAAATCCATCATGGTGTAGTGGTTTAAGCATTAGATTATGACTCTGAAAACTAGGGTTTGAATCCCCACTCAGCCATGGAAATCCACTGGGTGGCCTTGGGCAAGTCATACTCTCTCAGCCTCAGAGGGAGGTAACAGCACCCTCCCCTCTGGAAAAAACATGCCAAGGAATCCCCATGAACGGTTTGCCTTAGGGTCGCCATAAATCAGAAACAACTTAAAGGCACACAACAATAACAAAAGTTGGGGGAGATACAACTTATTTAAAAGGAATGCTACTGTTATTGGAGGCTTCCAAGAACGGCAGTTATTTAAATGAAGGTCCAAGAAGGGGCTGAAAGCCACAAACAGAGTCCCACACTACATGTGCCTCATGGGCTCAATGACTGCTATCTTTTACCCTACATAGTATGTGGTTTAACTCATTCTTTTTAATGTCCACTGTCTTCCTCTCTTCCCATTCATCTATGGAATTGTTACTGCTCTCTAGAGAAACAGAACACCTTGCTACTGTTGTTGCACATGTACCATCTCTCTATTAAACCTTTTATTGTCAACACAACATTGCTGTGAAAAGAAACAACAGGAAGGAGGTGTGGAATAGTAATGGTAGCACCTCTGGAAGCCAGCCAGTTGAAGGACAGCAATATGCAGATAGATCTTTGAGGTGATGATGGAAGAAACAACATGTCTTTGCAAATGGTGATCAGGGTTGGCATGGGTTGGCAGTACCTCCTCCAAAGTGATTTTAAAAAGTTACTGAGTGAAGGATATCGGAAGAAAGAATTTATTTTCAGCTTGAATCTAATCTGGAGATGAGCCCCAGGTCCACATAGTGCAATTCAGCATTATCTCTAATATAATTGTTTATTTACAATAGGAATGCAGAAAGCCCAAAGCTTCATGAACCCTCCCTCATTATTTTTTCAAAACCTTTTTTGAGCAATTTTTAGTCCAGAAAGAGTTAAACATGAAAGAAACTACTTGCAAATGCAAATATTTGGTATTTCCATACATACCTCTACCCCCACTTCTCTCCCAGGCCCCTCCTTTTTTCTTTTTCTCAGCTGAAAACATCCTGAAAATAGCAAGTAGAATTGACATGATGCCACTTCCTACATGCTGTGATGTGCCAGTACATGCTTCCTATGGAATTCCCAATCCCTAATGTGCAGGCAATTTACTGTATATATTCTTGTATAAGTCTAAAAATTTTAGTCAAAAAATTGACCCAAAAAACCTCAGTTGACTTATCCACAGGTTAGTGTAAGTACTGTATCTTCATTCTTATTAAAAAAGGAACCCTCCCCTTCTCTGAGTAGAGCGGGGAAAGGTGAGAGCTAAGTCTGTCACGGGAGAACCTAAAAGAAGCGCCGACTGTCTCTACTCACTCCACTGCGGCACTGCTTCTGACCTTTTTTGAGCGCCTGCATGGAAAATGGTTTTTGCTTTCAAAAGAGGGCTGAGATAGTGGAGAAGGTTGGTGCTGCTTTTAGGTTCTTCCGAGCTGAGCAAAGTAGAATGCCTTTCTCCACTCCACTCAGGGAAGGGAATAGTTCCTTTTCTTTCGATAAGAGGTAATACCGTACCTTAGCTTTTGTCTAAAAAGGAATCATCCCCTTCTCTGAGCAGAGCAGTGAAAGAGATCTTTGAATGCCTGGGCAAGAAAATAGCCGTGGCAACAGCCAGGGGCAGCTGGCCCCCTGAAGCAATGCTGCCACTTTCCCCTTGACTTATCCATGGGTCATATCAAAATCCATAATTTTTGGCCCCCAAACCTGGTCTTGATTTATGTGGTCACTTTATACACCAGTATGTATGGTACCCAGTGAGAAATTTACCTTAACAATAACGCACGCCATTCCTGTGTGAGTAGCGGAAGAAAGGTCTGCAAACAAGAAAAGAGATTTCTGCTCTCTCTGTTCCCTCAATTGCTCTTGTAAATTCATAACGATTGTATATCCAGTGTAACATTTTCTCTCTGCGGAGGGAAAAACATGACATTGGAATTAGCTAGTCTTTTGAGGGGTGCCAGATCCATTTCGTCTATTAGCTCACAGACTCTTCTTGCAGATGCTGTCGGTAAATATTTGCCCTGCCTAGGCAATGAGGAAACTGAGCCGTTGGGCATTGGAGCGCCTTGCTAAAGGTCATTGTCTAACTCTGTCTAACTGGGCTAGAATCCAGAGTCGTGTTCTATTTCCCATATGTTATACATGTCTGTAATGATAGAGGTAAGTGTTATCTAAGGAAGTGAAGGAAGATTGCCAAGGTGTTTTTTTTTCTGCGGTGGGGAATTCAGAGAACTATGAAACTAATTCCTCAAACTTTATTACTTACCAAATTAGAAACAATTTAGGGCTTTAAGGATTAAGTACCATTAATTACTGCCCAACAAATGCCTAACTACAATAGAGTACTTGTGGAAATCAAGAGGACTTCTGCATGAATGCTAAATGGCTTCATTAATGTTCAGCGCAATTTCATTGAGTGATAAATTAATTTGCCTAATGCTCTAAGAATTACTGAGTGGAATAGCAGGCAAAAAAAAAAAAAGTGCATTGACAACAAAATGAGGGATTTTTTTTTTTTTCTCCAGCATACTGAATATCTCATGTAGGCATGATGGGCTGTCAGAAGGCCTTGTCAGTTGGATGACCAGAGTTTCATGTACACTAACAAGTCACTTGGGTAATTCCAAATAACTATAGCAAAAACTGAAGACAACAAATGAGGCTTTTCTGATGTGTGAAGTCATACCAAATAATGAGGCTGGAGTATGGGCAAAACTTAAACTTTATCTACACTACCTAGTGATAGCAGCTTGATACCAGTTTAACTGTGGTTTATAATCTGATGAAGCACTTAAAATTCTCTACCAGAGGGCTGTAGTTCATCCCCTTTCAACTACAGCAGAATTCCGCTACCAAACTACAAATCCCAGGCTTCCATAGGAGAAAACCATGACTTTTTAAGGTAGTATTAAAGTGCTGTAACTTTATAGAGTAGTCTTGGGCAATTGCCAGCAAATACCAAATTCGCAACACCTTGTGCCTCTCTGATATTTCTAGGTGTATTTGATTTTGTTCATGTCCCCCCCAAAAAAAAGTGAAAGGGAACATCTGTTCACAAAAATGTGTTTATAAAATATTTTCTCCTTCCCTTCCTCCTCCCCCCACCTTTGGCTCGATACCAAAATGATTGTGGAATTCACAATGCAGTTGGCAAACTGAAATGGTGAAATGATGGGAAGAAGTCACTTAAGCTAGGATGACCTTCCTTTGACAGAAATTAAAGTAGGAAGTATATCTAAGAAATAAAGCAGAGAAGGGAGAGTCTTTCTGAGATGAGCGGGAAAGGACATGATAGGCAAAACCATTTTTCTGTGATTGGAAGAAAGGTTAGTAGGTTCTCCTGGGCAGTATACAAAGGCTGAAAGTAACAGCCTGCCATCACAAATAGGATGAAAAAGAATTTCAAGAGAGTTGATAATTCTCTACAGAAGTATCCATTTTATATCTCCTGGGACTCATTGTGAGAGAAAGCAAAGCTTGCTTTGGAAATTTGCACATTTGTGAGGTACGCAGTACACTTTGGAGAAATACAACGTACACAAAACCATGTGTACAAGAAAAATGAGTGAAGTTTTAATATGCATATAAACATGCACATTCAAGAAGGATATTGGCAAGCTGGAAAATGTCCAGAGGAGAGATGGCAAAAGGTCTAGAAACCAAGGCGATTTCCACCTTACACTGTTATAGTGCTATTATTCCACTTTCAACATCCCGTGGAATTCTAGGGTTTCTAGTTTACTGCAACCAAAGAGAATTCTACAATCTACTAGAATTCTAAAGGCCCCTCCCTAAACTGCAAACCCCAGGATTCCATAGGAGGTTGAAAGTGGAATAATAGCACTGTAACAGTGTAGTGCAGAAATGACCCAAGCCATATGAGGAATGGCTTAAGGATCTGTGTATGTTTAACTTGGAGAAGAGGCTATTAAGAGGTGATATGATAACCACCTTTAAATTCCTAAAGGGATATTATGTAGAATATGTTTTCTTTTGCTCCAAGGACTAGAACTCAAACAATAGATTTAAATGACAAGAAAATAAATTTCATATAAACATTAGAAAGAACTTCTTTGTTACCCTGTTCTCTGGGGGTCCTGGGAGGGACACCTAAATAACCAAACAATAAAACACAACCTTGGGGGAAAATTAGCTGGAGCACTCACTTAAGCTAGCGAGAGGCAGGGTAACTTAGCGGGATCTTGCAACCCAGCGTCTACAGGGTCAGGTCAGTCAAGCAGCCAGACGGGTTTAAAGTAATCAAATGATGTTTTATTGAGTACAGACAGATATTAAAGACACCACAGTCACACAGCTAACTAAGAAATTAGAGGTTGAATTAAGGATAGGGACTTTCAGAGGAAAATGGGTGATACGACACCTGTCTCGTCATCCTGGACCTTGGGAGAGAAGCTGGGGGTTCAGAGAAGAAGCTCAGCTTGATTAGCTGAGGGTAGCTCGCCAAGCTACGCAGCAGCAAGACGAGTTGAAACCCAGGAGTGATCCGAGGAAGGTCTCAGAATCAGGGGTTTTTGTAGGGTGAGTTGGGACAGCAGGCTATGCCTTACTTGGGGAAAACAATGAGTTTTGGGTGCGAGACAATGTCTCAGAAAGGTCACAACTTTGCATGATAGAATCAGAGCTGAATCAACAATAGTGTGGCCAGTATGCAAATACACAGCGCTTACCAGTGGACAGCACAACCTTTGTCCAGTAGCCTGCTCGGAAAGAAGCCTTTGTTAGTATCGCACATATGTAATGAGGTGTTTGCCGGAGAGGTCCCTGAAGCGACAAACCAGCTGTGTCTGGCCTGCCTGGGTGGGGAATGGAATGTCCAGCAATTATCAGCCGTGCCTGTTTGCGTGCTTGTCTGGTGGCCTCGCAAACATGTGGAGCGGGGTGGCAGGGGAGAGCCGAATTGTTTGATATCAAAGTGATATCAGGTGCTATCTCTGGGTAGGCCTAGACTGCAGTAACATCTTAACTGTCAGAGCTGCTTATAGTGGACAAGATTGCCTCAGAAGGTGAAGGAGTCATCTTTGAAGGTCTTGAAACAGAGATTGGAAGGCCGTCTTTCGGGAGTGCTTTAGTCCTTTGTTCCTGCATTGCAGGAGGATGAACTAGATGGTCATTGTAGTCCCTTCCAACTCCATGATTTAATCAAGGCTAAAAATGCATACAAAAATAACAAAAATGCATATCAGTTCCTATGGAGGAAAAAAATCCTTAGAAAGTGATACAAGAGATGGGATGGGAATGCGAATAGAGTTTGGATAAATGCAACAAAACTGTAGCTAAGAACTCTTCATATCCTCAATCATAAGAACCTTTGCATGGAAGTGGAGTCTCTTGTTGTGTATCCTCTCACACCTCTTATCTCTACTCAGTGCCCATCTGCTTTGGAAGCAAAATCTTTGAATGGCAGATCTGTCCGTATGTTGTTGTTGTTGTTGTTGTTGTTGTTGTTGTTGTTGTTTCTTGAAGCCTTGCGATAACAAGTTCTTTTCACATTGTTCCGGCTGGTTTTTCCTTGCCATCTGACAGCCACCTGCAGTCTCCACAAATCTGGTATCTCCAATTCCCTCCACTACATATTACCTGGATTTCAGCAAGATGTTGCCTGTCCCAGGAGGCTTTTTACTGTTCTGCTTCTTTGTTGTCTTATTGATCTTCGCTACCAGTTATGATCCTGATGCCTATATTAAATTTGAACAAAAGCATCAGCTGCAATAGGTCTGAGAGATTTTGGCAGCAGCATTTAGTGTCTCAATGAAATGCTCCTGTCACCCTCTTCTCCCTATTATCTCTTTCCTGCTCTGTCATTTTCTTGTCTTGTCTGTGGCCTTCAGAACACATCTCCTTCCTCTTTGCCTTCCTTTCATCACAGCATACCAGAAGTCAGCTTGGCATTTTTAAAGAAGAGTTCAGGCTTTCCAGGACATGGCTCTGTTGAGCTTGTAACATTGAATCCTACAGGGAAATTGCATATTTTTCTTTCTCTTGGCGTCTTCTGTTGGGATATACCTTTTTTTAAACAGCACCTTCCTTCATGGGGCAGCAGACAATTTAAATGCCACCAAATATCCGATTTATTTATTTATATTTGTCTACATTATCATGTTGTGCAAAGATTTATCAGTAGCTCCAACCATTTGCAAATTTGGAGATAGTCAAATACCTGCTTATAGGTGTTTCTCTTGCCTTCTGACATGGATTGAAGGAAGCAGGTAGACTTCCATCCAAGTAGATCTGGAACTTAGCTTCAGCAAAGTGGCTGCATCATATGCCTTTAATCTGACATGCCCTTGGATATTTTATAATTAATATACATTAAGTGTCAAACTAGACACAGCATAAATTATGTGAGTGTAATTACCATGACTTGTTTTGTTATTATGTGGCTTCAAGCCAACTCCAACATATACTAACCCCATCCTATTGTTTTTCTCAGCAAGAATTTTTTTTTCTGAAGAAGTTTGCCATTGCCTTCCCCTAAGTCTGAGAGTGTGACTTCCCCAGGATCCTCCAGTGGGTTTTCATGGCTCATCAGGGATTCACACCTTGTTCTCCTAGAGTCTTAGTCCAGCACTCACAACAGTACGTGAGGCTCTCAGCTAACATGTCTACTTCTTGAAATGTTGAATAGCAGCTGCATGGAGCCCACATAGAACTAAAGTGTGTGAGAGGTATTTCCCTGTCACTGTTCTCCCAATGACATCCTCTTCTGAACATGTATTCAATCCATTCAGAACCAGCAGGCACCAATGTTAGCTCTCCTTTTGGAAGGCTGGGCAGGAATGCATGATATTTTTATTGGTGATGCAGAGAGTTAACCTTCCACACAGTTGCTTCAGTCCCAGTCTTAATATTAACCATCCCACAGGTGCTATTTTCATTTAAAAAAAACAGATATGTAAATTGCCATGATACCATTGATTTTACACCTGAACAACTAGATGTTGACAAAACATTGCCTATGTGTATCAGGGAACCTAAACCAGTGTTGGACAGAGGAGTTGCCACTGTAACATTGTGAAGTTTATACATATATGCATGACTGTGCATGTGTGTGTGTGTGTGTGTGTGTGTGTGTGTGTATTGTGAGTGCACAGGTTGAAAAGCTGGAAAGGATATGTTAAAATTATTACAAGCAGAGCATCTCCTACTAACACAATATAACAATATTATCACAATAATTGAGTGTTCACTGTGCCAAAGTACCAGTTAGTGACTGGCATCCCATTAGTGAATTATGATAGTGCAAGGTGAATGTAAGCCAGCATGGTGTAGTACTTTGAGTGTGGGAGTATAATGCTGGAGACCAGGGTTTAATTCCCCCCTCAACCATGGAAACCCTATAGATTACCTTGGGTGTGTCACACACACTCAGCCCCAGAAAACTCATGATAGGTTCGCCTTAGGTTTCCATAAGTTGAAAAAAGCTTGAAGGCACACAAGAACAACAACAACAACTTGAAAGATTAGTATTTTTTTTTTTTTTTGGTAATTCCAGAGGTAGGAATTCTTTACCAATCATCCAGTGACCAGAATCCACCTTCAAACCATCTTTTAAGCAATGTACCCTTGCCACCAACATTGCCATTTCCATGCTGTTGGAGAATAGGTGGGGGAAAGGAATCAGTGGAGATTTGTCCAGCTGGATGCTGGATGCTCTGCAAGGATGTCATCTTCATGGACCACCTGTGGATGCCTATTGTAGTATGTCCAGCTACAGAAGAAAATAACTAGACACATTTCTACTTATTCTTCTCCCTCAGTTCTACAGTGTCACAGAAATGACCATGTTGTATGGGGGATGTGTCATTTAAAAGTGGAATTTTGGAGATTAGCACAGGAGAGATAGCTATGGAGAAGTAGCTACATGCCAGACGTACATATCTCGATGCAAGATTACCTTTTTGCAAGTATCTATTATGTTCTAAACACTGTATTCTTCACAATCCCCCTTATAATCTGAATGAAAAATTCAGTTCCCAATTCAGTTTTGTTATACTCTGACATAAAGAAGAAAACAGGAACAGATTTGTATAGGAACAGACTTGATTCTCATTCGTGGAGGACACCCAGGGCTTAGAGCAAGTTTATCCTCTAATATAGTGGTGAGAATCATATGTTCGCCTACAATTCCCAGCAGCCATTGCCAGGATAGCCCATAATGAGAAATGCTAGGAGGTACAATCCGACAAAATCTGAAAGACTGAATAATTCCCACCCCTCCTTTAGTCTCTACCAGAAGTTTCCTCTCTACTCTATGACATAATCTTCAATATACTTTTTAGAAGAACATCCCTTTACTTAATCCTGTCTAGAGTTGTTGCTTCTATTCTTCCCCATGGGGAGAAGTAAATCATTGCATTTGAAGATGATGTTGTGGTGTGGGTAAAACCTGGCATCCACTCCAATGCTTTGTGGGATCACACATGACAAAGGACACAGAGATGTGCTGCATTCCTGAAGTTCGTTGTCACATAGAAAGATCAAATTCAGAGTGTGGTGGTGTGCTGGAATCCAACACTAACACAGGGTGCCTCATGAAGCATTTTTTTAATTAGTTTATGAGGAGGTATTAGTTATGACCTTGAGCTTTTGCACACAGTTATAACACTCTGATTCCACTTTTGACTGTTGTGGCAACATAGAAAGAAAGGCTCTCTGGTTGAGAATTCTAAGTCCCTTCTCTAAATTGCAAATCACAGGATTTTATAGGATGTTGCCATGACTGTTGTAGTTGTATCATGGGGCTATAATTATGTAGTGTGAAAAGGCTCCCTGACTAGACAATAATCATTTAATTACAGTTAACTCTTTTGTTTGTTTGTCTTTCCCTTTATTTGTTTGTCTGTTTCTTTATGACTGGAATGGCAAAGTCCTCTGTATGTTGGATTGCAGCTTGTAGCAACTTCAGCCAGCATAGCCAATGGTAAAGAGTGCTGAGAAGTGCAACCCAACAATATTTGGAGGCTAAATTATTTTAGAAGTGAGTATTTATAAATTGTTTGGATCCAAAAATTACATGGTGGTGAACAACAACAATAAAGGCTAAAACATGCACAACAGACAAGCAGATAGTAAACAAAGAAACATACAATATTTGTGTGGTCCATGAAGTAGATGTTAGGTTAGACTATACAGGCAAGGCTTGTATATATAAATAAGTTTTCAACATGCATCTGAAACTAAGGCCATTTCTGCACTACACTGTTATAGTGCTATTATTCCACTTGCAACATCCTATGGAATTCTGGGGTTTGTAGTTTACTGAGGTGAAAGAGCTCTCTGGCTGAGAATTCTAAATGCCTCTCCCTAAACTACAAATTGCAGGATTCCTTAGGATATTGAAAGTGGAATAATAGCACTTTTAATAGTGTAGTGTGGAAATTGCCTAAAATAGTTGGAGGATGTTGAGTTTCTGATGGAATGACATTCCACACAGTGCATGGCACAAGCCTAAACACCTCGCTTTGACCAAATTGCACAGGAGACCTCAAGGGTACGTGGCACCAACCAAGACAGCTTTTCCAGATGACCTGAATGTATAAAGGAGAAGGTCGTCTCTCAGTCAACCAGGTCCCAAGTTGTTTTGGGCTTCATAAATGAACAGACATTGTGCTGCTTACCATGCTCTGGTAATCTCTTGTAATGATTACTGCCATAGGATTGCCTTTGAAAATAAACCCCACTCCCAAAAAAACGTGAGCTGGTCCCAAACAGGGCAGTGAGCTTGTTCAGGATTAGGTGAGATATTTGTGCCATTCCATTATTTTGTGATCTCCACTGACTTCCATTTCTAACCTGTTTCAAAATTATTAGGAAGAATTTCCTGATGGTAACAGCAATTTGACAGTAGAAGGTGCCATCTCAGAGTATGGTAGAGTTTCCTTCTTTGGAGGTTTCTAAACAGAGGCTGGATGGCCGTCTGTCAGGAATGCTTTAATGGTATATTCCTGCATGGCAGGGGATTAGACTTGATAGCCCTTGTGATCTCTTCCAACTCTATGATTCTATGATGGTATGAATGTTTAGAAATTTAAAGAACTTGGGAGCAGGGGACATGAGGGACCATCTCCTTCCATCTGCCCTTCCCAAACCTTAAAGTCATCTTCAGAGACCCTTCTCAGGGTAACCCATGTGGCAGGTATTTATTCAGAAAATGATGGCTCTCAGAATCTGGAATGGCACCTCACCAGAGAGGCTCTCCTTCTGCCTGCACAGTGTTCTTTTTGGCACCAGAGCAAGATCTTTTTTTATTCTTCCTGACTTTTTAGTCCTTGAGTTTTTAAAATGATGGCAGTATATGTAAGACTATGCACTGGGTTTTTTTGTTTTTTGTTTTGCTTATTTTTTATTTGTTTATTTTTATTTTTGGTTTTATCCTGTTCTCTTAAACTTTTGAAGGATTCCAATTTTTTTTTATCATACTTCTTGTAATTTATGGTTACTTTGGAAAATGTCCAGAGAGCTTTAACTGTTGAGGGGGCCATATGACAGTGCAATAAATAAAGTCTGGTACTCATACATACAAATACTACCCCAATTTAGTCATGTTCCCCTGAATTCTGTTTACATTTTCCACCATCCCTGTAGTGTATCAGGCTGCATGATTTTGGGATGGTAGTGGTGATTAAAATTTGGAAATTTTGCTACATAAGTTCCCAGTGTATGTGCTTTTTTAATGTATTTTTTTCCCTTTTTGGATGCATTTCCTCCATTGACTAAAGTGTATTTATGCACATTTTTTCAGATGTGCAGATGAAGCAGTGTACTTTTTTCTTCTTCTTATCATTTGTGGAAAAGGAGGAAATCTGCCATTTTCTTCCCATTGACAGGAAACCCAAAAATAGGTGCACTTTTTTTATTATTAATAGTACTGTAGAGCATGGATACACTGGTTTTGGTTTTGAGCAGAAATCTCCAATGCAAATTTTCTTTCCAGCCTTCAGTATTGTAATGATGAGCACCGTACTCATGATTGTAGTAATAGCCCATATGTGTGCTAGTGATACTCAAGTTATTCTCAGCCTGTGACTTGATAGGCTATAATGAGTAGAACTTGTAGGCACACAACACAAGGAGCTGCTGTCCTATCAGTTAGTCCCCTGATTTAGCAAATGCCAGCTCTCCACACCAGCTTGGTTAACAGCTGCTTACTAGTTTATTTATTGCCCCTCCAATTGTCAGGGGAGGATAATTCCAACTACATGCCACATCTCATTGACAGCAGCCACCTGAAAAGTTAGGGATGAGAGTGAAGGGGGACAAGCCGAGGTCGGCTGCAAGGAGGGTGGCAGGGAGGGGCGCATGGAATTAACGCAGGATGGGGAAAGCGAGAGGAGTCAAGAACATTCATACAATATTCAGTGACATGGTGTCAAGACACAGATAGGGGTAGAATGGTAATTAAAGTAAACAGTACATCAAAGGCTTGGCTAAAGCCATTATTTAAATTGAAAGTAAATGTAGAAACAGCTCATGTAGCTTTGAAAAAAAAAAAGTGTTATCAAGACCTTTTGAGAATATTAATGATGCTAGAAGCAGAATGTTTGAATATCAATTCTTTTGACTTGATGGCAAACTGCATGGGAGGTGATGGAGCACCTGTACCTCTGAGCTGACCTGAAACGTCACCTTGCAAGAGTATTCAGGCATCTCTGAGGAAAATGTCCTGAAATCAAAAGGCTGTCGTAGAATTGTACGATTCTAATCATAAAGCTGGAGGAAACCACAAGGACCATCCGGTCCAACCCCCTACCATGCAGAAATACACAATCACAGCACTCCTGACAGATGGCCAACCAGACTCTGTTTAAAAACTTTCTAAGAAGGAAGCTCCACCACTGTCACTAAAAGCTTGAAAAGCTTATTTTAAACCCGTTTAGCCTTCCTCATCTCTGTATCTCCTAGATACAGAGTGTAGCTCTTATTTGACTGTTGTTTCCCCATGCTTTTTTTTCCCTGCTCACATTCCATCCTCCAGCCTTCTCTTGGACTTTCTCCTTCCCCACCTCTATTTCTACTTAATCTTTCCTATTGAATCCATCTCTCCCCTTCCTTGACCTTTTGTTATTCTACACCTACTTCCTTCAAAACATTCATGCTGATTGCTGCTCTGGGAGATACAAACAAGGATGGAAGGAATATTGGAAGGAAAAAGTAAGGATAGAAAATAAATTGAACAATGGTGGAAAAAAAGGTTTCTCAAGTATTAGGAGACCCTGACGAGGAGAGTCAAGAATCTTCACAGTACAGAGTTCACTCTGTGCGGAAAAATGCACATGATGTTTCTGTTTCCACGGGGGGGGGGGAGACATTTTCTGCACAGGAAGTAACACATCTGCACAGAAGATATTGTTTTCTGCACAGAAAATACTGATTTTGTGAAGGAAACTTGTTTCTGACGTCTTAAGTCTCGTCTCGTGAAAAAAGCAGGATATATAAAAAAGTAATTGATACTTCAAAAATGTGCCTTTTCTTGCATAGATAAAGTCCTAAACTGTGAGTAGTCTTCAAAAATTGTGCAGTTTTCCATTTCTTTCTCCATAAAGGAGAAAAAAAGTGGTAAGATTATTTGTTCTTGCCCATGAGAATGAAATTTACAAAGATTTACATCCCTAAATCTGGGTAGCCAAAACAGTGTGAAACCGAGACCATTAGAAAGAGGAAGGAACCTGGAGTTGGTAAACTCCATATCCTATTGTTGGTAACTTTTAGCCGTGCTGTCTGTGGCCCAGAGAGGCCAGAATCATCTACAGTTTCTTCACTCCTACCTATCAGGATGAGAACAGCTCAGTCAATGGCAACCAGAGACTGACTGACATAAAGGAAAATTATCGCAGGGTGTGACAATGGGGTTTCCCATTATGCAGGTTTCAATGCTGAAGGGGGATAGTTCTCCCTTCAGGCATATAAAGAGTTGATGAACTATTAGGGTTAGCATTGTAGGTCATGAGAGATAGATGACCAATCAGGGGGAGAAAGGTGAGAATCTTCGAGATGCTTTGATGGAGAAATTATAAAAGTCCTTGAGAGACTTTGCAGTAGAGAGAGAACGAAGGGGACATCCAAAAACATCAACAAAAGGGCATGGATGCTGGGTTGACCACCTCCTGGCCCTGCCCTTGCAGAGCATCAAAGAAAGTGACCAACTTGCTGTACTTATTACTTAGAATAAGTCTGGTTAGGTCTTTTATTATTTTGGGAGTTTGGCTGACCTGGAGAACGTACCTGTTTTTATAACTACTTGTAAGTTAAGCGTACCTGAGAGGGGGGAGCCTCTCATGAGTATTATTTTCTTGTTTACTTGCATGCCTTAAAATAAATACTTGTCCATAAAACCTCTGTTTCCTCTCCATTCCCATGCCCTTCCTCGGCACACAATTAGATAGGATTCCTCTCACTCAGAAGGGGAAGGGAATGGAAAGGACCTTAACTGTAGAGATTTGCAACTTGCAGAGCAGAGTCCCACTGTGCTGCTCAGTTAATTCAGAATTCAGTGGGTGGTGGCAGTGAAGAATTAATGAAAACTGGGGGATTTCCTGCTCCTATTCAAGTCAATCGTGGGGGGCTGGAAGTTGGCCCAGTATGACACAGGGTTTTCCTGGCAAAATGTGTTCAAAGGGGGTTTGCCTCTGCCTTCCTCTGAGGCTGAGAGAGTGCCCATGGTCAGCCAGTGGGATTTCATGGCTGAGTGGGGAATCTGAACCCAGTCTTCCAGAGCCCTATTGCAACAGTCAAATCACTACACAATGTTGGCTCTTTCTATTAGTTTTAGGGTAGTCTATAATACAGCAGTAGAAACCCGGCATGATATAGTGGTTTGTGGATTGGACCATGACCCTGGAGAGCATGGTTCGATTCCCTGCTTGGCCATGGAAATCCACTAGGTAACCTTGGATGCATCACACACTCTCAGCCCCAGAAAACCCTGTGATGGATCCACCTTAGAATCACTGTAAGTCAGAAACAACATGAAGGCACATAACAACAACAATAATAATATAGCAGTATAAAAATTATAATTTCACTTTTTCTTTTCAATAATAAGACTCCTTAAAAGATATAATATACTTATATCACATATAAATATAATATAGATATGAAATGAATGCAGCATTAGAATGAATTACGCAAGACAAAATATTGGTATAGTATAACAGTGGCAAATGAGACATAAAAAACAAGTAGCTCTTGCTGTTGGTGTTGTGTTGTTGCAGTTGTTATTTGGTACAGCTCTGCCCTTAGAGGTTTCCTGAATGTATGTATCTCAGGCTAGCTGAAAAACTTTGAAAGGTTTTTTTTAAAAAAAGGATAAGGATCGCTCATGGCTTAGAAAAGAAAAGTGTTTTGACATAGTTATGGCTTCATTTATGGGAGGCTTGTGGGAAGTTTCAGTAAAGTGTCCAGAAATTGCATGCATCTGTATGGCCCCATCCATGAAAAATTGCTGTTTGCCTCCACCCTAGGGCTTCAAGCCATTTCACTTAATACGTTAGACGCTAAAATGACCCCTTTGTTTTCTTTATGATCCCTTGTGATAGTGAGTTGTGCCAGAGATATCATATCTTTGATCTCTCAGCACGGATGTTAAGGTTCTCTTGAGTTCAGTTGTAGCTCCTTGAGATTAATACTTCATGGCATTCTCAGCACCATGCTGTCCTAACCCATACATCATAAGATGTCATGCTTGGCACAAGTCTCCTGCTTCCATGGCATTGTGCTGGCAGGATAAATAACCCTTAGCTGGCTCCCTTCCTCCCTTTTGCTGTGTGCAAATAGTTCAGCAAAGATCATGGAGATCCCCTACACGTGGGGAGAATTTTGCTGAAAAGCCACTATTTACAAAAAGCAACCTTTTTATAATGGAGACTCTTATATCAAAGCAGAATTGAACTTGAACATAACTACTTACAGAGCCCAGTTACTTGTAGCTAATTCTCTTTCCAGTTTAGAAATCAGAACTACATTGCATTACAGTTGTAAGTTAATGAGGCTAACATCACTCTTTTTGTAGTGTAACTGTAATCTTATTGTTACAGAGGTATGGTCTCTGGGAGAGATGGAGGAGGAAGAGCTGAAACTGGCCTATCACATTGTTTGTGTTGCTCCTTCATGATCTCTTGAATATGTTGCGTTGTGGGAGTGAATTTTGTAAGTTTTCAGATTTTATTAAAATAAGTAAAAACCTACTTTAGTTTCTTTCAGGAAACAGCAAAGAATCAAAAACTGTAACTGCAGCGGTAACCAATTTCTTTGGGGGTCCCTGGAACTATAACTAATTACTTTTTAGAGGTAACTTTCCACACTCTTGGCGAGAGGAATAGTGGATAATTTTATAGTAGGAAGTGCAGTAGGAGATAACCAAGAGAACCCCGACAAGCCTAATACAATTAACCAACAGAAGACAGCCAAGTTTCATTATGCGTCTGAGCCTTCCTTTGGCGAGCAAGATGAACAAAGCTGTGCAGCGGTTTCTCTGAGATGCCTTATAGGGAGCGACAAACCAATGTACCTCCAGGGTGCCCATCTGCCTCCTAACTCATTTTAGATCTCATCCATTAGACAAATGAATTATGATGAAAATCACTCTTCTCCCATGCCTTTTGTTTAGGTATTTGCTTTCCTAGAAACAGGCATGCAACTAATTCATTTGCAATCTTGGGTTGCCTTTTCTTGATAAGCCCAAGTGAGGGTTAAATGGATCTTGAACCTACTCGTGGGAGGCTCTTTTCCAAACACTCTGCCCCAACTAGGGCAGTTAAGAGTCAAAAACAGTCCACTCAGCAGCATCATAAAAAGAAAAAGAGAGAGAGAGAGTGAGATTCTGGCTTTCTGGTGCACAGCTGCATATTTCTCTCCTTCTCCTCTGTCTTGAAGGGAAAAGCTGGAGATAAATTTAACCTAGTCTCCTGGAAAATTCAGGCAACAATGTCTTCTGCCCCCCTTGTTTGCAAGCATGCCAAGTTTACTCTTTGTTCATGTCAGATTTCATAAACCAACAAAGCTTAAGGAAACATTTTAATGTGTTTGGAAGTTTATATTTTTCATTCACTTTCTGTTTTGCCCATTCCTAAGGACTTGGACCAGGTTTCAACAGTTTAAAAAGAAAGGAACTATTAAAATGGAATGCCAAAATTAATTTTATATGTATTATGGACATGAACATTAAATCCAGAGCTTCCTTAACCCATGCTGCTGCTGAATGCCAGCACAAACTGCACATACTGAAAGGTTGTCCAGAAGATATTTAGGCTCAGGTTGCGGTTTGGATCTTGACAGAACCAACCTCAAAGGCCCCTCCCTAAACTGCAAAACCCAAGATTCCATAGGAGGTTAAGAGTGGTATAATAGCATTATAACAGGCTAGTGCAGAAACGGCTCTACTGAATAAATTGTAGTATCACAAGTCAACGCTTATGAATCTCACTGATTCACTGGGTCTTCTGTAGTTTAAGCAGACTATAGGATTCGAGTTGGTGCCTTTCTAAGGCAAGAATTTAAAACAACCATTTAAGGCAAGGGTGAGGAAAATGTGGGCCATAGGCCCCATGGGGGAGTTGGGTACATAATGCTTTGGTACATAAGGCTTTAAAAGTATAGGTTTTCTGGGTGGGTGACAGTACAAGGTGTACTGTGCAGAAAGACTCAGATCCTCTGCTTAGCATCTTCAGGCTGTAGAAGACCCCTCTTTGAAACCTTAGAAAACTGCTGTGAGGCCCACCGGACATTTTTGGACTTCAGTTCCCAGCATTACCTATGCTGGTGAGGGCTACTGGGAATTACAGTCCAATGGCATTTGGAGAAGCAGGTGATTCCTTAGTGTGAATGGCATTATGTTGATAGAGCAATGATCTACACTCAGTATGAGGCAATTACATATGATGAGGAAAGGGTCCTAGAGGCAGCAAAGAGCATCAAGAAGTGTAACAGTTCCTGTGATTTCCCCACATTGTAGCATGGCCATGATAGAGAAGTCAGCTTGCGTCTAGGCGGTCGAAGGGGTAGATGAAACAGGAGTCAATGGGAAGAGGATGTCACTACAGGGCATGAAGCAGATTTAGTCTGATCGCATTGTCATCCCTCACTGGAGTGTTTTTAGCCACAGGCCATCTCTGAAGGATGCTGTATCCCTAGATGTCCTAGATGGCCTTTAACTTGCCCTTCATTTTTATGATTCTAAGTCAGGCGTGAGCAACTGTGGCTTCCCAGATATTGTGAGACTTAGCTCCTAGCATTCTTTATCATTGACTTTCTGGTGAGGTAGGTTGATGAGAGTTGCAGTTTTACGACATTTGCAGGGCCAAAATTGCCCACTCCTATTCTAAATGTACACACCATAAGCAAGTAGCTATTACTGTAGAGTACTGGTGGGGTTACAAAACTGAAGTCTTGTTTTCTCCACCACCTCATGCAAATACCAGCATAATGACAAACATTTCTATGGTATATTAAATTGTGGTTATGTAGTTTTATGAACAAAAGAAGCTGCCTTCTCTTGAGTTGAATAATTATTCCAACCAGCACAGTGCAAGCTGTTTCAGCTGGTAACAGTTTTCATTTCCAGCCTTGCTTCCTGAGATCTATTTTAACTGAAGGAAATGCCATGTGTTAGGGATTTACATCCTCATGTGCACACACAGAAGAAAAAAATCTCCTTGCCAGAAGAGACAAAAGCTGACGATCTTTCTCTGAGAGATTCTCTGCATTTTTTGAGACTGGTTTTTGCATAGATCCATAAGATGTGTGAACAAGAAAGACATAATACCTGTTGTGTTGTTGTGTGGACTAGTAACAGTGATAGCGTTGGATAGAGATATCTTACTGATAAATCAGCCTGTTCTTTATACTTGCTGCATGTCTGTTTACTTTCAGAAAGTGGTAAGGACGTGGTTTTGTGCAGAGGTATTTGTCACAAAATGCAGAAAGCAGGACCAAAAAGCCCCCCACAGTTGTGCTGGAATGATGCTGGTGAGTGAAACATTGGTATAGTGACCCATTACCATAGTGTAAGGCACTTTTTGTTGGTATAAAGGTGACAGGGAGACAGAAGTGAAAGTCATCTTGGTAAAGTGGAGGAGAAAAAAATTATAAATACCATGGACTGCTAACAAGACAAGTGAATGGATTCTAGATCAAAAGAAGCCTTAACTCTCCCTTGAGGACCAAATGACTAAACTGAGGCTGTTGTGTATATTCACATATGTACCTTCAAGTTGCCTGCAACTTACTGTGACCCATAAAGTTCATAGGGTTTTCTTAGGCAAGGAATACCCAGAGGTACTTTGCCAATTATTTCATCTGAAATACAATCACAGCACCCGGTGTTTGTTAGTATACACAATACACAACACTCAGGGTTAGCCCTTGTTAGTGTAATAACCAGGGCTAACCCTGCTTAGCTTCTAAGATCAGATGGGATCTGATGCCTTTAGGGTATTTAGGGGATAAGGCTATTGTAGTTTGGACATATTGTGTGATGACATGACTTATGATAATGAAAATGCTTGGAAAACTGGAAGGCAGTAGGAAAAGAGGAAGACGATAACACAAGAGGATTGACTCAGCAAAAAAAGTCATGTCCTTGAATTTGCAAGAACTTGGATGCCTTAGATATCCTTCATTCATTGGGTAGTCATGAGTCAAAGCCAGCATAATGGCAATTAACAAAAAGAACAAAGTCATTTTTGAGTGAGTGTAATGGTGGCAGGGGGACAGGAATGAAGGCCTTCTCTGTCACGAGCTACATCTACCTCATTGCTCCCAAACAGCTCAGGAGTTTGTCAGAACAGCTTTGTCTCCTGACAGTACTGGTTTTCATTGTCATCTACCCTGTTATCACAATACCCACACAGACTCCATGCAGACACAACAGAGAGAAATGTAAGGTCCTGCACTTAGGCAGAAAAAATGGAATGCACAAATACAGGATGGGGGACACGTGACTGGATAGCAGTACATGTGAAAGGGATTTAGGATTCTTCGTGGACCACAAGATGAACATGAGTTAGCAGTATGATACAGCAGACAAGAAAGCCAATGCGATTCTTAGTTGCATCAATAGCAGTATGGTGTCTAGATCGAGGGAGGTAATGGTACTACACTATTCTGCCTTAGTTAGACCTCATTTGGAATACTGTGTCCAGTTCTGGCACCTCAATTCCAAAAGGATATCAACAAGCTGGAGCATGTCCAGAAGAGGGCAACCAAAATGGTGAAGGGTCTGGAAGCCGTGCCCTATGAGGAGCGGCTTAGGGAGCTGGGTATGTTTAGTCTGCAGAAAAGAAGGTTAAGAGGGGACATGGTAGCCCTTTTTAAATATTTGAAATGATGTCGTGTCGAGGAGAGAGTGGGCTTGTTTTCCACTGCTCCAGAGACTAGGACAAGGAGCAATGGATTCAAGCTGCAGGAAAGGAGATTCCACTTGAACCTCAGGAAGAACTTCCTGACAGTCAGAGCTGTCCAGCAGTGAAATATGCAACCTGGGAGTGTGGTGGAGTTTCCTTCTTTGGTGGTTTTTAAGCAGGATGGCCATCTATCAGGAGTGCTTTGATGTGTGTTCCTGCATAGCAGAGGGTTGGACTGGATGGCCCCTGAGGTCTCTTCCAACTCTATGATTCTATGATTCACAGCAGCATTGCCTCTTACATTGGTGTAGTTACACTGACCAACAGGCCTTTGGCCAGCACTGTTTGATTTCACCATGAATGTGATATCTCCCATGAGGGTCAGTGATTGCTTGGTAGACAGTGTCATCATCCTGAGTTACCCTGTCTTGGCCAAAGTCTCCACATCAGTGAGATTTTTTTTCCACATTCCTACTATGCACGGAATCTAGAAACCTCTGCATGCAAAGCATGTGCCCTACCAGTGAGCTAAGTCCCTCTCAAAACATTACATTACTATAATGGCAAGTGTTATTTTGTTCATCAAGCTGGAATTACAGTGTAGGATAATAAGGGGCACTAATAATCATTAGGTATTTGTGATCTGTTGTCCAGCTCTGTATTTAAATTATTAAAAAGATGGGACTATATATCTATGATTATTATCCTGTGGTCCCAGTTAGTTACTTGATAATTTTTTTCTAATTTTGACCTCCTGGTATGGCAAGTGGCTGAATAGCTCATAATTTTCCTTGTTAAAAGCTGGCAGGCAGGTGAAATAATTTGACATGTTGGGAGTTTATGATCACCATGCTGTATTGTGCATTCGTCTTCATATGATGCTAATATTAAAAACATATGAGCCAGAAACCTGTTGCTGTCTTTTACATATGTCAGTTTCCTTACAATTACAGTTGGAGATCTTTGAGATGCACAATATCTCCATTCAGTTCAAGATCAGAGAAGAAGCTGCACACGCAGAGCCATTCTGTATGTGGATGCTCATTCTTGGCCATTGCATATCTATCCATGAATTCAAAATGACCTTAACAGATTAGAGAGCTGGGACAAAACGAACGAAGTGAATTTCAGCAGAGAGAAATATAAGGTACGGAACTTGGGCAGAAAAAAGGAAATGCACCGATACAGAAGAAGTGACACTTGGCTGGACCACAGTACATGTGAAAGGGATTTAGGAGTTTTACCACACCACAAGCTGAGCATGAGTGAGCAATGTGATGTGGCAGCTAAAAAAGCCAAAGTGATTTTAGACTGCATCAATAGGAGTATTGTATCTAGATCAGGGGAAGTGATAGTATCACTCTATTCTGCTTTGGTCCAACCCCACCTGGAAAATTGCTTCCAGATCTGGACACCATAGTTCAGGAAAGATATTGACAAGCTGGATCATGTCCAGAGGAGGGCAAGCAAAATGATAAAATGCCTTGAAACCATGCCCTCTAAGGAACAGCTTAGGGAGATGGAGATGTTTAGTCTGGATAAGAGAAGGTTGAAAGTTGACATGATAGCCATGTTCAAATATTTGAAGGGATGTCATATGGAAGGTGGGGAAAGCTTGCTTTCTGCTGCTCCAGTCTAGGACATGGAACAATGGCCTCAAACTTCAAGAAAAGATATTCCACCTAAACATTAGGAAGAGCTTCCGATGTAAGAGCAGTTTGATGGTGACATAAACTGCCTGGGAGTGTGGTGGAGTCTCCTTCTTTGGAGGCTTTTAAACCAAGGCTGGGTGTCCATCTGCCAGGAATGCTTTGTGTATTCCTGCATGGCAGGGGGTTGGACGTGATAGACCTTGTGGTCTCTTCCAAGTCTGTGATTCTGTGAATCTATTATTCTATTATCTGCCTCTGCTGAAACTGGCATGAATACTTCTTCAGATTTGATTGTGTATTCAGTTGTGCAAGTGGTTGTGGATTTGATTGCACATTCTGCTCTACAGGGAGTGTATAGTACAATCAAAACATAACTCTGCATCTGGAGATTTAGGCTATGCACCTGTAATGTATGGTCTCAGCTGTGGGATGACCACCAACCCAAGGATATTTATGTTTCTCTGTTGCAATGGAACTGCTTAAGCACAGTCTGCCAAACTCTTTTGAGCAGTAATGTTTCAGCATTGTACAGATGTAGAAGGAATATCACTGTGGAAGAATAGTCCCCCTTCAGGTCACCAACCTAAGCAGAAGTAGTGAGAAGGAAATGAAGCTGAAAAACATTCACCCGAGAGTCTAATATATTAATGGATTGGCTTTCCAATGCTACCGGTGGGACAAGAATATCAGAAGTTGCTGTATATCAAGTCAAATTATTGGTCCTCCTAGTGCAATATTGTCTACACTAGAGGTGGGGAACCAGG
The DNA here is from genome assembly GCA_948472985.1 of Iguana delicatissima. Lineage (NCBI taxonomy): Eukaryota > Metazoa > Chordata > Lepidosauria > Squamata > Iguanidae > Iguana > Iguana delicatissima. Next base: position 432,922 of record CAOKZL010001767.1, on the reverse strand, counting down.
ACCACTACCAAAGTCATAAGAAGATCTCTGCTGAATTAGACCAAGGATCAACATGGTTCAGAATTCTGTTGCCAGAACTACTCATATTGGCCAGTAAGAGATCCCAAAGAGAATCCCATAGCAGCGTATGAGAAGAACCTTACCTTCTTGCTTATGTGCTTCAGCAATTGATACACAAACGCATATTGCCTCTGATACTGGAGCTTTTATACAGTGATCCATAGTGACCAGCATGGTGTAGTGGTTTGAGCAACTGGACCAAGACTCTGTAGATCAAAATTCAAATCCTCACTCAGGCATGCAAACCAGCAGGATGACCTTGGGCAAGTCACACTCTCTCAGCCTCAGAGGTAGGCAAAGGCAGCCCCCTTCTGAACAAATTTTCCAAAAAAAAACCTCTCCTGTGATATCCCACTTTACTGTCACCGTAAGCCACAAACAACTTGAAGGCACATAACAACCACCACAACAACCATATTGACTAGTAAACATTGTAAGCATTAACTTCCCTATGGTGGCTGTCATTACCCCATGTGGAAGTGAATTCCACAGTTTAACCATGTGCTATTTGTAGAAGGGTTTCCCACCATCGAGTTTCTTTTGTTGACACTGGCTTCTGGCTTTGTGAGTGCAAGTGAACACTTGCATTTCATCTACACTATGCACAATTTTATACACCTTTATCATTCCCCTTTACTTCTTCCTAAACTGTTAAGTCCAAAATGATTTGTTTTCTTCAAAGGAGTTGTTGTAGCCCTCTAATCCTATGGACTAACTTGTTCTGCATCTATTCCAGGTTCCGCAGTCTCTATTTTGAAGTGTACTGACCAGAAATATGCACAGTATCCTAGGTGTGGTTTTATAAGAGATGTATGCATGATACTGGACAGTGGTGGTAGTTTTATTTATTTGTATCCTACCTTTTTCTTGGAACTCTAACTCGAAATGGTTTACAAAAATAGAAACAGCTACGGATTTTTTTTTTAAAAAAAGGTAAAAACCTAATAAAAGTCACTTTTAAAATAAAATTTAACTATTTATAGATTTTTTTCCAAAAATGAAGTGTATCTTTTCAATAGTAATTCAAAAAAATAGGACACCATACTCATAAAGTACTTTCCTTGTAAAAGAAAGTTCCCCAAAAACCTATTGGAATAGAAATGTCTTCACCTGCTCAAGCAAGAAGAGTAAGGAGGTAACTGGTCTAGCCAACCAGCGGAGCAAATCCCATAGCCTGAAGACATCCACTGAGAAGATCCTCTCCTTTGTTTTCTTCAGGTGTGCTTGTAAGAGTGGCATCACTTGAAACAGGACCTTCTTTGAACATCTCAGAGTTCATCACCCTCATTCTGAGGTCCTTCAGATGTATTTATTTTCATTCCTTTCTTGCTGTGACTAGAATATAGGAAGCTGCTGTACATCAGCTTCAGATAGACTTATTTTCAATTCCTTTCCTAATGGCCCCATAAAATAAAATTTGGATTCTCCACAGCAGTCATATACATTAGGTTCATGTTTTGATTGAGCTGCTTGCCCCAAGAACTCTTTCCTGCCTGTTCCTCCTAGCTCTGTGCTTATCGCATATATATATTGTTAGTATTTTTTTTCCTCAGAGTGTGCACTAATTTCACACTTACTTATACTGAAGCACAGTTTCTATTTTTATATCCATTCCCTGAGCTTGGAGAGATCCTTTTGAAGCTCCTCAATGTCCTTTTCTGTTTTTCCACCTCAAGATAATGTTGTATTATCAACAAACCACTTCATTGCTGACCCCTAAATCCAGATCATATATGAACTGTTTACAGCAAACACCAGTATCAATATGGATCCTTAAAGAAGCTCGTCATTTAAGCCTTCCATTGCTGTCCCAAGATTTGGAAAACTACCAGGAAGACTACCATTCCTGGAGCCTACAGAATGTTATAGTCCGGAAAAGGATCCCCACCACCACAAAACAAACAAACAAACCAACCTTGAAGTATATGTTTGTTGTACACACTCACTGCTTTCTCTGTTATAGCCAGTTATGAAACTGGCTATAGATCTTTTGACTTACCCCATGATTGCTAGAGTATTTGCTCAAGGGTATTGGTGAGAGATTTAGTCAAACACCTTCAGAAAATCCAAGAAAATAAAACTATTGTTTAGTAGACCATCATGTCCACATACTTGTTGACATTCTTGAAGAACTTGATAAGGTTAGTGACCTCTTTGTTTCTCCTTCAAAGCCAATATTGTCTATGGAATCTTCCAGGTCATGTTTATTTGCTGATCTGAGTACCTAAGAGGAGGTTAGGTCTATAAAAAATAAAATAAAATAAACCTGAAAGAGGTGAGGAAGGTGTACCTTCCAGATATTGTTGGGCTGCTACTCTCAGGATGCTCCCCTCCATTGCCCATACTAGCTAGTTTTTATGGAAATTGTAGTCCAACAACATCTGGAAGACCACATGCTCCTCGTATCTGTCTGGGTTCATTGGTCTATACAGCCAAGGAGTGATTATCCAAACTGTCACAGGCTGTCCAAAGTACCAGGCAGCTGACATTGTGGTGAATGGAAGTGCCAAAGATTGAATCTGAGTTCTTCTACATACAGAGCATGTGCTGCACCTTGGAAATATAGGGGCCAAGATCCTAGTTGGTGAATGCGAGATGCAAATATTGTACAAGCACAACTCTGTGTCCTCCTCTTCCTCATCCCCCAGGCAGCAGCCAAGTCCCATAAGGTCCACTACTACAGCCATTAAATGGCTGTGGAGGAGGAGGAAGGAAGGTGACTGGGCATCAGAAATGGACTCTGCAGTTCACAGATGAGGCAGGCAGAGGAATGGCAATTGAGTATTTATGCTTCCCCACTCACACACAAAATACAGGAGGAGAAGAGGTAATCATCACAATACAGGCATCTCCCAACCTCCCTAATCCCTTGCCCCCATAGCAGGTGCCTTATAGGACTATGGAATAGGGATAGAAGCTAAGCAGTTATGAGTTTAACTATTGATTGCCTGGGAATTCTGTGAGCTGCCACAAATTTCACAGAAGAAAGGTGAGATGTAAATGTAGTTAGTAAATTCAGCTCACAGGAAGGGGAGGAAGCCCAGTGTAAGGCCCTTCCACATCAGCCTTAGGTAAACTCCAGTTCTTTCAAGATACTGCTGTATAGGCAGAGCCCTGCAAAGGAACAGAAGCAGGTAATTTACTCAGAATCTACCAAATTCATCAGTTATTCTAAATGTTCAAAATACACAGTTGAATATTTATCTTTTGACTGTCAGGGAAACATTGATGAGGAAGCTCCAGGATAGACAGAAATCTTCAAAGTTTGGGAATGAGTGTGCAAACTCTGCCACAAGGTTTTCTGCATAGAAAACAGCATTTTCTGAGCAGGAAACAGAGTTGTCTGCATTTCTGCACAGAAATATTATTTTCAACAGAAAAATGCTGTTTGTAGCAAGAAAATACTGTTTCCTGAGAAAGAAAAGAAAAGAAAAAGGAATAAAAAGCGAATTATGTGCTGAGTAAGTCCCAAACTACAGAAAGAAGCATTTTCCATGTAGAAAAGATTTTCTGTATCTTTTTTTTTTTAAATCCTATGTTAGAATTCTTGCACAGAATAAATCTTGAACTGCAAATACCTGTTGAAAACTGTGCAGTTTTCAAAGACTTTGTCACAGTGGGAAGAAAACTGCTAAAATTACTTGTTAATTCCCTCAAGAATGAAATGTAGCAAACTCCAGAAAACATGTTGCAGTGATAACTTTATTGGGCCAACGAAAAGGCACAAGATTCAGGATTTCAAAGCTCACAGGCTTCTTCATCAGGTGAGAATGACTTTAAACATTCGTATTTGATGAAGAAGGCTGTGAACAATGAAATAATGTATTTTGAACCTTTTGGTTGGCCTAATGAAATTATCACTGCAGTGTGGGATTTGTGGAACTATATTGCTATAATATTGCAATGTATTGCAAAATAGCTGCATGGACAACACAACTACCCCTGGTTATTATACATGTGTGTGTGTGTGTGTGTGCACGCACACATGCATGCATGCACATATGTATATACATATGAACATGTGTGCTTGTGTGTGCATGTGTGTATATGTGTGTGTGTGTGTGTCTAGAATTTGGGATGCAGAACCCTCGTGAAAGTCAAAAGAATGTGCATAACTCTCTTCAAGTGTACACTCTCCCTCCTATTCCTTTCCAGGGCGGCCCCCCTCATTTGCTTGTGTTTTGCCCAAGCACACTGCCTTCCTTCCAGACACCCAGGCAATAGACAACCAAATGGGATAGGGCAGCCATGCACCTGGAGAAGGCTTGCAAGCACACCTTCCCCCATTCACTTGCATTTTGCCTGGGTGTGTTGCCTTCCAGGTGTCCAGACTATAGGCAAGTGAATGGGAGGGGACAGCCACACGCCCAGAGAAGGCGCAAGCATGTGCCTTTCCCCCATTTATTTGCATTTCACCTGGGCTCACTGCCTTCCAGGCACAGGGCAATAGGCAAGCAAATTGAAGGGGGCAGCAACATGACGGGAGAAGACATGCTTACAGGGCTGCCCCCTGCCATTCTCTTCCCTTTTGCCCAGCTCCATGGAAGGAAAACACATGTGCCCAGGCAAAAGACAGTGGAACGTACAAAAGAGAATGGGGGGAAGGCAAGTGGGTATCTCACAAATACTCAAGCTTGTGAAGGTCAAGCCCGTGAATGTGGAGGGAGAACTGTATATGTAATCTTCATTCAAGAATGAAATTAGCAGAGAATTACAGCTGGAATCCTGTTGGCGATTTACATATGCACAAAATGTCATGATGATATATAGTGAATCCCATCCCAAACCCTCCAATTTCGACTCAATAAGAAGCACCTGCTGACAGTGACAGGGGTCTGTTCCCCTATTGATCAGGAAGCAACTGATTGATGCTCACACCCTCTCCCATGAGCAATCCCCGGTGTGATGGCAGAAGTAGGACCTCTGTGGCAATTCCCTCTTGTGCTGGAGATTGCTTGTGTTGGGTAGAGAGGGACTGTCAGACAAGTGCTTCCTGATCATCAGGGAAATAGACTCCCATCAATTGCAGTGGCTGCTTCCTGGTGAGTGGAGATTGGGGGCTTTTACAGTTCCTATATAGCCCTTGATCTAGAGGCTATGAAGGGATCTTGAGTATGAAATTGCAATGAGTGTGTAGCTCTAAGTTACACACTGTAACTGCCCAACAGGATTACAATCTACCTCCCTGGCTGGAGTAGGAATATTTTTGAAAGGTCAGGAGACACTAAAGAATGGCCTTTTGCACACTGTTCAGAAAAGGATACACACACACAGACACACACCCATCACTAACAAGCATCTGGCCAGACTGCCTCTACCCGTTATGCACTAAAAACCTGAATAAAATTCCTGCCCAGCACCCATGAAAGTGTTGGTCTAAAAGTTGCAGCAGACTCCTGCCTAATATAATGATGGACACTTTGCGACTTTGTTAATAAGTTCCACTAGACTTGGATGCTCACGTAACACTGTGTGTGTAACCAACTGGGAGATGGGTAATGAGAGGGAGCAATGTAATTAGAAAAGAGCTTTCTTTCCTCTCTGGCTAAGCCTCCATTCAGTAGCCTCTGGGGAACAAGGTTTCAATTTTTAAAGTTCTGTCACAACAGGTTAGAGTATTAGCGATCACGGTTCACTACCATCTGTATTTCTTCCGTTTGTGGCATTTATGATGGTTATCCACATTAATTATTTCGTTGCTAAAGTCCTTTCTAATTTCAGAACACTTTTATTTCTAAGAAAGATGGATATTAAATATGCCACACATCAGCGTGGGGTTCCATTACACCATGCTATTAAGTTTCAATGCTGTAGACTTGGCATACACAAAAAAAAAAAAGAGAGAAAGAGAGAAAAAAAATAACTTTGCTTTTTGTAATCACCGCCAAGTGTTTTAGTGTTGTGGCTCGGAATAAGAAATACCGATGATGACAGGAACTGATTTCTTATTAGGAAGCTGAACAGACATTTGCATAAATCAGAAGGGCATTGCTAACATAATCCTTCGGTTCCTGACATTGCTCAGGTGGATGCCTGAGGCTGCTGAGGCACAGAGATGGACTTCTCAGACACACCTCGAAAGCCCTCCAATTCCAAAGTGGGGAAGCTTCGTGATGCCGAATTCTGTAAAAAGGTTTAACATATAAATGAAATTATGCTGATGCAAGCTGCGTGAGATGCATTCTCATGGCTTTGCCTTGAGAAATAGTTTTGCATGTTGTTTAGGGCAGGGGTAGGCAATTGGAGAAGGTATGAGGGCCATTTCTAAACCTCTGCTGCAATCTGCACATACCTCATTGGCAGAAAATAACCAGAAATCAAAATTAAATGCCATTTCTAGTGTCATCTTTGGCCCATTTTTCAGATTTCTTTTGTCTTGACAAGATTTGAGGTTGTTAATGTGAGTTGTCCCTATTTGTCATCAAGTTGGCCTTCATTTATGGTGACTTTCTGAGAGATCTCCATGAGTCAGGTATCAGCAGTGTTCATATCTTGCAAACACAGGACTGTGGTATCCTTTATCAAGCAAATTGATGTGTAATGTGGTTTTCCCCTTTTCCTATTTGCTCCCACTTCATCATGTTTTCTAATGAGTCTGGTCATCTTGTGTCCAAACTGTAATAGTCTCAAATGAGCAAGTATGGTGGATCTTTGGCTATGAACTGTTCCTACATCCAGAAGTGGCAACCCACTGCTTTGGGGCCATTTCTTCTCAATTATTTAGGGAGGGATAGCTTCAGCAGGATCTGAGGGATAGTATGGAGTCTCAGCTATGCAGAAAAACCAGTGGGCCACTGTTTTCCCACCCCAGTTTAGGACAAGGGCATTGGGTCTGGTAACAGAATATGAGCTAGATGATAATCTGTGTAGGGCAGGTGCTGGAGAGTACCTAGGAATGCCATGCAAATCCCATCGTATGGACACGCACAAATATTAGAGATGGGTGAGCTACAGTTTGTTTTGGATCAGAATTTCCCCAAATGTCCTGCAAAATCCAAATGCAGAAGAAAGTGAAATGGCCAGTTTTGCCCATGTTGTATATCTATATCAATGGCTTGAATTTCATTGATAGTCTCAACTAGAATACATTTTTAGAATCAGTGAGATGTGCATACGTATTGACTAACCAGGCAACGGTTGATTCAATTGGTCTACACTAGTCTTGACTACCAAGCGGATTAAAGTCTAGTTTGCCTTTTGGGGCAGTCACACTGACTGCCAAGTAACACACATGCCCACAGAGACACACAGACACAACTTCTACCAAATAAAGAAAGTTGACTCATCTTCACCCTGCAAGATATACTACTCATATTTTGTTTTCATAAATATTTTGAAGTTCATTATAGACACAACCTTTCTTCGTCATCATCTTCATCTTGTTCGTCTTCTTTTATTTGAGGTACTGAATCAACAAATTAAGACATTTCTGAACTTAAAGGTGATAACCGTTGATTGTCTTCTCACTGATTATGATGAACCATGAAAAAGGCAGAGGTACCCTGGATGTAAGAAGAACTCTTGTAAAATTATGTCAACTGCACTTAAATGAATTTTTAATACACTAACTTGCAATTTTACCTAAATATGGCCCTCCAGAATCCATCAACTTTTATTTTTAAAAGAGTTTGATTCTCTGGAGTGGATACATTTCCAGGAACATCCTGGTCTGGATTTATTCATGGTAGGACTTACTTCTTCCTAAAGTTTGTGTGTTTTGTGAATGTCTCTTCATCCAGTGTTCTTTCTGATTGGCAGGGCAGCTGCTATGCCCGAACCACAACTTTTTTTTCCCTGCACCCGCCCCGGTTGATTCTTCCTTGCCTGTTTTTTACCAGTTTGAAGGAAGGGACCTTGCTTCAAATTTTTCTCTGCTTAGGAGCCATTTCTCATTATGATTTCTCCCTTTCCAATCAGGCCAGTGGTTCCACATGGTTGTTTAGCTGTCAGTGGCCCTGAGTGGCATCCTTCTTGCATTTTGAAATGGAAGTGTGCCTGGGAGAGTCTGCTGCACAGCTGTTCATCCAGCAGGCCAACCCAGAACGTGACCTGAAATGCTGTGGGAACTGAGTGAGACAGACTTTATATCACAAACTAGGGTGAGTGAGAAAGACTTTATATCACAAACTAGGGGGGAAAGGCTGACTATCCATACATCCAACTGGGTGAATCCGTTTGTAAAGAAGGGTTTGTCACAGAGAGGGATTTACTTTTTATTAATGATCAGATTTTCACAGACTATGTCAATTTTGCTAAACATGTGCTGTGGAACTGGTGCTGAACCTCAGTTTTAAGCCTGCATTAATTTTGATTCAGCTTAAGCTAAATCATTGGGGGAATCTCATTATAAATTCAAGGATATTTTTATAGATTTCTTATGAGCCTATCTGAACTGAAAGATCCTCAGAGGAGGGCTTCTTCTTAGTCCCACCACCATCACAGGTACACTTGGTGAGGACATGGAGACAACCGTCTCTGTGGCTGCTCCCAGTTTGTGTAATTCTCTCCTATGTGATGCTAGGTTATCTTTCCACCAGCAAGTTAAAAACTTTTTTGTTTGAACAGGCATCAGGCTGTGCAAAAGAGTCTTTTAATGGGGTACATGTGCTATATTTTTATTGTTAGTTTTTTACACTATTTTATACTTCTTAAATGTCTGTGTTGAACATGGTAATTCATCTTTTTTTTAATGTTTTATCATTACTTTTAGATGCAACTTGTTTTATTCCATGTTGTGAGCTAGTTTGGACTTTAAGTCAGGAGAAAAGAGGGACAGAAATCAAATTAAATCAAATAAATACATAAATTTGTTGATCTCTAGCACTGGATAGCCTTGCCTTTGCTTTGCTTTATAACTGAATAGTAGATGCATGGTCTGATCCCAATTTGTCCCACTAGGGTGAAAGACGTGGTATTTCTATTTGAGTTCTAGTAATGATTATTAAATACACCCTTTACAAGGATACTTTCCATGTCAGTAGGATGGTGAATGTGCTCTGGCTGACTGCATACTTTAAAGGAGCAAGTCACAGTGCTCAACCATATCTCTAAAATAAGTTCAGCCCCCTTCTATAAAGTTCTGTAAAGTTCAGATTAAAACCCACAGTAGATTCATCACACCTCTGACGTGGAAGCTAGCATTCATCACTGATTGGATAAATATAAACTACCATATACAGTTTTATGGAAATCTGCACTTGTCTTTGGGGGATACTTAGGGATATAATTCCTCACTGCCTTTCTTTTTGAAGGAAGTAATAAGTAATCTTAAACATTTTTCTTCCCACTATGAGAAATTCTTTAAACAGACACACGGGGAGGGGGTGTTCAAAGCCTATTCACAATTCAGGATTTACACCTGTCTGTTTTGCATAGAAAACAGAATTTTCTCCATGGGAAACAGTATTTTCTGTATAGAAAATAATATTATTTCCTGCACAGAAAGTGCTGTTTTCTGTGCACACCAACCACTTGCAAATTTTGCACAGAATACGTCCCAAACTGTGAAGATTCTTGTCACACCAGGATTCTTCTCATCAGGGTTTCTCAACACTCAAAAAAACATTTTTTTCAACCATTTTCTGAATATTTTCAAATATTCTTTCCATCTCTGTACATTTCCTCCTATGATGCAATCTATAAGTGGTTGCCCTAGGGAGCATGGTGAAACACATGACAGCAAATATCCATACAGCTGATTATAATTCAGGAAATTGGGAACTGGATTAATTTTCCAGTAAAATCAGTACAATAATGCTCAGTTTTGTTGAGAAAGTGACATTCAGTAGATATTAGACAAAGCAGAATAGGATATCTGCCTTTAATATAAATTTCCTGGGAGACAAAATGACCAGTCACCAATGACAATTGCAAGAGGCCATTACAGAGTGAGTGCTGATGGTGCCATGTAGAAAAACTCTCTGAAGTGTACATTTTTTATTCAAAAGCAGCAGGAATATTATGCATTTTTAATACAGTCTGGGATGGTTAACTTTTATTTAATGTGGCTTTCTCTTATTGACTTTTGTAATATTACTCAAAGAAGAATAGATTGGCTTAGCCTCTTCCCCCTTGTCTCTATATGGTCTTGTACTATTGAATGTTCTCTTATTAATTTTGAATTTAATTTTTCAATTTTTAATGTGCTAATTTTATATATATATGGCCCAAGCAAATGTCCATGTCCTGAATGATCCTTGTAATATCCTTCATGACCCTTATAGGGATCTTGTCTCAATGGTGTTCTCCTTAAATAGGTTGTGCTTTGTGCTTTAAATGCTTCTTCTCATTCCCTCACCCTGATATTTCATCTCTTCAGCAACAGGCAACAACTTTGTCAATATACAGCCAATGCGTATCAGACATAGTGGAGGTGAAACAGGATGCCACCTCCTTCTTGAAGAATCTGGATTCATTGGAATAATCATAGTATTTCATGTGGTTTTATGGAATTTACTAGGAATTTACTATGTACCTGGCATTGCCCGGGATGTTGTTTTCTCATAGGTAATACTTGTTAGAAAGATTTGATATCCTGTGTCTCTAATTCCACAAACTGCCTTGTCCAGTACCTGTAACTTTTCCCCATATTCGCCAGTCCGATCTGTATTCAGAGTTATTAACATACAGAGGTCGGGTTCCTAAGGGAAATACACTGCCCTCCTGCTTGCTGCTTGGCCTCATCTCTGTAGCAACCAGCCTATTCCAGACAAACACCATTGACTGGGGCTGAAGAGCTCTCTGGCTGAGAATTCTAAAGGGCCTTCCCTAAACTGCAAACCCCAGGATTCCATAGAACTTTCTTAGTCAGCCAATTGTATGAGGTCTTTGCCTGACACAGACAAATAAACTTTGACTTTTATACATTAGATCATTGCTCATGCTTATCCTTCCTTTCCACTATGGATCCTGATGCATTCAACATCTCAACTTATTCCTATAATCAATGCTATAAGATGATTTAGGCTGCAAGAGAACAACTATCTCAAGTCTTCTGTTCAGTGTAATGGTTCAGTGTATATTTGAATTCAGGCCTACCTAGTTCTAGACCCGCATTCCACCACTGCACTATTAGTTCCCATGACCAGCATCTGTCTCTGTACAACAGATTCCGTTGGGCCTTCCAGATATGGCTGGATTACAGCTCCCACCATTCCTCATCATTGACTATGCTGACTGGAGCTGGAGGATTTTGCATTTTAACAGCATTTTGAGCCAGATATTGCCCACCCAGGGGTGTAAGAACTGAGAGGGCACTTTCCCCAAAATAAAAATTCTGCCCACAAATGAATTTTTCCTTCAGTCCCTAAATTTCTAGCATTACAGAGAATGAGACTTTGAAAATTTTTGTCATGTTGTTGTTGTGTGCCTTCAAGTCATTTCTGACTTATGGAGACCCTAAGGCAAACTTATCACAGGGTCTTCTTGGCAAGTTTTGTTCACATCTGGTTTGCCTTTGCCTTCCTCTGAGGCTGTGAGAGTGTGACTTGGCCAAGCTCACCCAGTAGGTTTCCATGGCTAAGCGGGGATTCAAACACTGGTCTCCAGAATTGTAGTTCAGTGCTCAGACCACAACACCATTCTGGCTCTCTTATGTAAATATGGTATAGCATAGTAGAATATAAGTAGAACTCTTATGTTTGCTACATGCATAGTATGCTGATAACTTTGCCTTCCCCTCTTCCATGGCTGCCCCTTTTTCTTTTATAAATGCCCCACTGAAGACTGAGTCACTGCAGTGCTAAGAATCTGAAGAGTGAAGGAAAAATTCATGGGGAGGTAGATACTTATTTGGTAGCCAGTCCTCACATTTTGGACCCCTCCCCAGTTACGGTCCTTTGCCCACTTTTAGTCCAGATTGACCAGCATTTGGATCCAGATCATTTGGATGTGGATGCAGAAACCTTTGACCGAAGCCAACATAGATATGAAATGCAATAAAACATTCTACATTTCTCAATCCTCATTTGATTCACACCCCAATGTTCTAGTTGGCCAAGAGACAATGTAAATCAATTCAATCAGGCAAGTTTCAGCCATAGCATTCATCTGGCAATCTACTACAACAAATCATGGCTTGTCTTGATCCAATTAATCCAGGACCAAATGATACCATTTTCCTTGTCTTTGAAATCTGTTTCCCCTTCGTTCTTCCTTGACTTTTGTCTTGACTTGTTTCTCTGCAAAATTGCTATGTACGTTAAAAAAAAAAAGGCAAAGTTGGAGGTTACCACCTGGGCAACAGAATTTAGAATGGAAAGATTTTTATTAAGCTTGCGGGGGGGGAATCTCTGGAGTATTCACATATCTCTACTTCTCTAAATAGTGAGTTCAGCTACATCTGACTCACCTTGCTATAATTGCCTTGCCTGTAGGAACTGATGTGAGGCAAACCTTAACCCTACCCAACTTCCAGCTCTAATAGGCACAACAGAATTAGCTGATTCATCAACTGAGCCAGTTATAAGACCTAAGAGCACCATATTCCCTACATTGCACTGCTCCTCTAAAACTGTGAGATGGTGTGAAAAGCTTTCTGCTCCGTAGAACACTTATATTTGGAATCACTCAAGCAGCTAAGGAATGGGAAACTAAGAGTTAGATTAAGCCTGCAGAGATCCATCAAGTGTCTCGAGTTATTGTCTATTCATTAAATGTGAATTAATTATTAAAATGACATTTTTGAGGGGGTTTTTTCAAAAAAAATTGTAGTTCTGACAGATGTTAAACTTTAATAATTAGATTCTTCACAATGATTATTTTGTCAGACTTAGAATAATTTTGTATTAAAAGTAAATCAAACCTTTAATTGAGATACTTAATCCTATAGCAGGTGAATTGGAAGGTCTGAGGCCAAACAGGAACAATGGGATGGGTCATATTGCAATATTATAAAAGGGGAAGAAAACATCTCTCCTAACTAAGAGAAGCAATGGTTGGTTATTCAAAGACAGCAGCATTTAAATCACTATTTCCCAAAGCTCCTATAGGCACTCAAGTTAAGTAGAGCTGTAAGGACTCATTCTTTTCTCATTAGGAAATTTGTGGAGAGTTCCTTTTTATTGATATTGAACCTGCTCTGTAACTTCCATCACATTCGTTTATACTCTCAGGACAGGAATTCACTTGCTTCTCCATAGGGAGGGTATCTATATTTCCATTCCTTCCAGACTTTTTTGTAAGTAGACTTCAAAACTGGTACACATGGGTTAATCCAGGTTTAGGCCATGCTTCAGGCAGGCTTGCTGAAATTGATGGGCAAAGTTAATCAAGGAAAAATTCTGCCTCATCAATTTCAGTGCATCTATTCTACTTTGAAGCCCTAATTGGGCCAGTGTTGGCCTCATTTCAGTGCAAGTGAAATTGTGGCCCTTCAGTAAAGTCATGGGGACTTAATGGTCTTGTGTTGACTGGGTTGTGAAACTCTGGCCATTTCCACCCTACACTGCTATAGTGCTATTATTCCACTTTCAACCTCCTATAGAATCCTGGGGTTTGCAGTTTAGGGAGGGGCATTTAGAATTCTCAGCCAAAGAGCTCTTTGGCCTCAGTAAACTACAGACCCCAGAATTCCACAGGACACTGAAAGTAGAATATAGAACGATAACAGTGGTTTGAGGAAATGGCCTACATTATTCTCTTCTCAGTTGTCTCTTCTTATAGATTAGTGGAGTGTCTTTAGCCCTATCTTCTGATACAGGGTGAGATCAATTATTTTAATAATGAACACATAAACAAACAAACAAATTTGTCTGACTAAGTTTGAACCATCCCTTTTATATTCATTAATAAGGAATCCTACAAAGGTTTCACTAAACAGTAGTAGTAGTAGTAGTATTTAGCTACACATAGCTGAGTAGTATTTAGCTACACACAGCTGAGATCATACCTCTGGAAAGCTTGTGTGAAAGTCTAATTGGTGTGTGCCTTATCAGTTGAACAAAGTTAGTGCTACTTCTCTCAAGATTTTCTTCCAAGTAGTCACAAGGTGATTCTAAGGAGCTGTCCTGGCTCTATCATGAGGCAGGTGGCAGAAAGCCAGCCACATTTCCAGTGCAATAAACCAGTGCTTCCTACTCTTAGTCGCAATCCAGATGTTTTGGACTTTAGTTTCCAGAAATCCCAGCTATCAGGTCCAATAGGTGGGAATTCTGGGAGATGAAGCCCCAAACAACTGCAGAATAAAGGTTTGGGGAAAGTACAGAGAATGAGAGGGTGCCATCTAGTTCTTTGTCAGCACCTCAGAAGGTTGCAGCACTACTGAAAAGGGTTGCATAGCTGTCAGCAACAATTAGGCAGGGATAAAAAAAGTCAACGATGGGGATGTAAATGTTCCCAGATTTCATTCTCAAAGGCAAGAACAGGTAGCTGCATCATCTTTCTCCTCCTTGTGGGCAACACATTGAAATCTGCTGGTGATGTAGACTCAAGTCAATAGAGTCGGACTCAAGTCAAACCTAAGTAACTTCAGTGACTTGACTCGGAGTCGACTCGGCCATAAATGATGCACTGACTCAACTCGAGACTTGTATATATATATTTTTTAAAAAATTCTTTTTATTCATCAAACAACAACATAAAGACAACTAAGAATATAAGACATTAGAGTAATACAGTACAATAAAAGAAAATATCTATACATCCCAGCTTTTTCTTATTTCACATATTATTTCTCACCTAAGTCTGCTTATAACAACATACACATACACAACACACACTCCCTACCCAGCTTCACAAATACAAAACAAAGTTTCTAGAAATATTTAACATTTAATGTCTTCCCTTATTCTCCTTTCCTGTCTTCCTCAGTGATTCTCTAGTTACCGACAATTAAACAACATAGACAATATTTTAAGAAACAAGAAAAAAAGTCACCTGTGTCTATCCTTATAATTTCTTAAACTTTAAATAATCACTTTCAACTCAAGGTTTTATTTTCTTTTTCTCTTAAATCATTTTATTTAAATTCACATATAAAACAAACAATTATAACTGTAAATTTACATGAATTATTTTTGATCTTCCAACAGATCTAGATTTCATTTTCTATATCTCTTGAGATGTTTATATTAATGTACCACATTATAATGCTGCTATTACATGTTAGTTCTTGCATTTCCATCTCCACATTCGAGCTCCATGGTATATATCCAGTTGCCCCCTCATTGATTATCTTAACCATGAATTACTCATTTTCATCTGACAGTACCCAGCAATTAAACTCAAGGTTTTATTTTCTATCATTCCTCTTTTCCTTTTCCTTTTCTGACTGGTTCATATCTGTATATAATTTTCCTACTCTATTTTTTCTTCCATTCTCAGATTACTCTAGACTTTATCATTATGA
Source organism: Iguana delicatissima (assembly GCA_948472985.1). Classification (NCBI taxonomy): domain Eukaryota; kingdom Metazoa; phylum Chordata; class Lepidosauria; order Squamata; family Iguanidae; genus Iguana; species Iguana delicatissima. The sequence goes on along the minus strand of CAOKZL010001767.1, from coordinate 417,516 downwards.
ACGTTTAATCTATAGAAGCTCTAACCTCACTTCTTGAAACTTCTTTATAGCGAGATTTGTATATTTTTAATGACTGATTTGATGCCCTTGGTTCAGTAACGTAACAGATTCATCCAGAAATCTTACAACTTTGAAAAACGCCTCCATCTCTTTTGGCCTACTAGTCACACAGCAAACTCTCTCAAGCCCTATGTGGATGCATTTCTTAAAGGGGAACAGCAAACAGATTAGGCAATGGGCTTGAGGTGGGCTTGAAGTCTGCTCAGCATCCTGTCTTGCTGCATATCGGAGAAGTCTTCTAAAACGTTTCCTAAGAGCAAAAGACAAGACTCACCGCCAGAGTGCAGGGTGCACTTCTCAGAGGAGAACAGCAAGTGTGTTAGGCAATGGGCTTGAGGAATAAGGATCCTTCCTTCTAACTCTTTTGAATCTTCAGTAATGGAGAGTAAGATAGGATCCTGTTCCCCACTTCCGAAGCTGCAGGTAGCAAAATTGCAAACGTGGAGAGCCGACTCTGTTAAAACTGAATTTATTTCACTCTATCCAATAATTCTGGAATTTTGGTTGGGGTGTAAAGTTGACTTCCAGACTTGAGACTTCACTTGACTTGAAAGTATCTTCAAGGACTTGAGACTCGACTTGAGACTTGAAGGTAGAGACTTGAGACTTCACTGGAGACTTGGAGTAAAAGACTTAAATTACATCACTGAAATCTGCCCACCTTCTGAAGATTATTTTGAGTTCAAAAGTTATTCAGTGTATAAAATTCATGTGGATTTTTTACTACAGAAAATATAATTTCTGCAGAGAAAATAATGTCCTGCATAGAAAACAGTGTTCTCTTCAGAGAAACATTGTTCTCTGCTCAGAGAATATTGTTCTGACTTGTTTTCTTTGCAGATAGTGTTGTTTTTATGTGAAAAAAAGTTGCTTTTCTGTTAAGAATGAGTTTTATGTGAAACTGTGTTGATTCATGCCTATCTAAGATTATTCTCATCAGGGCCTCCCAGTATTTGAGATATCGTTGTGTGGGGCAGTAACACTTTCTGAGTATTTTCAAATGTTCTTCCTATTCCTAATCAATGAGTCCCATAAGCAACCAGATCTAAGTTTAAATACTGACAACAACAACAACAACAAAAAGCCCTATAAACAGAAAATGTGCTGCTAAGTTCACTCCAAAGGGAGTGGTGTCCTTTAAAGATTTGATTTTTTAAAGAAAATCTTGGAAGGTAGAAGTGGAACATTTTTAACCAGTACTTTTAATCAAAAGACTAATTACTCACAAGTTTACAATGTATTCTTCTCCAAAAGAAAATGAGATTTCAAGCCAGCATATCTCATTTTGGAACTACTGTACATGCTCAAAAATAATAATCTTGCCTGTTAGTGCATCATTATCTCGATGCTATTTCTTTCAGACTTTTTTTTTTCACTCTCCAGTGCTCTGCTTTGTGTGCTCATTTCCTTTCTTTCAGAAATAAAATTGCGTTACAATCTGCTGAGGAAAAAATACACAGAAACACACACACACACACACAGTTATTTTGGTTAAGAAGTCTTTTTCATAGCTGCAGGTCATAACTGCACAAAATTTGGAAACGACAGACCAGAGGGTCAAAGTGGCACTTTTAAGAAGGAGGGCAGCATAGCAGTGAAAGGTGAAAACTCTAGCTATCGTTATCAAGATTATATTAGGGTATTTGGATTTCTTTCATGCTGCTTTATCCTTACTGAAATCTGAGTTGTATCCAGCATGGAAAGTGCTTGGATCCAGTGGACATTTCTGCAAATGGAAGCAGAAAATTCACCCTAAAGAAGCAAAGAATATTCTCAAATGTTCTCATCCAATCAATCAATCTATCTATCTATCTCAACAAGGAGTAGTTGTACATTGTTGACTGCCCACATGTGATTTATTTTACTTTCATTGTCCTTGCAGGGGGAAAAATGACTGACATCCTGCATTGCAGTTACAGATTCACAACCTAAGAGCTACAGATCTGTGATTGTTCCATATTCACCTATGCTACATATTCACCATTGAGGCACTATTGCCAGTCATAAAGACTGGCCGGAACCCACCTTACACTCAAGGGAGCTGGTCTATGTGATGGAAGTCTCTGGCATGATTGAGTGGAATGCTTCAGAAGGATGTAACTGGCCCCCTCCCGTTCCCCAAGCCATGGTGTGAGGAAGACAAGCTTCTGCTCATGACACCACAACTCAGTGACAGGATTGAACTCTTCACACTCAGGGGGGCAGAGAGGGCGAGGTGTGTCATTCTGAAGCTCTCCACAAACCTGCAGACTTCTGTCACCCAGAATGGCTCCCTTGGGTGTATAGTGGGTTCCAGGGATCAATTCCTTATGAACTTATACAAAAGCCTTTTGCACAAAATGGAGGGTTTTAGCACAAAACAGATTTGAGAAATTTTGGACAAAAGTCCTGAAATGAAAGTAGGAAGAGGGAGAGGAACTGTTGATCTCATTCAGCAAGGAAAAAGCTTTCAGTATGTATTTGTTCTTTCACACTGAAATGAAAGAAGTGGGATTTGACATCCCTAGTTGTTCTTGTAAATTGAATATTTGTGCATTAGATCGCCGGGAAGGGGAAACTCTGGAATCCTACGGAAAAGGAAAAGAAGAAGGGAGAATTCTGCAAAAGTTTCCTCCCTCTCCCTTCACAAAACACCTTTTCTGATTCTGCTTTCTCGTTCTACTTTTCCAAAGCCATTTCCGCACTAGAGTTTTATAGCGCTATGATTCCACTTTCAACATCCTATGGAATCCTGGGATTTGCAGTTCCGGGAGAGGGAGGCCGGCCCCTCCTGGAACTGCAAACCCCAGGATTCCATAGGATGTTGAAAGTGGAATCATAGCGCTATAAAACTCTAGTGCGGAAATGGTCCAAGTCATGCATGTGTTGGGTACGGGGAGCAGACCAGGATGCACCTCTTCATATTTTTAACTCACTTTTTGCCTTCACATGTTCAGTCCCACTTAATTTTTAGTAAATGTATATAATAATGGCTCTCTCAGAGTAATCAGATGGGGAAGGCAAAAGCTGAACAACAACCAATCCCATGCTCACCCACTCACAGGATCTAGCAGAGAAAAAAGACAACAATATTTTTCTTTGTAAAACATATAAAAAGAGTTTTACTGACAATACTTGTCAGTATATAGTCTAATGGAGGAAAGAGAAAAAGAAGAAAAAGCCTGTAAGTTAGAGTGATGAAAGAACAGAGAGGACGTAGTAAAACAAGGAAACAGGAAGTCACAAGCTATCAGTCCATGTTTATAGATATGCAAATGTTTCTACCTCTAACAGCATTGAGGGTTTGGGTGCTTGGCACTGAAGACTATGCTAAGCCTGGTCTGAAGTTATAAAGTTAGAGGGAATATTTTTATCCCTCTGTTAATGGGTTTCCTGATCCAAATGGAGAGAAAATGAAATCCATGACATGTTTCCTGATTGTCTTCTTTACTTCTGTCTCAGCGAGTTAACAATGCTCATTGCAAAGTCCTCTGTGTGTACATGGCAGCCTCTTAAACTGAATACTGGCATAACATGAGGAGCTATTCTGAAAAGGATAACTGGGCATGTGGGAAAGAATATCCTAGCAACACTTGCATGGAACAGCTCATTCCATCGTTTTCAGGCTCAGCTAAGCATACATAGAAACTTCTTTTTGAGAATTTGCATGGGAAACATTGGGACCAGGCTGTTTCTTTCAGACAAATTTTGAACAAGGATTGAGAATGTTGCAGACATAATTCTATTTTTCTTTTGCTCCTAGGATTCTTGGTGAAACTGAAGTATGCTCACCAATCCCTCCACCCACCTCACCCACCCACAAATCATTCTTTGTTTAACAAAAGTGTGATAAGTGTAGAGGATGCCACACAGATATGGAAACTGGTTCTGAGTAAAACTAGAATCTGGTATGTTAGTTGAGACACATATTGACATGTACTGAAAAGCTCAAATGGTTCCTCTTCTTCCAGATTTCAAGCATTACAAGGATGTAAAGTAGTGCTTTGGAAAGGTTCCCCTTTTTTAGATTACAGCCCACAGCCAGATGGTTAAAAAGAAGAGGAAGAAATTTCCCGAACCCTGCTGAAAAGAACTTTTTATACTTCATGGTTCTGTTTCATAGCTGCAGTTTATTCTCCTGAAACGGCAGCGATGAATGTACAGCCATCTCAGGAATCCTTACCCTCCACGTTAGGGCAATGTTTATTGGCTCCATATTTCAGGGAAAGCCTGGGCTGTGAGGACGTGATGGCTTGCTTAAGAGAGATTGAAACCAGGCTGTCACCCAGTTTTCTGAATTACCATAGAACTTTTTTTTGGGGGTGGGGATTATGGGAGTCATACTTTCTATTAGAAAAGATGAACAGGTGGCCTTTCTGCCTTTCTTTTCCTTTGAATAAAAGCTTAAAACAAAGTCAAGACAGTAGGAGCTGTAAAGAATGTTTGTTATGTTTAAAATTTGATTTCTCTCTATCACAAATACGCAGTTTTCAATTTCTGACAAATTCTTTAAAAATGAATGAGAACAAAATTCTCTCCCATCTGCACTGGTAAGATTTGATTGTTCCTGTCATGGATAGATCCATGTTGCATCTGTTATATTGATGTTAATGGTGAGAACCCTGTTTTGGGAGAGAACCCTTTTGACCCCAATTCAGCATTAGTGTTATTGAATACACAGGAATCCAAGCTCAGATTTTAGTAGTAAAGTATTCAAAGCCTTGGGCCTGAATCAATGAATCTGTCCATTTGGGGCTCTCCCACACTGAATATTTTAAATCTCAAATTCTTCCCATCTTGAATATGAAGCGACTCAGGGAAAATGGGGAAATTCTTAGTCAAAGAAAACTAAGCAAACAAACAAACATTTCAACCTATAATTAATGGGAAATGCCACCAAGAAGTGACATTTTCTCATAAAATATTAGTGGTGATTTGTCTTTATTGACACATCAGCAAGGTGTGAACCAAGACATATGATACTAAAATGCAATTATCCATTATTAATGTTAGAAGGTGTGTGGGATGAATGTCCAGAAAGGAAAATTGGCTGATAAAATTGCCTTAAAACCTGAATATCTCATCTTTATGAGACAATAGCACCTTGATAAAGTTAGCAGGACAACTACTTCTCTCTAAGGTGCTTCCAATAAACAAGTCTGAGGGGTTAGACAGCTGATGCTACTTGTCCTAAATGGACTCAGACAGCACCTCCCAGAGGCCAGTATGGCTGTACTAGAGTGCTCAATACCCTTCTTTGTTCTCTGTCATTCTCTTACTCCCTTTAAGATGAATTTAACAGCTGGGACATCAGCTGGTAGCTGCAAACCTTCAGGGAACGCACCCTGCTGAGTGCGGACATTGCAAAAGTTTCCTGTCATTGTTCTACAGAAGTTAATAAAGAGACAAGGCTCCCCTGACACACCATAGAGAGTTGTGCTAGCTGCAGGAAGACATGATGCCTGAGCAGTTTGTGGAGAATGGTTCCGGATTCAAAATGTCTCAAGGCAAATCTACCTGTTGTGGACTTGAGATTTTCAAAAGGGATGTCTTTGTGTAAAGTACACCTTTCTAGAAAGTTTAGTTTCATAAGAGATCAACTACGGAGGGAATCATGACAACTATGTTAAGATCAGAGGGATTATTGCCAGATAACAGGAATTACTTTTGATACAATGCATAGTTAATAAGAATTTGGTTTTGCAAATGAGAGAGAATTTTGTTTTAGTTTTGTTTTATTTTAGTTCGCTTTTACAGGATTTACTAAAATTTGCAAACTGCATATTTGAGATGGAAGGAAGAGACTCTGAATGCAGAACTAGGAGAAACTGACAGATTTCCACATCACTAATCATGCTATATATGCAATTGAGTAAATCAGTCTTATAACACATAAAATTGTGGAATGAGTACGAGGAATGAACCCTTTTCATGGTAAAATGACTGTGTGCTTGCTTCTTTATAAATTCATCATGCAGCTAAGCCCACGTTTACTGCAACATTGGAAAATCCAGTTTTTACCACTACAGGCCCTATAAATATGAGTTGTGAAGTTCCTGGTTAAAACATCAACTCACTTTTGGTCACACAAGAGCCAAAGCCCCAATTTCAACACTGCAACTGCACTTGGAATGCTGTGTACAGCTCAAGCCATTGCAGCTGGAGGGCGGGGGGAGGACATGGTAAGACCAGTCCAAATGATGAAGAGCTTTCTCTGTGACAATATTGGCTCTTTTTTTAGCTTAGAAAATAGGTAACTAGATGAAATATGATAAAGGTACGTCAAGTTATTAGACATGACAGAGGTATATAACACTATTTTACATGCGGGAAAAATAGAAAGGGGGAAGCTTTTCTCCCTATTTTGCAATGCTAGAACCAGGGATCTGCTACTGAAGCTGAACTATGATTGATTTGGGACATCAAAAGGAAATACTTATTAGCATGATGCATCATTAAAGTGTGGAACTCACCACAACAAGGTGTAGTGAAGGTTGTCAGCCTGGACAATTATAAAAGGGAACTGGACACATTCAGGAAGGAAGGGGCTATCAGTGGCTCCTAATCATGGTAGATATAGATTCCTTCCAGTACCATAGAAAGTATGCTTCCTTCTCTCAGCTGCTAAAGGTCATGATTGGAACGATACTGTTGCACTCAGGTCCTGCTTCTCAACTTCCCATAGAAAATTGGATGGCTACTGTGTGAAGGGAATGCTGGATTAAATAGGAATTTGATCTGATCGAGCCTGTTTCTTCTGTAACACTGTGTGAAAACCATACCCTCCATCATCTCACAGATGAGAACAGGGACATATGTGGCCAGTCATCATCAGAGGGTAGTCAAGATGGCAAACTTTACTAATGAGAAAGAAGGCACAAGCTAGGAGAGGCTGCAGGAGTTTGCTTTTAGCTGATACTACTGGGAAGGGCAAGAGATAGAAATGTTTCTTTTCAGTCATGAGGATGAAGTTGATTGGGGAGATTTCTGTGCCTTTCCTTGAAAACCACCAACAGAGGCCCTTTCCGCACGAGGTGACGGAATCGCTCCGTGCCGTTACCTGCCGCTTCTTCTGGGGTTCGAAGCAACGTGGACTGTCCCTGAAGCCCTTCTACAGGGCTCCTCCTTGGTCCAGGGCAAATCGGAGAAGTGCAAGGTCTGTAGATCCGCACTGCTCTGTCTTCCAAAATGGCGGCTTCCAGCTTCCAAAATGGCAGCTTCTGTCTTCCAAAATGGCGGCTTCCGGCTTCCAAAATGGCAGCTTCCAGCTTCCAAAATGGCAGCTTCCAGCTTCCAAAATGGCGGCTTCCAGTTGGTCGTGGGTCCTGACCAACCACTGAAGCTCACCATGCCTAAAGCCCGCCCTCCACAGATTGCTGGCTCACATTGGTGTGAGCCTGCGAATCTGCACAAGGGAGCAGGAACACAGTGACGCGTTCCAGGAAAATAAAGACCTTTTTTTTTGCAGTCTTTAGAAAACACGCTGGAGGACCACTTAGGGTCGTTTTGGAGCGGACTGAGGTGCGGATCTTCGTTAAGTAGTCTGCTCCTAGTCCGCTCCAAGGTGCAGACAATCTCCGTGAGAGGACGCACTTCCCCTTTCTACTTGCCTGGTGTGGAAAGGGCCAGAGTTTCAGCTTAAAAACAATTAGCTCATCTAGATAAGACTTTCTACTGTTCCTGATCAGTTTTATGTATTTAACCTTGCATTTAACTGTGCCTTGATTTGACCTGTGTTGAAGCTGATAATTAGCAGGTAAAGTATATCTGACCAGAGGACCGGCAAGAAAATTAGGAACTCCGCTGAGTTTTTTTTTTTTTTCTACATTTGTGGACTTTGTGAAAAAATCATTTGAATTTTGGGACACCCCCCCCTCCAGTTTTTATGTAAATAACACGGTTTAGGTAGAATCTGTATTTTGTGGAAAATACTATTCTCTGTGAAAAATAGACTGTTTGCTGTGACAATTTTTTTTGGGGGGGACATCGAAATAAAAGCAGTTTTTGTACAAACATTTGTATCACAAAAATGTTCCAAAATATAAAAAGAAAGATCAAAATGATTTTTTTAAAAAGAAAAATCTTGTAATCTCATCCAGCAGTAAGAAAATGTTTGAAATGGTTCATTCTGGCACATCAGGATAAAATAAGTGCAGAGAAGCATCCCTAGCTGAAGCAAGTCACATTTGGGATTTCATGGTGAATTCTCACTGCTAGGGTTGTGAGGTTGGATATGGGATAGGGATCTTGTAACTTTAATCCTGAATAGATTGAGAAGAAAGATGAAGTGTCAAAATACCCAATCAAGGTAGACATCAAGTACGCTTATCTTTCAAGCTCAAACTTTTGGCTGCACTCTTCTCTCTCAGTGTGGCTGTTGCTTTCCCAGTGGAGAACAGGGAAGGGTGCCAGAGAAGCATCAAGCAGATATGAGTCTTGAGTACTTCAAGATTCTCTTGTATAGGCAGTACCCAACAAAGAAACTGGAGCGGGTAATTTACTTATAATCCACCAAAGTCAACAACTATTCTGTAGTGAACTTTCTCAGAGTCTCACTTAAAAAGGAGAGGAGGGACATATTCTCTCATTAAAGGCAAGAGAATTTGAAGGAAGCACTATTTTTGCACATGACATCTTGATGTTTGCATTTTGTGCAGGTGGATGGGCTGATTGCTTTTGACGTTCTTCATAGAGAAATTGTTCATGAACCAAGGTGGACGGGGGGTGCGGGATAGCCAAATCATGCAATTCGTTGATTGTCAGAAGAGCCATGATATTGAAAAATGGGCCTTGATGCCAAAGAATGATTGAAATGCAGTGAAATAACTCAACTGATAGCTACTAAGCTCAGGGAGTTATTTTATGCCTAGTGTCATGTCTTGTTCCACCCCCCTCTCTCTCTCACACACACACACACACACATGCACACTTTATTTCTTCTTTGCAAAGAGAAAGTGAGATTCTGAAGAAGTCAGAAGAACTTATGACTTTGGTGGATTGTGATTAAATTACCTGATCCAGTTTTATTGTTGCTATTGTTGTGCACTATCTGTACAGCAGCATTGCGAAGGAACAAGAGTTGGTGTTGTGCTGATAGGGAAGGGCCTGCTGCTGAGCTTCCCTTCCTTCTCCTAAACTGATTTTACTGATCTCAGACCCTCCAGCAGTCCTGATTTGGGAGGGAAAGTCCCAATTAATCCTCCGTCTTCCCAATTTTTCAGCTGTTTTTAAAATGTTGCAGTTGCTCCCTCCCCTCCCCCCACTTACCCCCTTTTCCCTTGGTTTATTTCAGTTGTTCCAAACTGAGTTCAAAATGCAAATGTAGTTTGCACTCACTTAACTCAGTGGAGAGGGAGAAAGAGAAGAGAGACAGGATGGAACCTTGTCCTTCCCAAGAGACTCAGGCAAAAACAAACTGCTCAGCCTCCCCTAGCTTGTGTGTTGTTCCTCATCGATGCATTTTTCCATCTTGACCATATTCTAATTCTGTGATTCTATGATGTAGCTTGACACATGTGCCTCAGTTTTCATCTGTAAAATGTTGGAAGATATATGAACTCATTTATGTCTCACCTTCCTTATATAAAACTCATGGTAGCTCACAGAATTCCCAGGCAGTCAGCAATCAAACTCCGACCCTGCCTAGTTTCAACCGCATCAACACATCAGAGCTCATATCTTAGGATTTGAGAGGCCCCTTTTGGTTGAAGACTCACTATTATTATTTATTAAAATATTTCTATCCCATCTCCCCATGAGATCTCAGGATAACATAACATTCAAACAATATAAAGTATTTGAGACAGAATTTGAGACAATTTGAGACAAAAACAGAACAATTTAAGTAGGATCAAAATATAGTCTGAGATATAGTGGATGTTTTGTAACTTTACGAATCGGTATCTGCGTTGCAGTAATGCAGTGAAACTCTATGAGTGTATTTTGAAGATGAACATCTGAGCACGATCAAGGGTGTTCTGATGTGCACTGGGTACTTCTGATAATCACCAGCTGCCCCGATACACACTGGGAACTTCTGATGTGCCTCAGGCACTTCTGAATCGCATTAGACCTTTTTTTTTTTAAGCAGCCAAAAAAAGTCATGCTTTATTAATATCTGGAGAAACTTCATAATTTGAACACACCTCAGACTGTACATTTTACAATCATACTCTATTTGTAAACAGTTAAAAAGCCACTGATGAGTTTTGCATCTGTACTGGGCACTTCTGATGTACATTGGGCATTCCTTTCACACTCCAGTGCTTCTTAGCCACTATCTGGATGTGCATTGGTGGTGCTTCAGTTTGCACTGACACTGTTTGCTCATTTGAGGCCATGGCACACAAGTCATTCCACTGGCTACCATAGCACAATGGACACCCATATGTTGTAACATCACAGCACCCACTAGGTGAATATAGACATCGTGAAACCACTCAATTCTGTTTCACACACATGTAAGTCCACTTGTTGTTCTCTGCCTTCAAGTTACTTCTAACTTATGGTGACCCTGAGGTGAGCCTAACACAAGGTTTCTGGGGCTCTGAGTGTGACATGCCAAAGGTCACAGTGGATTTCCATGGCTGAGTGGGGAATCAAACCCTGGTTTCCAGGGTTATAGTTTAACACTCAAATCACTACACCATTTACAAATGTGTTAATCTCATGCTGAATTCCAACCATATCAATTAAATCACTAGGTTTATAGATGTCTTTCCTGTGCTTCTTGGTTTCTGGAAGGAACTACCTTATATTGAATCAGAGTGTTGGTCTATTAATTTCAACACTGGTCACACTGACAGGCAGGAACTCTCCAGGATTTCAAATAAAAGGTGTTTCTCTAACCATACTAGAGATTCCAAGCATTCAGCCTGGAGTCTTCACAATAAAGTGTGTGCCCTGAGCAACAGCCCTTCCCCAAACTAGAGCAAAGAGTAATTCCAAATTCTATTTTGGACTAAGGATGTGAAGGATATTTGCAAAATTACTCCTCCTTGATCAAAGAGTCTGTCTCAACACATCAAGACAGTCTATCAAGTAATCAGCTTCTACAAAAGTATTCACCTCCAGAATGAGAACTAGACAAGATGTATTTTGGCTTTGGGTTCCATAATTTGCGCTGAAGGTCTCTGCAAAATTACTGATTTTCCCCTTCATGAAGCAGTGTATACACACACAGGTAATTGCACAAGCACAAGCAAGAGAGGTTGCACAGAAGGGCTACCAGCTTGTTGAAAATAATGCAGACAAATTGTCCACTGTTTCTCAAAGTCCATACAATAAGGCAGCAGCTATAATTTAGTGTAAATTCCCACAATTTGCAGAAAAAAGATTGCAAATTTATGAACTAGAATCAAAATTGTTTTTTGTTGGCTTTGACTTATTGCAACCCTGTCCTAGGGTTTCCTTACCAAGGTCCATTCAGAAGAGGTTTGACATTGCTTTCCTCTGAGGCTGGGAGAGTGTGACTTGCCCAAGGTCACCCTGTAGGCTTTTATGCTAGAGCAGGGATTTGAACCCTTGCCTCCTGGAATATTAGTCCATTATTACTCAAACCACTATACCACACTGTCTTTCGCTATCCTCAATGCCAGTGGAAGCATGGAGAAGAAAAAAAATGGTTTCTCATTCATGCAGACATTCTCATTTATGCAGATATGAATGAGACAGCCATGGATTTACATCCCTATTTTACACTTCCTTTGAATCCACAGCAATGTACTTCTTTCTCTTCTTGCCATTTTTCTCTTCTTCCTTTTCCCCCTAAAGTGAAGAGCATTATTTCATGTACTTAGGTATTTATTTATTGCATTTATATCCTGCCTTGCCTCTAAGGAACTAATGTAACTTAAATAAATTTATCCTCACTTTTTGAAGAAGACAAGGAATGCCAAGACAGTCGCAGAAGTTTTTAGTAATTTCAGTCCCGAAAAGACAGATGCAGAAGCAGGTCACTGCCCAGAGAGAATGGCCATTTCCACACTACACTGTTATAGTGCTATTATTCCACTTTCAACATCCTATCAAATCCTGGGATTAGAATTCTCAGCCAGAGAGCTTTGGCCTCAGTAAACCACAAACCTAAGAATTTTACAGGGTGTTGAAAGTGGAATAATAGCACTATAACAGTGTAGTGTGGAAGTTTCTAATGTGCGTTCATGCTGAACACATTATTCAGAACATCTTGTGAGTAAGGTGCTCCACCCATTTATTGATTCAACCGATCATGGTTGGAGTGGCCGGTAGTGCTGATTATTTAGCCAGTAGGCAAAGAGCATCTGGTTTAAACAAGCGTCCACTTTTAACTGGTTCAGGCAGTGCAACGGCTATGCCGGTTCTTGATATGTAATGGATTTTAATGTGTTTGTTCTGAATTAAAGTTTTTAAGCGGATGGTTGTTTGATGCTTTTTCATGTATTGCAGGTTGTTTTAGCTGTTTTGTTTTAACATATAATGTAAGACGCCTTGGGTCCCAAAACCAGGATGTAAATTAATTAGATAAATAAATATTTAAAAATTTATAGAAAAAGGGCACGTGCAATGAGCAGGGTTAAGGACATTTGACATGGGAGAGGGGAAGGGTGATGCCAAGCCCTTGTGATAATTAATATTCTGATGTGGGTGTGTTCATTTGTGCGAGACGCTGCCTATCCTTTCCTTCTGCATTTGATTTGCTGAGATGAAAGATTTTACTGAAGGGCCAAAGGAAAGAGAGAAAGTGAGAGGGAAGAAAAGCAGTCCCTCCCCATTCTGTCTATCTTGCGTTTTGACACAGTAATGGAGCTCATAGAGATTATATGACTTTTTTTTTTTCAAATAGAGTTTTAGCAAGACTAGGAGTGGGGTTTACCTCTCTTGAGTGCCTTTTCTCCAGGATATGTGTCAGAAGGATTCTTAAATCTTCGGGAAAAAAAAAAAAAAATCTCACTGCTAGGAGGAACCGTACAACAGCCGTAAGGAGCTGTTAAAAAAAAAAAGCCTGCTGATAGACAGATGGAATGGTGTAATTATACGCAGGAGGGGGAGAGGGGAGAGTTCTCTGAAATTATTAGTGTGGGTAGACAATTAGAGGCTTTTCCAGAAGATTACCTTTCTTCCTCCCATCTGTGTTCCATTTAAAGGTTTGTGTGCTCACAATGTTATTTCCTTCTCAGCTGTGCCATTTTTTTTTGCCCAAATTGTGATTGTGCTCAACTTTCATGTTTGTTCAGACTTCACTCTCTCTCTCTTTCCGTTTTCTCTCCATATTATCTATATTATATAATAACACCTCTGACATATCAATCAGATTTAGATAGGCCCCCAATTATTCTTGCCTTGCCTTTCTTTACATAGACAGAGCAAGACATCAACTAACATAAAAGGAATAGAAAGTGATAAATGTTACTGGCAATTCTATTTTTCCGTACTCAGGGGAGTAGGGGCAAAGGAAGAGAGCTCCCTAAGGGAAAGTGCCCTTGGCCGACGTTGACCAGGGCCTGTTCTTCTCAGTTAAGAGGGAAATGCCATGTCTCAGCTAAGGACATAAAAATACCTCAAACTCAATTTTGCTGCCTTTATCCAAATCTCAAGTCCCACCTATATTTTCTTTCTGACTCGTCTGATGTTGGGTTAATGTTTTCTTGCTGCACTAGTAGCATTTTCCACTAATTTGCCCACTTAGCTGTACACCTAATTTACAGAACATTTCCACATACACTAAAGCAAGATTCTGCATGTGTTTGGGCCTTTCTGCACTACCTTATAGTGCTATTATTCCACTTTCTACATCCCGTGGAATTCTGGGGTTTGTAGTTTACGGAGGCCAAAGAGCAACCTAAATGCCCCTCTCTAAACTGCCAACCCCAGCATTCCATAGGATTTTGAAAGCAGAATGATAGCACTATAACAGTGTAGTGTGAAAAGGCCTTGAGTATAGATCAAGCATCCTCTTTAATATAAGATTGCTCTATGGAATGGTCTGGAATTAAAACAGCTGTTGCAGCCTCCTGTCACTATATGCACTGAGTCCCGTGAGAAATGTTAAATGAAGGCTTGAAAGTTATACAGCACAGACAAGGACTCTGGAAATATTCAGGATGGGTACAGCATGGCTTCAGGACTGAACAAAAGAGAAACCTTCCTTCTCTGGACCTTGATTAAATTTGAATGGTATGGTTCCAAGGCATGAACAAACAGAAATTTCCAGAAGGAAATGGCCACAAGAGATAGCGGTACTTTTACCCATTGCTCTATGTGGAGCTGTGGATATTTCAGGATATCCACCCAGGCTTTAGACTGGCCAGTTAAGAATTTCTCCATAGGGTGCCTGACGAAGGTGGTGACCAAAAGTCAAGAAGGAATTTACATTCATCTGGAGTTCCCATTCTCTGAATGTGTGATTTTAATTTAGATACAGTAGAAATCACATGAGCTTTCAGCATCTCAAATGTCAGCAGCTTCCATCTTACAATTTGTGCCTAGATGCTATGAATCCTTGTCCAGGTATGCTTTTCTTCAACAATCAAAATATGAGAGAGGTTTGCAACACAGAGAAGGAGAGATGGAGAGAAGGAGAGTCAGTCTGTGGGAAGTGGAGAATCACGAGTCATGCAGAGTTGCAGCAAGAAATCCCTGTGATCAGGCACTTTGGATTAATGAAAAAGTCACATTTCATCCTTCATTTATTTTGTGTGACATATTAACCCTTTTATCATGTTGGGAGTTACTGGAATAGAGAAGATGAAAACCAGACACAGGAATGGAAAAACGATTTTGCATTAATCGATTTTTTTAGTTAATGACTTTATTAAATTTGTGATCTACTTAAAAAGTGTACATGTATCTTATAGTTTTTGCCTCATCGGGAGGAAATTCTGAACATTCTCTTCTTGTTCCTTTTGTCCCCCTTTGGTTGAACATGATGGTAATTATCAATTGGATGTGTAACGTGCAAATAGCACTGCTAAAATATGCATATATTTCAAAGAGATAGATGAACATGGACATAAGGAAAATGTGTTGAAATGTGCATGTTAAGAAAATATCTAGGAAAGATGTGTGCCCAAATATGCATGAATTACCATGCAAAAAGGTAGGCAGTGTCTCATAGCCTGATATGGAACTAGCATGAGAGAAAAGTTCTGGTATTTCAGAAAGGATTCTGAAAAATGTAATGAATAAGAAACTGACAGATTTTCACATTCCTACCCAGAGGTGGGAGAGAGAGGGAGAGAGAGCACAAGAGTGAGAGATACCGGGAACCAAACTTCTCTTGGTGTGAACAAGCTGCTTCAGGTTTTTGCATGTTTATTCTTTCTTGCTGTAGCCAGAGCTGAACAATTAGGTGGAGGCAGAAAGAGTTATATTTTCCTAGTGACAAGTAACAAGACTGTGACAGCACCACTGACTCTCAAAGAAGACATCCCTAAACTTGACACTTCCTTGAAAATTTTAGGAAAGAGCCACTGGGGAATTGTCTGGTGGGCAGGAGATGTCAGGAGCCATTTTTGCAGAAAATTTGTTATTTCTTTGTTTTAGGGGCTTGTATTCTACATTTCATTTAAACCACAGGACATCAACAAAATCATCCATTAACATACTGGAAGCAATAACCCAACAAACAACGGAATGAAAAAGAATGGTAAGCCAGCTAGTGTGCAGTTCTACCCAGAAATAATGAATTCATTCATGAAGTAGTGAGTGGCCAGGGGTGTAACCAGGAGGAGGGAAGATAAGGGTATTCCTCTCATAAAGATTCTGCCTCTCCAATGAAATATTCCTTCCACTCCCAAATACCTAGGTTTATAGAAAGTTAAAACTTCAGATGAGCATTTAGAAATACAATTTAGGCATCAAGAAAAAAGTGTCAGTCAAAGTGACCAAGGGAATGTGAACAGTGCATAGTGAAAAGTTCTAAGTGTGAATATTTTCAGGGTCTCAGAACCAGCAGCATTAGTTCATTACATTCTGAAGAATATACACTACCCTCTCAACCAGGGTGTGCAACTGTAACTCTCCAAATGGTTTTGTCTACAACTCCCATCAAACCTAACCAGCATAGCTGGTGGCAAGGGACTTGGAGAGATGAAGTCCAAAAAAAATGTTTTGAAGGATCACAATTTCACATCCCTAAAAAGGTCCCATTGCCTGTAAAACATTAACACGAGAATCTGAGCCATACGCTATCTTAGTATACTAGGTAATTCATAATACTTGGCATGGTTCCATTCTATGAAATCCTGGGTTTTGTGGTTTGGTGTGACATTTAGGATGCTCTGCTAGAGAACACTATTGTCATAGTTCAGGGGAATGGATCACATAGAGAAATCTGAAGTATTTCCCCTAAACTATAAACCCCAGAATTCTATAGGATGCACTCACTACAGTTCTATAGGATGCACTCACTACAGTTAAAGTGATACCAAACTGTTCATTAGGTACACTCTGAAATCCTATAACTGCATTATCATTTTAATCCAGAGGCAGAGAATTGTTGTCCAGCCTATTGAAGTCCAAGAACTTTCCACACATTCATTTCCCTAGTCATTTCCCACGGAGCCTGTTGTGACAAGGGCCATGTGAGCATCCAGGCAGGTCACTGTTGCAAAATCTGTTTACCTTGCTGTAATAACCTCTTTGGTCACCTCCCAATTCCTCTCCAGGTTTGCTTTCCTTGTTCTCCTGTCTTGAGTCCTAGCTTTCAATCAAACTCACAGCAAGGTTGAATGTAAGATTTCTTTTGAATGGAAACCTCTTTTAACATCCAAGTCCAATTTCTTTTTATTTTTTATTCTTCTCCTTTCTTCATGCATATATGATGGATACAGATTTAAAATTTTGTCACCTGCTTTGCTACAAAATCCCAGCAAGGTCTGAGAGTGATTCACAACACCATATATTTATATATTCTGCCCACAAGCTTAGGCAAAGGGAAGAACATAAAAGAAAGTTATATGGGGTGGTTATATTGCTAAGTAAATTGAATAAGGAGTCAGTAAAATTGTTGTGTTCTTTTAAGCTGTATATATGTTGGTAGCAAGATTTGAGCATGCAAAAGCAATAAATAATCCATGAAGTGGTCAGTGAGTTCAGTTATGAATATCATTCTATAAAGTTGGCTATAGGTAAACTCTGCTTACAATGGGAGCAAGGGTGACCTCTTAGCTCCCACCACAGGTTGTCTCAAAGCAAACCAACTTTTATCACTTCTGACAAACTGTTTATCAGCAGTTGTTCAGGTTCTCTGGGCTCCCAGTGTAAAGTCAGACATGGTAGAGTTGCTCAATATTTCACTGTATGTGTTTGAAGAATGAAGTAGACATTGTGTACAAGGGCATTTGTCTCCTAAATATAGCCCAAGCTTTGCTTCCCCTTGTTTACAATTAAGTCATAAGACTTGGGGGCTGTCCTGAGGTTATCTAAGTGATGTAAGAATTGCTCAGGGATGGCCTCTTTCTATGTCTTTGGGGAAGCATCAGTATAGAAATCCTGAACTCATACCTCCAACTGTCTTGGTTAATCATTTGTCATCCCACCTTTCCAGCTGCCTTTAAAATGTCCTGGTTTCTCTTTCCTCCTTCCATTTCCTCCTTTGTCTAAACTTGCCCTTCCCAGTAGGCTTAGGCAAAGCGACTTTCTGCAGTCAGCCTTGGCCTATATCTTCTTCCTGATTTAAAAATTTACCATCTTGAACATGCTCTCATGACATGTTTTGATCTGTGAAATATTTGGGGATAAATGAACCACACATACGGAAAATACTACTACTATGGAAAACTTGCACTCTGAAGCTCAGGAAAGAATTATATTGCGGATGGTTCTGATGCCATTCAAGTTACACAAGAATGGGCTCAGGCAGAAATTTCAGACTGTACCAGTTCAAAATGTAGCTTGGTAGTGTTTCAAATTTAATTCTCTGTTTAAAAACAGAAAGCAAAATAGAAACTCAGTCTTAGATAATCAAAAAAAAACTACGAGAAAGAAAATGTGGCTGCAATTCACAATCACAGTTACAGAGTTATGTACCCAGAGTTATGTATTCAACCCAGAGTTATGTATTCATAGTTGATCTGTATTCATTATCCCTGTGTATTCCTGTGTATAGCGAAGGGCAGAGTTTCTCAGCCAGGGTTCTCCAGAACCCTAGAGTTCTATGAGAGGTCACTAGAGATTCCACAAGAGATCATGATTAGAAAAAAAAAGAAAACTGCTTACTTTGAGTTGTAGATATAATAACTTTGATGCAGGGTTTCTCTGGGACCTGAAAATTATTTCAAAGGGCGCTTCCAGGATAAAAAGCTGCAGAAAGACTGCTATGGGGAATACATGGGGATCATAAAAGTCTCCCAATCCTGGTTTACTAGGAAACAGCATCTGTGAGTGATGGGGATCTGTTCTCCTGTCAGATGGGAGGCAGCAGTCTGCCGGGAAGAACTGAGACAGGGATCTGGCTTCTGGCTCTCCACTGGCGATAGCTGGAGGGAAGAGGTGGGAGCTTCAGTCTGACGCATCCCAGTCAACAGGAGGTGGGGGGCTAAGGTAGTTATACACTTAGCTATGTAACTGCCTTAGTAACATAGTTGACCCAGAATACTGACTGATGTTTGTAGGTTTTTCCCTGATGAGCTAATTTCTTACAATAGAAAAGAGGCCACTGCCATGCCACCGCTATCATGCCTCATAGTCTCTGTGATTCCTGAACCACAACTTGGAGAATAGAGCAACCCCTGAGAATTCAGAAGTTGAGCATTCTTGCTGAAGAAATTATGTGGGAGCCCTTTGGGTTTCCAGATGTTTTAGGCTACAACTTCCACACTTTCCTATCATCAGCCAGGAAGATTGAAGCTTTCGGGAACTGAAGTTCAAACTGTCTGGATGCCCTTTATTTCCACATTCTTTGTTTCAGAATTCACATGCCTTGGGCCATGGACCAATCACTTTACCCAAGAGAGAGAGTTTGTGCAGAGGTTACAGGATATGTGAAGTGAACTAAGCCCAGATCTTCTCTTTGTCAGCCACTGTCACTAATTAGCTTCCTAAGGTGCTACCTGCCATTTGCAGGTAACAGCAAATGTCCTTCTCTATTTGTTCATTTCACCTGCCATCGGGGTTACATATTTCTAGCATTATCAGTATGAAATCTGACTACCAAATTACGCTGTTGGTGCTCAGCTGTCAGTCCCTAGCTGCAACCCACTCCAAAGAGCTCAGGTGAGTAGAAAAGGGGAGGGGGGAAATGACAGGCAGCTATGTAAACTCTTGCACTGATCCATAGCTCAACTTAACTAGGAGAAATGAACATTCAAGCTGAGGGAGGCAGCAATTAACAAGGTATCTCTTTGAGGCTCTGTGTTGTGTGTTAGTGGAGCGATAAGACATGCTTCCATCACTTTGAGTTCATGGCACACACTCCCCAATAGATCTGAAATGCCAAAACTGACATTCTGGAAACTGTATCACAAGCACGAGCTCTTTCAGGGTATTTATTTATTTATTTATTTATTTATTTATTTATTTATTTATTTATTTATTTCGGGATATCTGATGCAGGTCTTCTGCTTTTTTCTTGGCATGGCAGGTGTCTCTTTATTTCCATATGACTTTAAACAGCAATAAACAACATTTTAAAAAAAGAAAACAATCCCACTAACAACCCCAATAACATAGGAGCAAGCAGCTACCATTGGTAGGGAAGGGAAGAAGGAGGAAAAGAGGTTGAACAGAATATTTTCTGATCTTTTCCTATCTGGTTTTGAGCTGAATCTAGTGACCAGTGCATACTCCTAGTCTCTGTGACTATTTTGGAGCTGTTTTACCATAGATGGGGAAGGTGACTGCTGCTCTAATGGATAACTGTGTTCTTATGCCCATGTTTCCTTAGAGAGGGAAGCAGATAACAGTCTTTCCCTTTCCCTTTGTTTGTTTATTTGTAGGATCAGAGAGCAATACACCTCCACTGTTGAATTATGCTTGGGTACAGCAAGAGTGCTACTAGATTACAAATCGGGCCAGAAGCAGGGCAGACTCAAAGCTACCCTCTTCCTTTCATTTCATCTTTTACAGTAAAGTTTGAGTTTGTAGCTTCACGGGGCTCATTTTGCTTGTTATTTGTTTTCACCTTTCCTTGGCTGAAAATGTGATATTGACATGTAGCATTCCAGGAAAGGAAAGCAGGGGGCGGGGATAGTTCTGTACCATTGCTAGTTCTGGGTGGCACAGTCCAAAGGGCTTGTCTTTCTTTGCATGCATACATACACACACACACACACACTTTTCCTTCTCCAAATGTTTCCACTGAGGCATGTCTGCCAGTCAGCAGCATATTAACAATCAATACCCTTTATGTATGGCATGCAACAAGCTTGCGTTAGAAATGGGAAACTGGAGGATTTATGTACGAGCTTTTCCAAGGAAAGCAACTAGCAAGGGGAAGATTGCTGCAGTAGTTCAGCAGAAGTTTGACAAGGGAGCTTGGGGGTAGTGAGGGAAGATGAGTGTGGAATGATCTCTTTCCTGTATGCCTAATTTACGATGCTGACAGTACGATGCCGTTAGGGCACATCTATCTTCAGGTACAGCAAATAAATAAATAAATATATTTTTAAAAAACAAAACCTTGCAAGCCTTTCAGCATTGACCAATCTGGAGAGACAAGAGTTATTCTTCAGAAAGTCATGTATCTTTCCTTCCTCTTTTTTTTTTTAACCGTGTGACAGCAATAAATAAAATTATTTATCTCCCAAATTTAAATGCACTCCGCCTTTTTAGTACACAATAAATCCTTCTTTCCGCCTGCATATTTATTGGCTTTCCTTCTTTATCCCCAGTGTCTTACATATTTGATTGCTAAAGTTCTGCCTCTATTCCTTCTCTGTAGAAACAGGTAAAGCAATGTCTGTCCTCTGGGAAACTGTCTTTCTCGAGGGACCTGGGGCCCCATAAAATGTGCCATTAGAGGACTATCTCCTTCCCTCTCACTGTTATAATGCTATTATTCCACTTTCAACATCCTGTGGAATCCTGGGTATTACAGTTTAGGGAGGGGCCTTTAGAATTCTCAGCCAGAGAGCTCTTTGGCCTCAGTAAACTGCAAACTCCAGAATTGCACAGGAAGTTGAAAGTGGAATAGTAGCACTATAACAGTGCAGGGCAGAAATGGCCATAGCCTACAGTACCTGGTATTCATTGGCAGATTTCCATCCAAGTAATAACCAGGACTGACCATGCTTAGCTTCCAAGATCAGACAGAATCTGGTGCATTTAAAGTATTTAGGCCCTAACTGAGGGATAGGCCAGACCAAATTTTCTTCAGCAGGGAAATGAGCTAAGGCATTTTTTAAAAAAAATTCTGGGCCGGTTTGATGTGATCTAGTTTGTGTTTGTGTGTGATGTGTATGTGTGCATATGTGCCAGCTGAAGGAATTGCGCTGTTTGAGGGAGAGCAGGAACTGACACCTCATAAGCACATAAGACCAGGAAGGAAGGAAGGCAGGAAGGAGGGAAGATCGATTGTAATAGTTTATTTTAATAAACTAATAAACTACTATGTCTTATTTGTTTTAATTTGTGAGGTGCCTTGAGTCCCAGTTTTGGGGAAAATACAAGGTATAAATAAAGTTAATCACCGTCATCACTAATACCACCATCCAGATAGAAGTGTATTTCTCATTTTGATTTTGGAGGATGGAGTAGACAAGAGGGGTGGACAGCTGTTTTGCTCGGGTTTTCTTCTACACAGTCAATACTCCTGGAGGTTTCCAGAAGCAGAAAATTGATCGTTTTTATTTTGCATTTTTATTTTATTTTATTTCACTGTGGGAGCACAACACCTTGTGGGGGAGGTATAGGGTGAGTCCAGGATCAGCCCGAATGGCTTTTTTAGGAGGGAAGGGGCTGAATGTTGGCTGGGCTTGGAGAAGGCCATCTGATGTGCATGTATGTCAGGAAGAGATGAAGAGGTTAGGATTTTTTTAAAAAAGCACATATTCCTCTGTGTATAGAGACTTCATACAGTCCTACCCCTTTTCCTGCTGTACATCTTCATGGAGGAGGGCTATAAAGAATGGTAATGGATTTTCAAGAAAGGATGTCTTGACATACTGAGATACTCCATAAAGGAAGTGGTCTACCAATGAGATTGTGGAAGTTAAAAAAAAAATGGGGGTTTTGATTTGTTTTGTTCTGATAGAGTGATAAATTCCTGCTTTTGTGCAAAACTTTTTAAAGCAACATTCCCCCACCCACCCATGTGCGTCATTTTTTGTGTTCAAAATACTCTGTACAAAAAAGCATGTTTTCTTCACAAAAATGTTGGCTTTCTTGGGACTTTCTTTCTTTCTTTCTTTGGCACAAAAAAGAAGAGGGAAAAGTACCACAATGTGAAAATGTCATGTGAAAAACCTGTTGGAATCTCACTCAGGGAAGAAAAGTTTTGATATTAATAGTTCTTGTACACACGCACACACACACAGATTTACATTCCTAGCATGCTGGTGATACACATTACAAATAGGGGGAGTGATAAATACGTAGCAATTAAAGATGAATGAATTAGATATAAGCCCATGGATTCTGTTGAAAAACGCTAAGAAACTTGCATCTACTCTCATAAATAAAACAAGCCTGTATAAATACATTTATGTTCTGTTAAATAACATCAATGTGTATTAACAGGGAAAAAAATCAACCTTGTTAGACTGTTAAATCAGCTTCTGCCCTTTCATACCTCCAGAATAAAAGTAGGCTGCAGGGAAAAGACAGGACAAAGGCCTCTGGGAAACATATGGATGGTTTTCATAGTTGGATTTAAACAGTTTTTGGTCATGTTTCCCCAGTCTTTCCCATCATTTGGTATATGTCTTAGTGTTAATAAAATAACGATAATCCTATGGGAGATCCGTCAACCACTTTTCATTTCAACTAGAAGAGAATTCATTTCACATGAATGTCTCTGCCTAAATGTTAGGTTAGCATCCAGATCTGCCATTTTATTTGCTCTCTCAAATATGTCTTAAGAATGGAAAGCTCTGGGAGACACCCTCTTAGTAACATAGGCCATTTCTGCACTACAGTGTTATAGCGCGGTCATTCCACTTTCAACATCCTATGGAATCCTGGGTTTTGCAGTTGCGGGAGGGGCCAGCTGGCCCCTCCTGAAACTGCAAACCCCAGGATTCCATAGGATGTTGAAAGTGGAATGATAGCGCTATAACACTGTAGTGCGGAAATGACCATAGTAGCACATGTCCAACTTGCACTATCATAACTCAGGGTTTTGGTTCATTGTGGAAGCTGGGCTTCTATATCAACCATGCAGTGACCAAAATTTCTACCATTCTGTGGTGCAGCCCTCTACCCCTGACAAAGCCATTTCCTGGCCAGTAGAGAGCAGTGGAATTGGCAGAGAAGTGTTCAGCTATTTTTTTAAGACTGGACATAGAGCAATGACATCATATTCCGAGACCTCAGGGGGATGCCGTTCACTGTATCCAGCTATTGGAAAATAGCTGGATGATTCTCCGATGCTTTTGTACTTTCCAGAAACGGCTAAGTTGTGGGAGGGGGGAAGGTTGCAACAGATAAAATATAGCTTAGGGGTTCTTGAATAAGATTTAGAACAGCAGCCTGAAAGTTAGTACAATGTATGACTAATTTGCATAACCATTCTGTTGCCACTGCTGACATGGTCGAGCCATCATAGATTGAGCAAGGATGGGAAATGTTCTGTGTTCCTGTGCTTCTCACAGTTTTAGGACTCTCAGATTAAAAGTTTATTGTTACAGCAGCCCTTTCTGGCAAACACACTGATGCTTTGGTCTGTGCAAATTTATATCATAATAAATGTAGTAATTTGTAAATTACAGCACGATGTCAGGTGAGATTGAGGTAAGGGAGATTGGCAAGGTCGCAGTATTTGGGGTATGGACATTAGCTGTTCATGAACATGTGGGACAAGCATGGGCAATTGAGGCAGAGTGTGGACCAAATTGTGCCCTTGCATGCCCCAGTGGGTTGCATTGCCTCCCAAATGGACTGAAAATTGATTGTTGGTCTAAGCAGGAGGTGACTGGATGTGACATCTTGGCCCTTTTCGCACGCAACTTCAAACATGAAATGGCCACAGGAGCGATGCGGAATCGTGAGGATGGTTCCGTATTATATTCTTTTGATCCCATGGCACTCCTGTAACAATCCCGTGGCAATTGAGGATTATATAATTTTGGCTCTTTGCCGAAAATGACCTGTGATTGTGCATTCTTCCTGCATCTCTCTCACACTCAACTGGTGTGTGGAACCTCAGGAAGAACAATGGCCACGCTTCCTCCTCCAGTGCAGCCTGGGAAAGTACCCGGTTGCGCTGTGGAAGGAAGAGGTGGAGCTATCGTGCTTCCTCCCATCCAGCATGGAGCTGGTGCAGAGGGAAGCTCAGGGATGCAATTCCCTCTTGCAAGAGGCTTTTTGTGTGATCCCCACGCAATGGCACCATGAACAAGGTAAAGTGCGAAAAGGGCCCTTGTTTCCATTTCTGATTTATTTGGGAAGTTTGGGATTTGGAGGATGTTAAATTAACTAACCTACCACTCCTGGGCAACTGACCATTTGATGCATATTCTTTAGCAACAATCAAACAAACACGGAAGCGGGGGTTGGCCATCAGTAGGGGCTGAGAGGCCTACAGAAAGGTTTAAGGAGGCTACAATTGATATATTTCATTCTCTAAGGACCAAGATACCAAGCTGTAGGACTGCAAGGAATATTCCATAATCAATTCTGTTTTCCGTTACGATTCTTGATGAACTTCACAATTCCTGATTATCTGCAGAGGAACCTTGGCAAGCAATGCTGCTTCTGCTTTGCTGTCCCAAAGCATACCAAATTGTGACAGCCATAAGCCTACCTGAGCTAAAATGTGGTCTGACAGTTTTGTTAACATCCCTGTGCTCTAGGGGATGAGTGACATATTACCATGAGTGTATTAATTGCTCCTCAGGATGCCAGTTGATGGCATATGCGATGCCTAACCCTCATGCCCCTCTGATGGTTTTTGACAACATTGAATGTGCCTGGTTTGCCATCAGCATTCCCTCCCACCCCTTCTTCCTTGATGCATGTTTTTCCCTGAAAGAGCCTGAGTTGCAAATGTTAACAATAAACTAAACCAACAAGAGGGATGGGCAGAGTATAACCCACAGGGTACATATAGACCCTGGTCCTAGTCTTTATAGCCTCTTAGCCCCTCCCCAATCCCCAAAAGCCCACCATCAAGAAACTGATATCATTTTCAGGCAATTTTAACCTGAAAAACACATAGAAAACCACTGAAATATGTGAAAACACACAACCCCCCCTCCACACAACATATCTAGAATCTGCACCACCCTCAAAAATCCAATTTCCTTCTGTAGTCCCTCTCAAAATAGTGATAGGAAATGATGGATATACCATAGAGGATTAGATTCTGAAAGGGAAATTAGCTCCTGCCAGCCATGCAGTTATCCACCTTGGCTAACAACAGTGTGTGTGTGTGTGTGTGTGTGTGTGTGTGTGTGTGTGTGTGTGTAATGCCAGTGACAGAGTGACAGGTGGCCTGCAATAATGAGTATTTTCTGTACCTTGGGTGCCACCACTGAAAAGGCCCTCTCCTTTATCATTGCCCTTGGTGCTCATCAGAGAAGAATGAAGATAAAGGAAGATAAAGGAATAGGGTTGAAGGCAAGGGAATGAGAAGTCACAGGTAAGACTCTGAAGCAAACCAAGACAGAAACTAGGGGAAAAAATAGGGCAAAGACTTTGGGAAACAAGTAGGTGCCATTTTCCATACTCAAGTGGAAACAGTTTTCGGTCATGTGTCCATAATCTTTCTCATCATTCAGTGGATATCTTAGTAGTAATGAAATATCTATAATCCTGGGTCAGATCTGTCAACTACCATTTTTTTCCAGTAGAAGAGAGTTTGACGTGGTGTCTCTCTCTAAATGTTGGAGTTAGCTGTCCAAATCTGCCATTTTCCTCAGGCAGTTTTGTTGACTGCTTAGAATGGAGGGATGCGGGGGAACGTCACAGCCTTGCAAAACGGATTATATGACAGACTGGGGCCTAAAAGAAAGGCAAAAAGAACTTGCTAAGTGTTTGTTTTCCACATAATATATTCCAATCCTGTTAGGTCATATTGGAGAAGGTAATATTTTTGGCATTCATTTAATGAAATTGACATTGATGAATGGCTAATTATACAAATTACATTCTTATTAAATCCCCTGAAATCAGCGCCTTAAAGTCTTAGCTATGGGCTTCTTTTGATATATACATATTATTTCAGAAGGAAATGCATGGCTGCAAGCTCTCAGTGCTACTTTTTTATTTTTCTGTCTTCTGAGAAATCCTGCACAGCATTTAAAAAATCCCCTAGTTAAGTCAATTACCACAGATGTTAATCTTAACGGGAATATTTAAATCTCTATCCTTGCATATATTTATTTTCTTTCTCCCACCAGATCCTTTCAGCCAAGAAGAAGGGAATATATTTCTCTTTGCATGGTGTAATGTAGAAAGAAGTAAAGCGTGTTGCACAGAGTAAGGGATGAAGGGATGTGAATCTTCCAATCTTTCTTCCACTCATATGAGGATGAATAATGATAGTTGTCTCCCCACTGTGAAAGAGATCAAATATTCCTCTGCTGTATTCTCCTAACTTATTTTAAAACAGGCAAGCACCCAGGCCCTTTTCTCACCTTACCTGTTCCTGGTGGCATCTTGTGGGGACCCTGGCAGTTGTGGGGATCCTGGCAGTGGGGAAGTGCTATGGGAGCACTCCCCTTCACACCAGCTGCCTTGAGGATCCAGGAATTATGATGGCCACGCCTCTTCCTGCCACAACGCAGCCAGGTACTGTCCCAGGCTGTGTTGGGGCAGGAAGCACTGTCACTGTGATTCCAGAGCTTCTGCACACCAGGTAAGTGTGAGATGGTGGTGCAATCATGGGTCATTGATAGGGGAAAACCATCAATGATTTAGTCCGTGATGGCACTACCTAGGGAAGGGAGAAGGACAGGACCAGGATGACATCATGCATGACTGTTATCGTGGTCTCACCCTTCTCCTGTCCCTATGTCAGGACGACAACGTCCTGAGAAAACAGGCCCAAGAACATACACTTCTAGCCCACAGAGCTGCCCAGATGACATCCAAGCAATCCGAGGCAAATGGAGCAAACAGTCCAAAACCAAGAAGGGAGTTGCCAGAGAGACTGGTCCAGATTAAAACTGAAGATAGCAAAACAAAGTTACCAGGAAATGTTGGATCTGTTGTCTGCAGCACCAAGGTGACCTTCACTGAGCTAATTTATAGCAAGCAGTAATTAGCCAGGGGTGCAGAGCTGTCATCTCCTCCTTCCATATCTGCAAGTGCTACCTGGGAGGATGTAGGCTTTCTCTCTGTCACGACAAGGCCACCAGCCTCCTCTGGATCCACTGGGTAAACATCCTGGCATTCCTGTTCTCCATGCCTACTCCAGATAAAGCATGACACCTCCCCAGATTTTAATGCACCCAAGTGTTGTGGAGGAAATATTCTGCAGAAAAAAAAGTGGTGGGTTTTTGCACACTGACACCCACACCACACTCTGTTTTTTGCATTGAAAACAAGTTTCCTAACACACCCATACACACAGATACACACATGTACACATAATATACAATGAAGAGAATGCCTGTGCAAACATTAGGATTGTGCAACCAGACTAGCTGAATGAAATGAATCATCCTTACTAGGACAAGTTTGTACCAGTTTGGTAGTATATTCAGATTGGCTCAAATCAGTTTTGGAATGGAACTGCACAGTCTGAAGTGCCTTGGATTGACCCAGAGATACAAGGAGGGGGAGAAGCAAATAATCAGGAAAGTGGCGGGCAGAGTGTCTCCAATATGACCACATAAGGAAGACAGCATGGTGGTGTGATGCAGAGGAGGGAGGAGGGGCAATGGGTTGTGCTTCTTGACAGCAACCTGGAGCACTCCATGATCTTCCAGTTGCAGTCCATGTGGGGAGGTGTCAAAGTGAGGTCACTGAAGTTATATATAGTCAATCTCCTTTGATATTCCTCCATTATGGTTTAGTAGCAGATCATGAAAGAACTGTGGTGACGGGTAAGTGGTTGTTGATCTTGCTATCTTTCATTATTTTTTTTTATTTCATTGATAAGCTTAGTTCTATCTTCTGTCTCTCTTTCTCATTAGTTTTTCAGTTTAATGAAGCTGTGTATATTTTAGATAGTGAAATTTCTTCTTCCTCATGCCAAATTGCTCCTTATTATTGCTGTTCTTTAGGTCTTATGTGGAAAGTAGACAGCGTGAGTCCGCACAGAACAGAATAGGCAAAAAAAATTATCTGAGACTATTTTCCTGTGAGAGGCTCTTCCAGAACTGCTGTCTTCCTTCCCTGTAGTCAAGGTAAACAATATTATGGCACCAATTGTGTGCTGCAGTTCCTTATGGGCACCATTAAATGGTCTTGCTTAGGCAGAGATGAAAGAAAAGTCAAAGCAGGCAGGCAGCAGGGAAAGACTCATAGGGCAGACATAACGGGCAATGGCAAAAGCAGCTTTTCTCAGACTTTCTTGATTAACACCAGGACAAAAGCAGGGGAAAGAATTACAATGACTGAGCAGTCAACAACAGCTTTTAAAAGCTGAAGATTTATAAATGTTTCATCAAAAAAACAGTGGAGTTATCTCTTTGGAATTGGATTACGTTGGTCCCCTCTTTAAAGTCTACCGTGCTTATTAAAGTACTAGTTTAAAAGAGTAAATGTAGCTGCTGTTGTGAAGTAGCCAGAATCTAATATTTCAATGTGATAAGACAAAGCTTCATGTTCTCTATTTCATTCTGGGCTGAATGGGATATCTTTGGGTGCGATATACTCTCTTACTTCAGACCAGAGAAGTCCAATATCTCCACATGTTTGCTTTCAGCTCCCATGAACCCCTGTCAGCATAGCTAATGATACAGGATGATGGAAGCTGTAATCGCACAATGTATGAAGGACTATATATTTCCCAGCAAGAAAACAAGTGTGAAGTAGTGGTTTGGATGTTGGACAAGGACTCTGGGACACTGGGGTGCAAATTCCTGCTCAGCCATGATTAGTTGAGTGTTTGAAGACCCAGCACTGTGTTCATCATTGATATAGCTTCCTTGGGAATAATCTATTGGTGCTTGTTCCTTTCACAGAGTAGATGAAGAAGATTGGCATATAACTTTGCAGGCTGTATCACAGAAGTTGCACATCTAATTTATGAGGGAACAGTAGTCATCTATATCAGTTAGACCAGTGGCTCTTAACCTCTGGTCCCCCAGATTTTTAGGACTTCAGCTCCCAGAATCCCTTGAAATTGCCCATGCTGACTAGGGCCCTTTACTCATGGCAGTTGCCATGCGAAAGGGCACCTGGAGCATTGCACGATTGTGAGGAGCAATCTGCACGACGCACTCAGAATCGCGCAATGCTCCAGGGGCCAGCAGCTGCCGATCACGCACCTTTTCATTTTCGGCTGGAAGCTGAAAATGGTGTGCGATTGTGCGTTGCTCCCGGGCCCTACATGCTCTTACCTGGCACGCAGAGCCTCCAGAGCCACACCGGTCATGCTTCCTGCCCCAGTACACCCTGCGAAACTCCGAGGCTGCACTGCAGAAGGAAGAGGGGCGGCTCTCGCATGAGCAGGCAGCTCGTGCAGAGCTGAAGCAGCAGGGACGCGAGAGCCTCTCGCCAGAGGCTGCTGGCGCAATCCCCGCACCCCAGCGCTGGAAAAAGGTAAGGTGCAGAAACAGCCTAGGAATCCTGGAAGCTGAAGTTTAAAGCAAGTAGAGGAGCTTAACCACTGACTTCACACAATCATCAGATATCACATCAGCACCATGACTAATGATGGGTTGGCAGGAGTAGGGCTTCCAGCCGATTGAGGCCTTCTGCTACCACCTGCCCCACCAGCAGTCTCTGCCCTGAGAGGCAAGATGGCAGTGATGACCACATTCAGAAACTTTACTTCTTGACTCTGGTACCAGGATCACTAAGCTATATACCTGTGCCACACTTTTTTTTAGAAAAGAACCACCAGAAGAAAATTGAAAATCGTGGAAGTGAAGAGAAACAGAAAATCACCTGTGCGTTTATCCATGCACTCTTCTACCATTTTGTTACAGTCCCTGAATTTACTTTAGGCGGCCAGAAGTTTTACAGCAGGCCACTTGGGTTAGCAATTGGCTGGAATCCTTTGTCAAACTATGCTGCGGGACCAGCTCATTGCCAGCCAAAAGTAGGAAGCAGGGAATGGGTGAATCTCTGTGTTGCGTTCCTTCAAAATGATTTTTTTAAAACAAACAAACAAACAAACCTCCCTCTTTGTATCAGGAAAAACAAAACAGGTGGCAACCTAACTCAGTAGCACAGTTGAACACACAGAGATTCAATGGCAGATTTTGAAGAGTTAAACATTCAAAACTAGGGATGTAAGTCTTTGCTTATTTCTTTCTTAGTTGCAAGAATGAAGAATTTTTAAAGTTTGCTGCCTGCTGGATTAAATTAAAATAAATGTTTTGCCTTTGCATTTTGGATATTTGTTTTGGAAAAAAAAACCCTGAAGTTTTGCATTTAAAAAAAACCCTGTTTTCTATATGTAGACATTTTTGTGACCCACCCCCACTTTTTTTTAACCAATGAGCTTTCCAAACAGAAGTGTCAAAATGTGGGTTGATCTATATCTACAAATATCCCAGAGTAGTTGACTTTTGATAGGGTATCTTGTCAAAGATATGAATGACCCTGAGCCCTCTGCCATTTTGCTTTCTGCCTACGTTATACCTTTTTAAATCCCAAGTCTGCTATAGGGAAATTTGAACATTTTGGAATGTTCTCACCAACAATTTGCCCAGATGGAATTCTCAGTTATCCCTAGTTGGGTGTTGCATTAGAAGCATTGGGTGATGCATGCCTTTATTTGAAAAATTCCAAGATCAATGGATGGCAGCAGGGGCAAGCGGGTGGGGCAACTGGCAGGGATGTGGCAACCAGTGGGCGGAGCAAGTGGCAGGCAGATGTGGGTGGGGTGAGAGCTGGAAGTAGGTGGGGAGAACAAAGTAAATGGGCATGGGGAGCAGTGGAAGTGGGTAGGGCGAACAGCAGTGCGGGCAGGGCAAACAGTGAGCGGAGGTGGGTGGGGTGAACAGTGGTGGGGGGCCAGGTGGGGAGATTCCTCTTTTTGCCCCCCAACGTTGGCACCAGGGCAGGCACCCCAGTTGCCCCACACCAGATCCACCTCTGGGTGGTAGTTGATGTATCCAAGAAAGCAAATCTGCAAAATACTAGTAGCAATAGCTCACTAGTCAACACTAGAACTTAGAAAGGTTACTTTTTGACTACGACTCCCTGTGCTGGCTAGGGAAATTGAAAGTTGTAGTCTAAAAAAGTCAACACTCCCTCTCATCTTTTTGTGTACCAGGGTTAAAGGGAGCTAAGTTCTGGGATGGTTATCAGGTCTTTCAAAATGCGGCATTCATAGCTCATACTGAATTCTTGTCAGCCTGGTTATAATCTCTCTTCTTTACTTACCTTTATCCTGCATGTGATCCCTGAGACCATTGCTAGGCCATTCATTATTCAGACCATTCACAACTTTCTTGTCTGTCTGCTGGAAGAGTTGTTTAACTTCTGCTGTCTTCTCTTTCCATCCACAGAGAAGCCTGCCTGGGCAAATGCATTTCACTGGCTTTAATTGTATAGCATGGAACAAGATAGAAGATATTAATCGAGTTCCGTATGCTCAGGGAATAAATGTAATAAATAGACTATTAAGTTAAGCAAGTTTTCAGCTTCAGTGGTGAAAGCCCCCATCTATCTTGTGAGGCTTCCTGCATGCTTCATTACCACATGTAACCACACTGGGAAAAAAATATGCTTTATTCTTTATAATTAGATGATAAGTTCCCTAAGATATACGTTAGAGCTGCCAGCCACCTGACACTCAGAGCTGGCTCTGCATTCCCTTACTTTTCCAGCCGCTTCTAATGAAATTTATTATAGTGTCTCATATTAGAACTAAGTTAACATCACTTAATCTTCTTACTTGACAGTGTTGTGTATGAGGCTTAGCGGAATAAATATTGGCCCAGATTGGAAGTGAATGTGATGTCTGAAATGTGACACCGGTTGTGTCATATCTTCTGCATACCATAACGTGGCTGCTCTTTTCAGACTTAGATGAGGGGCCAGTTGCCCAGCTATAGGGATGTCATTCTGAGATTTAATCTCTTTGCACTTGACCACATTAATGCTAAATGAATGTCACCATCTTTTCTTTGTCTCCCAGTGCGGCTTCTCATCTATAAGAGTTACATGGCAAGCAGTTATAACATGGTGCCAGTGGTAGTTGGTGTGGCTGTCATGTTAGCCAAGCGGTTAATCCTGACTCTGAAGGGACTATACAAGGTGTTGAATCAACTTGGAGATAGTATTCAGACCCTTGGACAGCTCTGTCAGATTTCAGAATCAAACAGATTCACTTCCTATATGGAAGCTACCAACTACCCCAGCATGGTCCTCGCCAGGTCACCTTCCAGTTGGGATGGGTGAGAATTTCACAGAAGGCAGAAGGGACAAGTTATACTTGATGAAAAAGGAGGCTCTCAGCCTGTCGCAAGTTACCAGCCATTGCCACACTACAGTGTTATAGGGCTGTTATTTCACTTTCAACATTTTGTGGAATTCTGGGGTTTATAGTTTACTGAGGCCAAAGAGCTCTCTGGTAGAGAATTCTAAAGTTCCCTCCCCAGACTGCAAACCTCAGGATTCCATAGGATGCTGAAAGTGGAATAATAGCACTATAACACTAGAGTGCGGAAACGGCCACCTTTTTTTGTTAATGAGAGTGCAGTGAAGCCACATTTCCAAAGAAATGAAATAAGAAGAAACAAAATTACCTTATTGGTATAATGCATGTTTCTGATTACCTTTAAAAATACTTCCTAAGGGCAATGTAAGGCATTTCAAAGCCTTGTGTTTTTTTTTAAAAAAAAAATATTGAAAATAATCACATAGCAGTGACCAAAGCAACAAATAGTTAGACATGGATCACATTTTGAACAATATAAATAGTAACAGGAAAAGGTTGCTGGGATTTCATTTCAGTTATTTTTGATAAGAATTTACTCAAACAAATCTCTTTGCATATTCAGGTTGGAAGGAACTGGAGATCTTCTAAGAAAAGTTGACTATAGGATAAACCCAACATGACAAAGTTGTTTATCTAGATCCAGGATTTTGAGTACTTAAGAGAGAGGAAAATGGCATTGATGTATTTTCTTCTCCATAATGAGAAAAGGTGTCTTGTTTACTTTGAGACAACTCACTGGGGGAATAGTCAGTCATTGAGAGATTGTTCACATTTCAAGACTTCTTTGAAAAAAAGATAACTAGTTTTTGGGGGTATAGCTTTGGATTTTGCAAAAAAAAAAAGTGAACATAAGTGCACAAACAATGAGCTGTTGTCTGTGTGTGTGTGCATGCATGCTCATGCAGAATACATTCCTTTCTGTCCATTTTTTTTCTGTGCAAAGCCAAGGGCAGAGGCTTTCTTTGGTACAAACAAATAATTCACAAAAAGTTATGAAAGGTTTTCTTTTTAAAAAAGAAATCATTAAAACCATTTAAAAATTCATTAGAATATGTATAAACTCTTGCAATATTTCCCAATTAAAACAAAAGTTTCAAATCTCTTCTTTCCTGCCTGCCAAAATTAAATAACTGAATATATACAACTCTAGGGTTTAGTGCTTAAAAGCGCAGGTTTGAATGGTGGTATGTTCAAGCATGTTGAAATTGAATTAATGATTTTTTTCCCCGCAGAGAATTGTAACAGATGTGTGGTATGTAGATACAGCATGGTCCTTTCTAGGCAGGGAATAGCTATACCTATTGAATCAAACTAGTGCGAATGAGAGAAGATTTTGTTTCAGTTTGTTTTGGGCAAAAAAAGATGATTTTCCAAGATTTATTCATACAGGTATACTTCAGTTAATGAAGTCAGTGAGTTTCTGCATGTTATTTCTTTAACAAAATTCCCTGCTCAGCCATGGAAACCCACTGCATGACCTTGGGCATGTCACACACTCACAGCCCCAGCACACCCCATGACGGGTTTGCCTTAGGGTTGCCTGGAAATTACCTGAAGGCACACAATAGTAACAGCAACGTGTACATGTAAAATAAAACAAGCAGGCCAAGTAAGCCCTGCATTAGAAAAGAAAAACATTTTGAACTCTCAAGAAACCATCTGAAAACTTCTTCCAAAATGCATGGGATGTTTTTTCCCCCCTTTGTTTAGCCTTCATTTCTTCTTATGATTTCCATTTTGGAGGTTAAACATAGCTTCTTTAATATAATGGGGCAAGCTTGTGAGGTAGGCTTTCCTTCATTTCTCTTTGGTGTCCACAAATGCTCTGTGAGGGATTCTGGAGGCAGCTGCTGTTTACTTCCCCTGCTGTATGGCACGCACACACAGTTACAGCAGAATCACATTCTTGCCCAGCTCAAGCTTTTATTGTATTGCTTACTGCAGACACACTGCTACAACTTGACACTAAAACTCAGGCCCTTTCCGCATGTGGCAAAGGAACCGCACAAAAACAGGACTCACCGGATTTCTTCAGCATCCGGGCGAGTCCATCGGGATGAGGAGCAGTGCAAGCTTGTCGTTCTGCACTGCTCCAGCATCCAAAATGGTGGCTTCCAGTTGGTGGAGGCTCTCCACCAACTGGAGAAGCTCGCCAGCCTAAAGCCCACCCCCGGCAGATCTGCAGGCACATACTAGTGCGCACCTGCAAATCTGCACAGGAGCGTGGCGATGGAGTGTCATGGAGTCGCATGCTCTGTGCTTTTTAAAAAACTCTTAAAAGAGGTTTTTAAAAAGCACGCTGTGTGACCAGTTCCAGTCGCTCCAAACCGGACTGAGGTGTGGAACTACAAAAAGTAGTCCACCCTAGTCCACTCCACGGTGCAGAAGACCTCCATCGGAGGTCGCTCTGCACCGTTGTAATAGCCCGGTGCGGCCTGTGTTTCTCCAGCCTCCCTCACCATCTTCCTAGTGCAGGTTCTGTTAAAAGCCTCTAGCTAGGTAGAAGAAGAGGAGAGAAAGAGGGGCGAGAGAAAGTATTGAAAGATTTTATCAAAAGGAATTTCTTTGTCAAAGGCAAAAC
This sequence comes from Iguana delicatissima, assembly GCA_948472985.1. Classification (NCBI taxonomy): domain Eukaryota; kingdom Metazoa; phylum Chordata; class Lepidosauria; order Squamata; family Iguanidae; genus Iguana; species Iguana delicatissima. Next base: position 382,252 of record CAOKZL010001767.1, on the reverse strand, counting down.
AGAAGTATGCCTGTACTTAGGACACAGAGAACCTTGTTTGGTTGATTGGTTGGTTTAAGAAATTCAGAAGAAAACAAACCAACCCTAGCTAGCTGTCTGTTCAGTTGTTATAAGATCCTGGGTCTGTATTTGTTGAAGAACAACGTGGCAAACTGAAAGGAAGTTGTGAGGAAGAGAAATGTTTTACTAGTGAATGTGCTCCAGTATATGGTAATTGTGCCTAGTACATTTCCAGTGGGGTGACGAACTGTATGAAGATTAATTATTATGAAAAGTGGTTGAAAGAGCTGAGCAAATTTCTCTGGGAGAAGAAGAGGTTAAGGTGGTGGCGGTAGTGGGGATATGAAACAAATCTTCAAATATCTGAGGGTCTTTCGTGAAAGATGGATCAGACTTGTTCTCTCTTACTTTAGAAGGGAGGACTAGAATTGATGGGTGAAAACTGCAGAGAAACAGATTTCAGGTCAGCGTTAGGAGAAGGTTAGGAACAATTTCTAATGTTAAAAAAGCTGTTCAACAGACTGCCTCAGGAACCCACGGGCCCCCTTTCCCTGCAGTAGAAATTTGCAAATATTTTTTAAAAATGGTCAAAATACATATTTTAGGGGCATTGAGAAACCCCAAGAAGAATTCTGGACTGAAGAAAATCCTTGCAATTCAGGACTTATTAAATACAAAATTCACATGTGGCTTATTTGCACAGAAAACAGTATTTTCTGTTTAAGAAACATCATCACCCAGCCAGTTCTACACACCAACCTGCTGCCATGGGCACCTGATGACTTGTGCTTAGGACAACATCCAAGATGCTTTCCAGTTCTAATATTCTATGATTCTGAGAGTGTAGCTACTCTGCACTTGAGGAAAATGTAACAAGATTTTATAAATTGAATTTAGGCATTCTGTCAGGACTTTTGTCACCACATGAACATGCTCCCTAATAGCTTCTGATAAAGAATGGTAACACTTGAAACGCATTTGGTATTATTTAGTATTTAGGATGAAATTCTCATTGAGCAAATACAGTTCAAAGGAATTGAATCTGAGAAGCTGTCCTGAAGCCTAAACCATGTTCTGATCGTCCTCTGAGCAAATAATATCAGAATGTTGGTAGCCCAGCTTGCAAGTATAAGCCACAACATGTCAATGTCTTCTTTCTTTTCCTGCTGTTACAAAATAAAATAAAATAAAATATCCACATTTCTTTTGCTTATGCATTTGAAAGACAAGAAGAGGCTTTCAAGAATATTTTTAGAGGTGAGGAATATTTCAATGAAATTGTTTTCGGGTGTGATATAAAGTTCTTGCACTCACCTTAGTTAAGAGAAGTTTGAGGTTGCATGCAATCATGTCCATGCTACAGCATCACACTCTTCCCTTACATGTCATCATAGAACTTTTCCCATGAGCCTTTTCTTCAGACTGAGAAGACTAAGCGGCCTGAGAGCAACACTCTTGGCCGTCTCTGAACAGTAAGCTAAATTATCGCCCTAAGAATGAAGGGAAAATATAGAAACCTCTTTTAGGGGCAAGAAAGCATTTTTAAAATTGTGGAATTGTTTCAGCACCAAAATTTCTTCAGAGGAAGTATGACATAATATTCAAGAGATACAAAATGCAGAGGATAGACATTCATCATTACTGTGGCTTCCATTAGTGATTTGTAGCCACCATCCTTTATCTGACAGACGTCCATCAGTGATATTCACATGATAGACTTCCGTCAGTGGCATGTTCTGCTCAAAGGCCTGCCCAGTCCAGTTTAAAGACAGAATTATGCTCACCTGGACCTGCACAGTGAACAACACTGCAGGGGGAGGTAACTCCTTGGTGCTCTCCGTGATAGAGACCATGGTGATGGGTTATTCATGCTTGATACCAGATCACATCATATGACAGTGGTGGGATAACAGGCTATTTATGCCTAATCACCCCCTTAACATGTTCCCCTAGATTGTTTCTGCACAAAACATCTAGTGTCTGACAATAGACTGAGAAGCAGAAGCACACAAGCAAGCTAGCCACAATGTAGACAGCCATGAAGCTCTAGTGTACTCCTCTGAATGCTAGTGCCAGGTTCCTCTATCAAACAGTTCTAGGAAAGTCACCAAACTACAAATCCCAAGATTACATAAGATGCGGTCATGGCAGTTTAAGACATATCAGACTGTTCTAACAAACTGCTGTAACTGGCGAACAATTTTGTTTTGGTCCACGCTCTATATAGAAAATTGAGTTTGTTCACACTTACTTGATGAATGCATGAACCAGGGTGCCATTAATCTTTGTTTCTTGTACTGCCCCAAACTTTGTGGCACAGTACCATTTTAAATACACACACACACACATGCACGCATAGGTTTTGGTTTTTAAAAGGCATATTTTGCAGAAAAGTATGTTTGAAAATAATGCAAACTATGTCCAGTTTTTCATTGCAATTTGATGCAGAACAGGATAGAACAGACTTATCAGTGCATATATCTGAAACTGATGTAATACTGGAGCTAGACCCACTTATCTGTCTCTAGTCTGAATAAAAGAATATAGTAAAGAAATCAGTATTACCACACTATGCCTGTATACAGCAATTTTCATATCAACTAACTGTCTTTAAATCTTTTCTTGAGTTCTATATAAGAAAGATAAGCTTTCTCACATTAATCATGGTTAAAGCAGGGGAGGGCAAAGTGCAGATTTCCAGATGTTGTTGGACTGCAATTTCCATCAGCCCCAGTCAGCAGTGCTGATGCTGAGGAATGCTGGGTATGGCAATCTGACATATGGAGGGTTGTACTTTGCCTGCCCCTGCGTTGGAAGAAGAAGGCTCCATCACCAGCCATACGGCCGGTGTTATATAAAGTATTCTGAAAGTTAACTCAATAAAAAAGTATATAATGAGATGAGCCATCTCTGCCTTTGTTTATAGCTTCTCTAAGTGTATAAATGAGTCTGGGGATGTGGATGATTAATGAAGTGCTCAGAAGAAGATTTGCAACCAGGGTGCTTGAATTATTCCCTTATTATGTGTGCTTTTTTTGGTCTTGCTTGTTTATTGTGGCACTCTGTACAATTTAATACAGGTTGATGAAAGTTATAAGGTCCTATTTATTCCGTCCAACATCATCTCCACTCTGCCAGCTCAGTCTGTGGTACAGAACAGAATGAATTCAGGAAATATATTAAAAAGCAATTATGAACTCCTTGCCTTTGGTGTCCTATCCTCATTCTTCACTGAGTGCCCTAGGAATTAGCATCACATCTTACGGGCACTTGAGGAGTTTATGAAAATACCATCAGTCTGTATCTAATTTTCAGAGCTGCTGGATTTTGAAAGATACAAAGAGAGAGAGAAGAGAGAGAGAGAGCGAGCTGAAAGTCTAGTGTTCCCTTTCCCCCTGCCCCCTCCCCCAATCCTTGCCTTTCCCAAGTCTTCACCTTGTCAATTCCTTTTAATGGCAACTGGCTTGTCAGAAACCGCATAATAGATGGTGGCAGCCCAATTTTTGCTGACTTGGAGTTTATGTTTCTTGCATTAAGCAATTTCTTCCTTTGCACTTTCTCTCTGCACATGCATTATTGTAAAAAATTGATGACACCTCGAGAATATGTTTAACTAGAAATTTCTGGCTTAGAGACTTAAAAAAAAACTCTTCTCAGAAGAGGAGGGAGGGAGAAGAAGGAAAGAAAAACCAATTGCTTAGGTAGTTAGGTGGAAGAGAATTTAGGACTCAAGCCATTATCTCACTAATGCCAGGCTTTACAACTAGTGTAATAGCCATTAAAAGAAACATTTGGCATTATTATCATGTTGCAGATGAGGGTCCTGTCATTAGAAGAGCCCTGCTAAGGGCCTCTCCTTTAATTCAGATTGAATTTTTCTTATATTAGCATTCTAGCATGCCTCCTTTTTCCTGTGCCATTTCAAACGCTTCAAGCTCTTCTGACAACTGTGTAGGAAGGACCTTTCCCTATAAGAGACCTTCCCATCTTCTTTCCAAAGCAAAGGGAGTAGGAGGCTAGTATCTTGCTTCAGTAATAGGATGAAGACACAGCAGTAGCTATTTTAGAGACAGCCTTGTTCTTCCACCCCCATCAAATCTCTCTGGAAGGCTCTCTGAAGCTCTCTCACAAAGGTGTGAAGCTAATCCATGCAACTGCTGAAGGGTAACTTGATCTTCCTCTGATTACCAGAGACTCAAGTGTGTATATGTGTGTGTGTGTTGGCTTGGAGAAGGATAATCCAGGTTATCATATTTCTTTCTTTTATCCTTTGTCTTCTTTCCTTTTTTACTTCCTGGCCCCTGGCTTGAATGCAATGTTTTGAAATAGGTCAAAGTCGAACAAAGAGAGTCAGAACATAAGGAAGAGTGAGTTTTCTTGTGAAGTTGTTAAAGTGTAGGAGGTGTTACCAGAAGCCAATGATTTCCATCCTCTTTTTTAGTTCAAGAGGGACTCTGACCCCGTTAAGAAAGGGGAAATTGATGGGGTGTCTGGGAACAGGGAAAGTTACCTAAAAGAGTTAGGGGTCACAAATGTGAGAACAGAAATTCCAAGGTAACATGGTGGCCTTCTTTGAGCTGAGCAGATCCAGTTCTGTGTCTTTGGTTGTTTTGTTCCTAGACTGCTTTGACCGTTGCTGTCAAGCATGTGGTACTGCTCAGATGACATGCTGGGGAATTTCAGGAAAATATATAAAACCATTCCCACAACAAAGCATTTGTTAGAATGGGTTTCTACAGGCATACCTTAGTTAACAAAGCCTCTGACAAAGAAACTCCTTTTAACAAAGTCTGGCACTGGGACGATGGTGAAGGAGGGCTGGGGAACCACAGACTTTCACCGTTGGGTTGCGGTAGTGGGTCTACAGTAAATAAAGCTTAACTTGGGCAAGAATGGGATTCTACTCTAGGTGACCCTACTGTGTCTGGTTACATACGACAGGCAATGTAATGAGCTATCTCCAGAATCACTAGTTGAATATGTGTCAAAAGAAAAGAGAAAAATAGACTAGCCTGCCATACCAGCTACCTTGTTATATTGAAAAAGTGTAGATCCATAAGCTTCACCTCCAAAATGGAAACCATAGGAAAAGTGGAAGGAGTTGAAAGGAAAAAAAAGCTCATGACAGTATACATTTTGGTAGAAGCTTTCAAATCGTCACTAGAAGATTCAAAATGGTTTCTTTATTTGTGCGGGGTTGACCTGACCTGGTTATTTCATTTCACATGTGCGTAATGTTAGTTTTGAATGAAGTTGCCAAAATGCATTGAACTGCTTTTGTTTTTTTGGTGAAACTTATCCCCCCCCCTTTTTTTAATGTTCTTTCTATCTTTGGTATCAAAGTTTCTGTTAAAGAAGTAAAGCCCAGGAACACACCTATTTTGTTAACTGAAGTATATGACTCTGCAGCTGCCCCAGAATTTAATCATTGAGTCTAAATTTTAAAGATCTTGCTTTAAGAGATGATCAAAAATAGTAACTTTGCGGGAAATTAATGAAACAATTGTTTGATAAAATTAAGGATATGTATCAAGGGCATGTCATACTGGTGTGAAGGAGTGTATGTGTATTTTTCGGCAGTGTGAGTGTCAAACAGAGTTCCCCTGACTAAGAATTCTTATAAAAAGCAATATTTCTGAATAGTTATTGCTTTTTTACTTAAAGAATCCATGTGAATGGACTTGGATTCCAAAGGGAAGCAGTATCTAAGCCAACAGCTTTCAGCTTGAGGGCAGAAATGTAAAGAATATTGAAAAAATATTCAAAAATGGTCCAAAACCAAAATCTGTTTCTTGCATATCAAAAAGACCTGATGAGGAGAGTGCTGGACTACAAATCATCATCATCATCATCATCATCATCTCTGGAGTTCTGCACTTATTCAGACCAAAATTTGAATAATTTTTGCACAATAAACACTATATTTCTCTGCAGGAAACAGGATTTTGTGCACAGGTGCACAGGAAAAAAAATGATATTTTCTGAGCAAAACCCCCACCTGTGAATTTTCTGCAGAATAAATCTCAAACTGTGAACAGTCTACAAAAACTGTGGAATTTTTGAATATTCCAAGAAAAAAAAAATACAGTGCCTCCTTTAGGAATAGAATTAGCAAAGAATACAGAAATTTAAGAGATGTCCTTGGAGGCTACCTGCCAGTGGTGGGTGAGATCAAATGCACAGGAGGGAACAAAAGCATGATATAGTTTAACTTAAAACTCTTACTGTCAGCAATAAAACCTTACGAGAACATGCCAGCCTTTTAGAATGAGTATGAGGCAGTGAAATCGCCAGGCAAGAGTATCATGGGAAAGGGTTCATGGCCTTCTGTCAAACCCATGGGTCAGTCATAGGGGCTGAATTTTTCAGTCCCTGACCCAGGCCACAGCACTTCAGACATCTCTGGTGGGCTATCGGCTGAGATGTGGTTCTTGGGCCATGTTACCCCTGCTTTCTCATTGCTCTCTTTCATCAACATCCCAGATATAATCCCCAATTTTTTTCAGTGAAAGATGGCATGTTAAAATGTAACTTGTTCCTCACCATAGGAGGCCTCTTGGCAGAGAGCAAGGTTAGATGCTGATTTTCAAACTTGCCTAATCAGAGCTATGTTGATATGTTTCCTTTTCTCCACCTGCTTCACTGTGACAGCGCTGTTGGTGTGAAGATATAGCAACTAACACAGACCTGATTGTATAAAGCAAATGCCAGCCAGTTACTGAATGTTAAGATTCTGTAACTGTGGAGGAGCTTTAGAAGCATTTGAAACTCACAGAGGAACTCACACAGGAGTTCAAGGGGGAAAAGAAAACAACCATTTCATTTATGTTTGGCAGGCAAGGCTCAGTCTATTGTTGTTTCCCATTACCTTAATGACCAGAGATCACCTTTCTGCTTTTTATGAAACTGACGCAACAGCACTGTGAGTGACACATTATTTGCTTGTATACATTCTCTTCGATCTTTTCTCATTGAAAAAGCAAAGCAGAGGACAAGAGGTTGAAGCTGAACACAAAGACCGATAGGAGAAGAAGGTTGTCCATGTTCACCCTGGTTCTTTGATGGATGTTTCATTCACCTGTGGAAGAACTGTTATTTCTAACTAAAGTATTGAAAGCAATGAAGCTGTAGTTTGCCAGGAATTCTTCCAGACATACAAGTGTGGTTTGAAGGTAGCCTCTTGGTTGGAATATAAAATGTTCTTGAAATTGGTCCCATGCTGCTCCACTATCATTCTGCATATTGGATGGTGGATCAGCCACTACTTACAAGGGCCAGTCCTAATATTAGACAGTGAAGCCACTGCCTCAGGGGACAAATGCTGAAGAAATTGGTAGTAACCCCCTTATATCTATTCTTCCTGAGCACTTCCTGAGCCATTTGCCTCTCTTGGAGACCAGAGATATGTGTGCCACCCAACCAGTCGTTCAACCCTTAAATTGCCCTAATACCCTAAGATGTGATGAAGAGGGTTCCTATCCTACTTTGAATGTTGAAGTAAGTTCAAACTACCAGTTCAGGTGGGATGTTCTGTGCCTAGAGTGCCAAGGGGTACCACCTTGTTGTTTGTTGGAGGGAGCAAAATAAACTGGCCTTGTCACACTGCATGACACAGATATTTCTGATGATGAGCATAAAACAAGTTGAGGAGGTGCCATTGCCCTTGGATCTGCCACATGGAGGGACTTCTCTGAAAGCATAGAGGAATTAAGAAGCATCAAACCTGGATGTATATGTTAAAGCAAGGGTGGGAAATGTGTAGCCATCCAGTGTTGTTGAACTGCAGCCCCCAGGTTGCCTTATAATTAGCTGTGCTGGCTGGTGTTGATAGGCTTGACTTCCTGAGGGCCATAGATTTTCTTCCCATGAATTAGATCATTCTGCAGAAATTGGAGTTAATACAATAAAAATAACAATGTTACTTGTTACTTAATACATTTTTATTTTTGGTATTATTAATGGCCACAACTTCAACTTTTTTGAGGGAATAAATAATTTCATCCGTTATTTTGAATTGCTATCAGAGGACTATGGGGGATTTGGGGGTATCCATGGGGCATTTTTTATTTTTTTTAAACAAAATTAATAAGATAAAAGTAAATGTTTTGTTAAAGACTAATTTCATATGTTACCTGTTAGTATCAGAAACCAGTAATAACAGTACATAACTTTGTAAAATAATGCTAACATGTTAACTTTTAAGGTTATGAATTCCAGGACCTGTCTTTCAGAAGTGTAATCTGAAACCTCATCTACCCAAGCAGCAGCATATATTGCATTTTCTTTTTACTGCTTACCTGTTTGGAAGATTCCACCCTAATCTTAACCAAATATTGATGGTTTACAAAGAATTTTAAAAGGCTCCCAATCAGATGATCAAACTATGTTAAAATGCTAATTTCTAATATTAAGCAATGATGTAGCTCTATTTGAACATTTGTTTGAAGGCTCTAAACTAGGAATCTCAGATTTATTTATTTTTTTTAAAAAAGCTGCATTTGGTACTGAAATCAGTTACTTCCATATTCTAATGTTTTCAATCCCAAATTAATTCCATTCCAGATATGGAGGAATATGTGGATTTGAGTAGGTTCTTTAAAAAAAAAAAAAAGACAAAGTGGAATTTAAATTCCCCCTCATTGGTACTGGCCAAATTAAATATTTCTGAGCATGGAGAGGACCCTGTTGTGCCAGCCTGGCATATAAGAGTTAAAGGTGAAAAACCTCTTGGGGGGGAGATGGCAACCATAATGTTACATCAAGATGGCTGAATACCTAAGGAGTCAAACCTCAATTTTTTTAAAAAAAAAAAAAAAAAGCCAGTCCCTGGACCTAGATGGATGAACCTCTGAATTCTAAATTTACCTACATTCCAAATTTTGAACTCTGAAGTTGTTCCTTTTCATTAATATGAAGAGAAGTGATATGATTACCGATACCAGTTCCTGGAGATCAAAAGAGGATGTTTTTGTCTTGCTGTTGACTTTCTGTAGGCATCTAGTTGACCATTGCAGGAACAGAATGTTGGGTTCTATAGGCCTTTGGGTTGATTCAGCACAGCTTTTCCTAAGTTCTTATATTCAGATTTCCCATCTGTCTATAAAGCTTGCCATTCGTGCTTCATTTAAGCATGCATATAAAGACCACACAGTGAATGAAAAGGAAGAATACTGGTAGTAACTATGATCTTACAACTGTCTACCTGTCAGGAATTTACAAATGCTCACTCTCTCTCTTTCTCTGTGCATGTGTATAGTGGAAGAAACTATAATGTTTGGTAAAGTGGAAGACAGGAAAAGATGAGGACCACATCACATAAAGGTTGATTCAGTCAAGCAAGGTATGACCCTGAGTTTGCAAGACCTGAGACTTGATAATCAGGGTTCTTGGAGGTCTCATTTCTCCACATGCATACCTCCAGACAAAGGCACACACCAAGGAATTTTTATAACTCACAGGCTGAAGCTATGAAAACAATGGTGGAAGCCATACATTGTGCTGGCAAAGTGTATTGCTCTATCTACACAGTCCTACATTCCTCTTGCCCCCAGGAGGCAGCTTTAAAAAGGTGGAGGTTGCTGCCAATGCCATTTATTGGCCAGCGAGGGAAGAAGCAGGGAGATGACTAGGCAGCATCCAGCAGCTGGTGGAAGAGAGCTGAGGTACCAAGATCAGCTTTCTTCTAATGGCTGCAGAACTTCAGACAGGGCTGAGTGCTGCCTGTCTCTCTCCTGGGGTTATGCATGTCTATGTCACCAAGGGTATTCCAGCCAATGTCTCTATTTTTTGGAAGTTTCCTTACACAGGGCTTTTTTGCACTATGTAACTATTGCCTTATGATTCCATTTAACTGCCATGGTTCTGTTCTATGGAATCATGGGTTTTGAAGTTTAGGGAGGGATATTTTGCGGTTTCAGCTGGAGAGCTCCAGTACCTCCTGAGACTACAAACCCCAGGATTCTATAGGAAGCAGCCACAATAGTTAAATCAGTGGAATCAGTGGCAGAGCTTAGCGTGAGTGGGGTAGGGGTGGGGATGGAGGGGCATGGGCAGGGCTATGGCACCTTGGGCAGGGCTAAGGTGTATGTGGATGGAGCGCCAGCATGCATGGGCAGAGCTATAGTACGCAAGGGCAGGGCTACAGCGTACGTGGGTGGAGCAATGGCTCACAGGGCAGAGCTATGGCACGCAAGGGGGCAGGCAAGGAGTGGTGCCACCCCAAAAAATGTGCTGCCCAAGATGCACCATTCCTATCACCCCCCTCCCGTTCCTACACCAGTGAGTGAAATTATAGTGCAATAATTGTATAGTGGAGAAGGGCCCACATTGTCACTGTTGTTTGGTATTCTTTATTTTCTTTGTCCCAGTCTTTTCTCTCATGGGTATACACACAGATTTGCATTCAGCCCAACGATCGTTATCTGATGAGAATTAACAGCTCTATTCTGCTATAGTTGCCTAGGACTACACAGCTTGCAATCTGATCTGGAACACATTTGTTGAAAATAAGTGCAAGGTCTTATTGAACTTACTGCTAAGTAAACACATTTAGATTAGAAATGTTCACATTGTACAAACTACTCACTGCTGGTTTCTCACTTAGAAAGCTCCTGCAACCCAGTAGTGGATTCCAGCCCACTGATTTTGTAAGAAAAATGCCCTACCTTTTCATTCACACCAGTATCCTATTTCATAACAGCGGGCCTCTTGGTGATTTTGCGTGTTCCCTAAAATTTGTTCTTAGACTGCTATCATTTCTTCCTGCTAAACACACTTACATTTTCAACCACCTCTCAGCACTTAGATTTCATCTACTTAAGAGAGTGAGAAAGAGAGAAACTATTTTCCAGGTAGTTCCAAGAACTGTTTACAGTGTTTCATAGCTGTTGTTATCTAGAAATGGTTTGCAAAGAATCTTAATACAGGACAATTTGTATCCCTCAAAAACACATTTGCACTGTAAATTGTTTATAGAAAACTCAGCAGAGGAAAACGGGCTTTACTGCTATTGAATTCATTAATGGTAGACTGGCTGATTGCTTAGATGCCATTCAGTTTTCAACCATATCGGTCGTGTGCTTGCAATTCTTCAGATCACCTTGTTGCTCTTGAAGGTCAAGCCTTTTCTGTTCCCCAGTCTCTAATGTGACTCTGGACTAGTCATTCCTTGGAAATCAGGTGATTTCTCTCCATCTGTCTTAAGTGCTTCATCTGCCCTGAACATTTCTGTTTGTTTGTTTGTTTAATTATATTCATTGGGTGGGAGCAGAGGGAGGCACTGCTGTGAATTAAACTTCTTTATTTAACTCATCTTGGCCAGTTCCAAAAGTTCATAGAGGAGCTCAGTTCTCTGTCTCTAATATTCATGACATCTAGCCAAAGGCTGTGAATGATGTATGTTTTGAATAGTAGTACCCACAGGCTGTCAATCACATCTCTTAGTGAGTCAGACTTTTAAGAATGCTATTTATTATATATTGACTAGCATACCACCATGAATTCATTTCTGGTGATGCTCACTGCAAACCCCAGGATTCCATAGGATGTTGCAAGTGGAATAATAGCACTATAACAGTCTAGTGCGGAAATTACCTCAGTCTTCAGTTACATCACAGCCTTAAATTATCCCCCGATTTGGTTCAGCACCTTAGAGACTTCCTTTCACAATTCAGACTAAAACTGGAAGCAGATGTCTCACTGGCATGAAAGCTACCAGCTGCCACTGAGTCAGTGTCAGTTTCCTATGTTTTCACCATTTCATTTCATTAATTTAGTTCTTAATCTGTTATGATATTGAGGAGAAAGTACATGTAAAGAGCTATTTTAAGCATTTCTTAACTACATGTATTTTAAAATGTATTTTGATATTTCTTTTTGGTGACTGGAAGTTGCTTCAGAAAGTTTGAAACTGCAAAAGCAGTGGATAACTGCATTCCAGTCCACACATTAAGGCAGGAAATGCAGATCAGGTTTCTTTATATCAGAATTGCAAAGATTGAATTTTTCAAGCATCTCTAAGCTCTTCCGTTTCAGAATACACATGAGGTATTCCTTGTCTGAAGCTTCTTTATCATCAGAACATTTCCCTGCACGCGAAAAGGTGGAACACTGTGGAAGAGCCTCATCTGTTGGCTTTTCTTATGTTGGAAGACTTTGACAGGAAAAAAGAAAAAAAAACAGTGGCAGATGGTGGCTTCTACATCAATGGGGTGGTTTATCCAGTTTAGAGTTTTGTTCAAGCTTTATAAAAGACATCCTTGGTACTGAACCTTAGGGCTAAGGTTCAGAACTTTCAATGGCTCCTATGGACTCAGAGCAGCTTCTCCACCAAACCGAACAGAAGCCACCACTCCACTAGGAAAAAATATGCCTTTCAGGAAGTTCCTTTCTACATTCATTCTGAAGGAGAGAGTAACTTATGTGTTACTTATGAGTAGGACTGTGTTGATATTCTCCTGGTGCCAGACAATAGAACGCCGCTCTGTGAAGGCAGTGAAGTTTTTCTCTCTATCATTTGTTTTAGTTCCACAATGAAACATTTCCATGTCTAGAATTCTAGCTGTTGGGTCTAGAAAGAAGCAGCAGCTTTAGCTCTATGTATGACGGTGCTGCTTTGTGTTGAAATTGTGGCCTGGAATAGATTTCAAGCATTCTTGAGCACTCAGCTGGTCAGTTAGGCTGTGGACAGCTCTCAGCTGGTCAGTTAGGCTATTTAAAAGGAAAAAAAGAGTTGAATCAGAAGCTAATCTAATGAGCTACATCAGACTTGATTCACTGAACCTTCAGAACATCAAGTGGCATAAAAGCTATGGATTTGCCAGTATAAATTCCAGAAGCCCATTCTTCTGACCTTGATTGCTCAACCAAGCCAACATACTCAACTTTCATGAACAGAACTAGCAACTCATCTGAGGGACCTTCTGGTATAGAACCTGGTCTGTCAAGATGTGCATATGATGCCTTTTGACCTCTAGAAAAAATAGTCTAAAGCATCTGTTTCCTATCTGCATAAAATAGGGGCTGCTGGTGTACTGCAAATCAACATTGCAATTACAGACAGTTCTGAATGAGTGGAGCTGTGAGGCAGCAACACTCGTTGTAAAAAAAAGGCTCATGTGATGCGCTGATCTGAATTGCCCCCAAACAACTTGGATATTAATGGAAAATGTAATGAAAAACTAAGCTGTGATTTGATTTTTCTCTGCACACTGCCCTTGGAATTCCCTTAGCATCCACAACCTTATTAATTTCCCCAGTCACCTTGTCTTGCATGCTACATATGTACAAAACAAAATCATGTAGGCACAGGAGCTTTGCCGTGAAATTCTTCCTCATTTTACTTTCTGTCCAGAGTGGCCCTTCTCCTTAAACTCATTCTATAGCCACCATGGATAGGGACAGATCTGTTTAATTTTTTATAACATCTACATTTTAAAGCACATTTTTTACTATCCTATTCCCATGTTGGTTTCTGCATCTTTTTTTTAAAAGCTACCCAAAATGTGTACATATTATGTATTCGTAATGGAAATTTGTGATCATTTTTTGGGGGGGATAAATTTGTAGGACCTATTTTGCAACCCAATTTCCCATGTGCCTTTTCATTTGCCGTCTTCTCCAATATACAGGTATGCCTCAGTTAATGAAGTAGATGGATTTCTAGGCTTTACTTGTTTAATGGAAGCTTTGGTGCCAGAGGTAGAAATGACATGGAAAGAATAAAGATAGGTTCCTACACTAAACGAAAAGCAGTTCAACATCTTTCAGCATGTTTGGGTTTTTTTCACTCAAAACTAAAGTTATGCACATGTGAAATGAAAAACCAGCTCAGGTTAGCCTTGCAAAAGTAAACAAAAACGTTTTGAATCCTCTAGAGACTGCTTGAAAATTTCTACCAAAATGTATCATAGAATGATTTTTTCTTTCTTTCAACTGCTTCAGCTTCTGTTGTGAGTTCCATTTTGGTGGCCAAACTTTGGCCATTTCCGCATTAGCCTGTTATAGTGCTGTTATTCCACTTTCAACATCCTATGGAATCCTGGAGTTTGCAGTTTAGGGAGGGGCGTTTGAGGTAAACAGACAGAGCTAAAGTAGGATTACCTAGGATTATATGTAAGCAGACACAGCTAAAGTAGGATTACCTAGAGTCAAGTCCCATTCTTTCCCAGGTGAAGATTTACTTCATTGTTTACTGCAGACACATTCCTGGAACCCAACACTAAAAGTGTGTGTTTCTTCCAGTGTCAATGCTGGGGGGCGGGGAAATCCAGCTAGAGACAAGACGAAAAAAGAAGAGAGGCTGTGCTGGGCTTCTGTAGAAAGACTTTCTAAAAAGGAGCTTCTTTGTCAGCAGATTTGTTAGCTGAGGTATGCTTATATTGTCCTAGAAACTTATTGCAAAATTTCCAGAACTGAAGAAAAGGAAGGATATCTCAATTCTGGTATTTAAAGAAAGTGTGCATCAGGTCAGTTCATATTAAAATGCAAGTCAAATGGATTTCTCCCCAGTTCTATCACGTTTAACTTGTGGAAAAAGTGCCAGTAAATCACCATCTGGTATTCCACTAATGCCTGCTCATTTATTTGTGTATAGGTCAGACATCCTCTTAACCTGATGGTGGTTACCAGTATGTAGGGTTATTTGCTTGACAAGATATTTATTGTGATCTATTAAGCCACAAGGCTATAATTCTCAGCCTCTGGAGATGATATGGAACACGGAATAACATTTTACAGTGTCAAGACTATCATCTTGCTTCCAATGCGTTGGTTATACCCTCAGTCATACCAAAGCCAATGAACATTAGGAAGGATGTAACTTAAGTTCCATTAGTCCCATTGGTTCTGTGCTAGGTATAACTAAACCAACATGTGTTTCACAATATCCGCAGAATGATTGCATCTTCAGTGCATATATGAACGAAGCAAAGGAACCATAGTTGCTTTCAAGGTTCCTGTTTCTACCCTTGGCATCTCCAGAGCATCAGGTTGCAGACTCTCCAAGTCAGAACCAAGAGATTACTGGGCTAAATCAAAGAAAATCAGGAATGTCAATCTTTGCTTAGAGCCAACATGATGTAGTGGTTTGAGCATTGGACTACAACTCTGGAAACCAGAGTTCAATTCCTTGGCTGGCCATTGAAACTCGCTAGGTGACCTTTGGTGTGTCACATGCTCTCAGCCCCAGACAACCCTGTGATAGGTTCACTTTAGGGTTGCCATTAGTCTGAAAAAACTTGAAGGCACACAACAGCAGCAGCAGCAGCAACGACACAACAAATCTTTGCTTATGTTGTTATCTTATGTAGGAATAAATCATTTCAATTTTTTCACTCTGCTAGATTATATAATGAGAAATTTTGAGCATTTTTGATGATTTTTCACTTCTGCAATTTTAAAATATTTCATTAAATTTTCCCATTATCTTACAAATGTAATACAATATGCCAATAAGCACTCTTCCACTCTCTACAAAATTTTATTTCATGAACCAGAATATATACCACTGTCAGTCACCATGGTTATAGCCTGTCCTTGAAGCATGAGTTATGATCAATGGGTCATGTATTGTCTACATTGTTCAAAATGCACTTTTCTGTAAATATGTTTTATCAAGTGACGGTTTAAGTCAGTGGATTGCATGAGCACCATCAATGATAAAAATTATTTATGTAAATAAACCTTGGGAGCATTTTGTACAAAACACCACATCTATGTGCAGGAAGCAGTGTATTTTGCACTGTTTTGCATGCAAGAGAATATTATACACACATACACACTTAACCCAAGGGTGGTGGTGGTGGTGGGTTGTATAATCACATTTTGTTTTTCACTAAAAGTGCTGAAATGTGAACAATCTAAGTACAGTTTATTCTTTTCTCAGTGAGGTA
Organism: Iguana delicatissima; assembly: GCA_948472985.1. Taxonomy (NCBI): domain Eukaryota; kingdom Metazoa; phylum Chordata; class Lepidosauria; order Squamata; family Iguanidae; genus Iguana; species Iguana delicatissima. The sequence goes on along the minus strand of CAOKZL010001767.1, from coordinate 366,362 downwards.
TCAGTATGTCAGGCACTTGTCTTCATGGAGAATGAGAAAATTTGTGAGCATTTCTATGTTCATAATGAATGTTCTGACCCAGTGACAGGAACCTTTCAGTATTTCAGGGAAAGGAACAATGTTCTCTTAGCTGCACACGTTTGTTGATTTTCACAAGTGCCTTCCTTCATTCTCAAACCTCATTCTCAAACCAGATTACAGGTGACTTGTTAGATTCCCGAGGCATAATTTTCATTTTTTTAAAGAACCCTCTTGTTATATGCTTTGTGTTAAAGTTCAAGTCCCACTAAACATATACAGACCCAGAGGATATATCCCAAAGTTTCTCTGGATTGGAATGCAACGTATTTATGGGAAACTCTTCATTGCACCAGTTGTGATATTGTAGCTTTGACTGCCTCACTTAGGGCTGTTGTTTCTTAGGGTCAGATGCTGGTATATACTCTGTGCTACAGCCCAACCCCTTGAAACATGTTCAGGATAGCAATGTTAGCCATACAGAAAAATAAAACAAAATTCCAAATCTACAAAAGAGTGATACCTTTACTGGCCAACTAAACTGCACAAAACACATTATGCAAGCTTTTAAAGCTCTATTGGCTGCTTCATCAGGCAAAAGATATTTTGGGATCCAAACAGGCACATCCTGGGTCCTAAAAGGAGTAACTTTACTGCTGCTGATGGAGTTTAAATTTTATTACCCTTTTCTCAACCATCACATGGCCAAGAGGGGAGTGTCCTCTGCCTGCCTTGAGGTCATTCCAAGTCAACTGAAATACAGCAGAAACAATATCTGATATAAAACATAGGCCTGTGTCTCTAACACTCTCACTTTTTTTCTCCTGTTTTCTTTTTCTTTTTACGAGCCATGGTGACGTAGTGGTTTGAGCATTGCACTATGATCTTGGAGACCAGGGTTTAATTCTCTACTCGGACATGGAAACCCATTGGGTGACCTTGGGCATGTCACACACTCTCAGAAAACCCTGCAATAGGGTTGCCTTAGGGTTGCCATCCATTAGAAACAACTTGAAGGCACACAACAACAGTATTTTTTTAAATATCTTTTTGCCTGATGAAGAAACCAGTGGAAAAGCCAATCATGCGCAATGTGTTTTCTGCATTTTTATTAGCCAATAAAGGTATTACTCTTTTGTGGATTTTGTTTTATCCCAAATCCTTGTACACTTGGTCTGACGTATTTTGCTGTGAACTCTTGGAGAAGGAGTAGAATATTAGAAGCCCTAAAAGAGTTTATGAGGAAGGAAGTCAATATGGCCGTCAGAAAGAGGCTGGAACCTGAGGGAAAAAAATCTAAAATATGGTAGACCCCCTTTTCCAAAGTATATTCTTCTGTGCAGGCTTGGTTCCCCCTATTTCTTAGTACCAAAGAGTACCATTGATTTATACCTCTTTTGATATAAAATCGAAAGCTTTCACAGCCAGAATCCATAGGTTGTTGTGGGTTTTCCGGGCTTTGAGACCGTGTTCTATTAGTATTTTCTCCTAATGTTTCACCTGCATTTGTGACTGGCCTCTGAAGATGTCAGCCACAGATGTAAGCGAAATGTCAGTAGAAAATACTAATAGAACAAGGCCTCAAAGCCCGGAAAACCCACAACAACCTATACCTCTTTTCCTAAATGCAGTGCCATGAAATTGGCTTGTATTTAGATTTTTTTTAAGCAGTGAAATGAGAAGAATTGGCAACTGATTCTGTGACTGGAAATAAGATCTGAACCCAGTCTGAATCCAACACTTTTATTTGCTGGACTACCTTTGGTATTTTGCAGGTCAGTTTGGAAATCAGAAGTATGGTGTTTTTAGAGAGAGAGATCTGCCACTGCTCATTTGAAAGAAGTAACTTGTTATATTCCAAGGAGGCTCCATATCTTGAGGTTAAAACAGTGTTAGCTATAAACATGTGCAGGCATCATCTTTTTCTGATAGTTGTTGTCAGCTGGAGGTCTTTTGCATTGCCTCTGAAACAATTCTGGAATATAAACAATGCAGAAAAATGCCCATGGCTATTTTTTTTTCCTGTGTAAAGATACATGTAGGCCTTCATTTTATAACAGGGTTTGTTATGACAAGGTCTATCTTTCTTCAAATGAACTCTTGCTTTGTTGTTTAGGCATCATCTCCCTTGATAGGTAGTTTTTCAGGGTTCTAAGAAGTTTCACCTATGCCAGTTCCAACATAAGATAGGCTAAGCCTGCCAAGCATTAAATTTTGAAGTACCATTGAAGGACAGAAATGTTTTAATCCTCCACTTCATTTTTACTATTTTACTATTTGGGAGGGGACACCATTTGAAACTTTTTCTTCACTCACTCAATTGCTTTGAGTCAGAAAAAAAAAAGCTTTCCCAAGCTTTGCCTTATACTGAGAAACTGAGCGTAGCTAGTGAATGAGGATCATTATGTGCCATCAAACTGACTTTGACTTATCTCTGCCTTCTGGTCCCCAAGAGGTCCTGCTATTAACATCCCTGCTCAAGTCTTGCAAACTCAGGCACATGACCTTCTTTATTGAGTTAATCCACCTGCACTATGATTTTATTCTTGTCCAGCTATCTTCAACTTTCCCCAGAATTAGTGTCTGGATATTGAGTCATTTTCAAAATATGTCAGCATCAGTTTTGTAATTTTGGCTTTTGGTTAGAGTTCATGCTTGATATGCACTGCAACCTACCTTTCTTTTTTGTGGTCCATGAATCATAACCCACCCAATAAACCATATTCTTCTTCTCCTTCCTTCCTTCCTTCCTTCCTTCCTTCCTTCCTTCCTTCGCCTTAAATGAGTCACATCCACCACTCTCTTAAAGCTATCACATGTGGCAGCATACCTGACATTGTGCCTGACTGTCCATTATGTTTGATCCTCAGATGAAGTACTCTAATCCATTCTATGAAATCTCATGGATAGCCACAGTTGGTCGTGTTAAATGGCAAATTAGGAAAGAGAGGCTGAATGGAAAAGGGATTGAGAAGAAAATATTAAAACATTACTAGTGTCTTTTCTGTCGTGCACAGAAAGCTAGCAGAAATGGGAGGAGCTTTCAACAGCACCTTTAAAACGAATGTCTCTTTGATATATGGCACTATGTGATTCTCCCATGTAAATGACATCACTTACCCCACGTCTCCAGCTAATGTCTTTTCTGTCATAGGCAAGATGTACACCTTTTGATCATTCTGTGAGGTACATCTTTCATCATGCTGTGTATTGCTTACCTACGCTATGCATATAAATAAAGAGTTTGAAGAAAAAGATCGATTGCTTCAAGTCTGGGAGTCTGAGTGAGTCTTTTCACCTCTGGGAGCTATAGAGTAAAGTAACCTAGAAAATCAGTCAATCAATCACTTCTTCCTTCCTTCATTTGTTCCTTCCTCCTTTCCTTCTCTGTCACCTCTTCCTCTCTATATGTGCTTCGCCCACTGCACACATTTCATTCTCTCCTCCCAGGCATTAGGTTTGGGATTTATAGAATAAATGAATAAAATACACACTTGCAGTTTTGTGAATGTTTTATTCTGCTTGAAGTCTGAAAGATAATGTAATATGGGAGCAATGGGCCACGGCAAAAGATGGGTACCTAGACAGCAAACAGGGCTCCCACAGCTCTGCTATAAATGGGTGGTGGGAGAGATTGTTTCTGCTCCTGCTGCTGGTGTTAGATTATATATTTTGGAGCAGGTGAAAACCCAGTCATGTCCTCCATGATACACTGGCATTACTGAAAAATAATAAGAGAACCCAACAAAATGGTAATATATGTGAACAAAGCATACATAAAATGCCAAGAGCAAAGATGTATGTCCTTTGATGTTTGTTTACAAAGGGATAACTTTAAATTTTCTATGCAAAGAGTTTGGTCATAGTTCATACGACATGAAATTCAAATTGGACAAGAAATTAGACGGCTGCTGCTGTTTTAGGCCCCAGCCTCTTCATGAAAATGTTTAGTTCTGGGTTCAGCATCACACACACAAACACACTACTCTTTCCCGCTTGTACTAAATATATTATAGAAGTGACAAAAAACTGTTGTGAGAAATACAGTGGAAGAAACATTAGTGTGATTTCATGCACTATGAAGGTTTACTTCTGAGGAAGGGTGCTGGGAACACCTATGCTTTTGGGCTTTCAAAGCAAAATCTGTGAGTTGGGTCTAATTTGCCTATGCTTAGAGTAGATTCATCGGCTGGAATTTTCTTGGAGCAGAGAAACAGGAATCATGTTGTCTTCCAGATATTCTTAGAATGCAAATCCCAGCAGCCCTAGCCTGTATAGCCAATGGTGAGGAAGGCTGCGAGTTGCAGTCTGACAATATATGGAAGAATGTAGTTTTCTCACACCTCGCCCCATTTTTAACAAAGTTATATAAGGAGTGAAAAAGAGGTCCTCACACAGAAGTTTTGTTTAGCAGCACAACAGCTGCTGGACAGCACCCAGGCACAGCTGTGCCATGACCAAAACCACCAATGGTTGTCTTCAAGGATGCACTGGGAAACTTCCTCTTATACCATCAGCAGGCTGGACATGTTCATAGTCTCTGGGGCACCCACAACGCTGACACTGGTAAAACTTTACATTTTGTCATTTTCAACAAGGAACTTGGTCACAGAAATTAATGTAGAAGTCAGTCATATCTATTAAAATCCCATTGATTGTTAAGTTTGTTCTAGCATAACAAAGTCTGGATCAATCCTTGTTTTTTTCATGTTGACTTCTCTTGAATAGTTGGTGGCCTCTTTACTGGTTAGTTGGTAGACTGCCATGATTATTCATTCTAGCCTTTTATCTTGGGACCAACTACCAAATGCTAGAGGTCAGAGTAGATATACAATAAGCAAAGGGTAAAAATTATTAACCCCCTTAATAATACTTTAGCCCTGATAATAATATATGCCTGGGATCAAGATAGGAAAGAATACATGACAAGAAAAAATAACTCAAAAAGGAAGAATGGATAGTATAGAAGCAGAAAGATTAGAAATAGTGAGAAAAGCTTTCTCAGATCCTGAGGTTATGACACTTATCCTAAACTGTCAGACACCTTGAATATAAGCCATTATGTACCAGGCCAGTAGACTTAAGAATTCTTCATTCTGAGTACAAACAAAAAGAGGTTATCACCTTTCTGCACTGTTTGGACCACCTAGGGATATCTGATTGCCACTTTGGATATAGAGCATAGGGCAACATACATATTTCATAGTGAAGCCCTTGGAGAGGTTTGGTGTTAGTGAGCAGAACTTATCCAGAGCTGCTTGGGAAACATATGACTGCTTCAAGCTATACAGGTGAGATTTGGGAAATGTTGACTTAAAACTTCACATTTGTTTGAGGATGCTAGTGCATATGTCTAAGGCTTATCTTGGTTCCCGTAGAAAGAGAATTAGATGACACTGGCAGGAACAAGCATGGCATAACAACCTGGTGATGACCAGAATTTGAAACTTCACCTCTCATCAACCCCAGGTGACATGAAAATGAATTATGAGAGCTGTAACCCAAAAACATCCAGGCAACAAGATGTGGAAAGCTGATGAGTTGTTCAGAGTGTCAAATGAGGACCTGAGGCTCAAATCCTCAACCATAAAACTCCCTGGATTATCTTTGGCAAGTTACTTTATCTTGACCCTATACTACTTCACAGGATTTTTATGAGATAAGAGGGGCATATTCTCTGCTTTTATTTCCTTGGAGCCAAGACAAACCTTACATCTAACAAACAAATGAAATTTCCAGATACTCCACTACTTCTACTGCAATGCATCAGAATTAGATTCTTCTGCCCAAATTGGCTGCCCTGTTCTAAATGCACATTCATAAGAATAATGGAACCAAAGTTTTTAGATGAACAATGAAGTTCCACAGGTGTGACAATGGTCCATCTTTCTTCTCAAACCCCATGGACTTACTATTTATCCCCACATGGGCAATCCCATGGCTAGTGTGAGAGTTAGAGTTGGACCAGAGAAGCATCTGGTTGTATCTCCATAACCAAGCACAGACTGATGACATCATCTACTGAAATCCGCCAGGGTCCTCCAGAGATCTTTCTGGATAGTGCAATCATTCTGCTTCTGGCTGTGAAGAAATAGACAACTACTTTTCCTATTCCCCTGCACTTGACCATCCACTGAGTGGTTGTGGGGGTGCAGCTCTTCTGTGGGGAGAGAGGTGGGTCACTGCAGAAGGTAGAAGAGAATACCAACCTCCACAGTGACCAAAAATAGCCATACATAGACATAGCTTGGACTTATGTATGTATATATCATAACAGGATGCTGGGCTATCTGTGCAATAAAAAAAGGGAAAGGAATAATCCTGTTAAGCAGATAGTGCCGAAAAGCCAAATGGCACATACTCTCTTTATAAATGCCTTCAAGCATCTGCAAACCTAACAAGATGTAAATGATGACTAATTAAGGCACATCTAAGGGTGGAAAAGCTAGATCAATAGGTTAAATGATTGATGTTTTTCAGTCAGATGCTCAACACAAAATCCAGCACTTGAGATTTAAGCTTCATACTCAGAGAGATGGAAACTCATCTGCTGCATTCCCCAGTGCTTATGTGAGGCTCAGTTGCTTATTTTGGCTTTTTAAGAGGTGTGTTGCTGCGTGATATCACTGCCTGTTAGGCTTTTAGCCAGTAAACTGTCATGCTAGCAGTGCCTCCAGGGTCCTTTTTTGAGTTTCAAATGTTGAAGAGCTTTGTTCGGGCTCTATTTTAAGTGAACCAACCCAATTCATACTTCCCAAACTAAGATACAGGCTAGAAAATAGATTTCATTGGGATTGTGAATTTTTCATGATTTTTGTAATGCAGTTTTTGGATTTCTGACAAATATTTTAGGGTAAATATGTACATAAAATGTGTATTTTGGAGAAGAATTATTACAATCTGGTTGCATAGATCCAATGTGACATTGTGAAGATAACCAGAATGATAGTGACAATTATACTCCTTTATATCTGACCTGGGTCTCAACACTCAAGGCAGTTTGCAAATTATGAAAACAGTACAAATGAGAAAAATACAAAAACACCAGCTAAGAAATGTACTGTCATCCCTCCACATCTGTGGGGGTTAGGGGCATAAGATCCCTATAAATGTGGAAAATCCATAGCTATCTATAGCCACTTCAACCATAAATAGCATACACACAAAAGTATGATATATTTCAATCCTCAGTGAGAAGCACGGCAGCCGCTGGTTCCAACTTTGAAGCAATGGGTTTCTTTGCAAGGCAGAAGCAGGCAGCTGGTGGGGTTTACCTCCACTTCTGGCCTACATCATTTTTAATAGGGACTTAACAAGCTTCACCTCATGCTTGCAGTCTCCACAGTCTTTCACAGTCTTGCAAGGTTTGCAGAAGGACTGAGAACACGAAGTGAGACATATGAAGCCCTGTTTAAAAAGGCGAAGCAACAGAGGTAGAAGCAAATAATCTGCAAATAACCCACTATTATCATTAATTTATAGGGTAAAACCATTTAAAATTCACTAAAAGACCAAGTGTGTGTGTGTGTGTGTGTGTGTGTGTGTGTATGTAGAGATATATATATATATATATATATATTATATCATCAAAACAGCACAATATAAAAGCCCACAGCATTCAATTCTTAAAAGAATGGTAGAAGAGGAAACTTTTCAGTTACTGGGGGGGGAGAGGGAGCAATCCAAGCCTCCTTAGGAAAGAAGTTCCAAAGTCTGGGAGAGGGCACCAAGAAGTGTTCCCACCAAATGTGCCTAGGAAGGTAGTGGAATGAAGAAAAGATCCTTTCCCAAAGGTCTTATATCTTGAAGATGTTCGTAGAGTGATACTGTCTTTCAAGCAGCAGCCCTGACATTTGTAGTAACGTCAACATTTCTGTAATTTTCTGCTTTTTTACTCAGAGAAAGGAATTTTAAAACTTTCTGCCTTCTGTAAAAAAGTCTTCAAGAACTGTGTAGTTTCCAAAGACAATTTGCAATCCAGGACTTCATTCTGCACAAAATTTGCACATGTTTATTTTGTGTGGGAAACACAACTTTTTGCAGAGGGAACAGCTTTTTCTACATAAGACATAATATTTCTTCAAAGAAGATTATTGTCCCTGAAGAACAAGCTGTCACCTCTACAGAAAATTTCCATTTTCCCTGTGAAACAACCAGATATGAATTTTGTGCAGAATAAATCCACAAGTACACATTTTGTGTGCAGAAAACAACTTTTTCTGCATGGAAAATAATATTTCTGCAAAGAACATGCTGTTTCCTGAGGAAAACAAGTGCACACAAATTGTATGCGGAATAAGTCCTCAACTGCAAAAATTCTCATCAATCCAGCATTCTTCCCATTGGGGTTTCTTGACAATCAAAACACGTGTGTTTTTGTACCATTCTCCAAATATTTTTAATATTCTTTCCATCTCTAGTTTTATTCCTTTCAGCCATCTCTACCACTGGGAGAAAAAATACTTTGAGGCATTTCCAAGCCTGCCAGTAAGAGTTTTTAGGTTACATGGGAAGCTGCAGGATGAAGCAGGGATTGTCTCTTCGCTTGCTTGCATTTGTGGAAGCTGATTCTATGAGCATAAAAACAGCATTGAAAATAGCTGTTTCTTTCAGCTTTAAAATAATGACAATGAAAAGCAGTAGTAGCAGGAGTCACAGAAAATGGGGTAGAACAAATGTATGATTGAACCCACCTAAAACTGACAGAGGTTTGATCTAGCCATCCCTGCCCATTCATCACCATCCTATCAGCCACAATTTCCTCTTTCTCCTCTCACAGTAATTTTTGACAATACCAGTTCAACCAGCTTCTTTTTGAGTTCTCTATTTCAGGGCCGCTATCAGCCTTTGAAGTTTTAAATCTGTTAATCAGTTTCAATATACCATTTGCATTGCTGTCCGTCCCGGGGAGACGAGGGGCGACGGAGGGGACTTTCTTCCCAGGTTTGCCATTGCTAAACTGAATTATTCTGTCTGGCCTAAGTTCAAAGCAGGGATTGAGTTTTCCAGTGAGAACATTGTCATGAAAACAAAGTGATCTTTTAGTGTGCTGGTGAAATGAAGCATTTAACACCTTGGCAAAGCTGTCTTAAGCCTGTGACCCACTTTGGTGAGCTTCAGACTGCATTGTTTTCTGGCTAAATGTGAGAGAAAACAATAATTGTGTGTGTTATGGGGGAAGAAATGTTTTCTTTTGTTCAAACTTTCATTCGGACCCTTCTCTATAAACCAATAACTATACCTCCCATGTCCAAAAATAGCTTCCATCCATCTATCATTTGTCATCCTCATCCTCCTTCTTTTTTAATTCTAAACACACACACAGAGTTCCCTTTGGCCATCCATTCACATTTGAATCCTCTTCCCTGTAAGCTGATTTGTCTTATAACTGAAAATGAACGTAGATGAGAACTGAACAATGAAGAATATGTGAAGGACTTCAAGCACATGCTGCCTTGATGGCTACCCAAAGTATCGTATATTTGTACAGACAAAAGCTTTGAGTAAAAGAAGATGGCCAGAGGAAATGAAAGAAAGGAGCCTAAAGGGCCCATATATATAAACACCTGGAGGCCATGATGGTTGATTTATTAAATCAGCTGTTCTTTGACTTCATTTAGATAGTTGTGTTTCAAGCCACTGTTGGTTTGAGGTCTTCTAGTACCTGGATAGCTCAGAAAGTGGCATGTAGACAGTGGATCTGGCATGTAATTCTTTACTAATTTTATTCCTGAAGGTAGCAATGAGTCATTTTAACAATTTGATTCCCACTATGATAAATTCTTCAAAAACCACACAGTTTTCCAAGCCTATTTGCAGCTCAGAAGAGAAAATGCAGAGAAAATGCACAGAAAGAGTTGGGAGCCAATTTTCCCCTCCCAGACCTTTCACGTAGGCTGTACTCATAGCAAGCCCCAAATACCACTGCTTTTCTCTGGAATCCCTCTCAAAATGGTGACAGGAAGCAATGTGTCACCTTTTCCTGCTGCCATTTTGAGAGGGCTTACAGAAGAAAATTGAGAGATTTTGGAGGTAGTATACAGTTCTGAGGTGCTTGTAGAGGGTGCGTGGGGATATTTTCACATGTTTTCTTACACTTGGAGGGCTTTTAGTGTGATTTGAGTCAAAAAATTGCCTTAAAATCCACACTAAATTTTTTTTGTTTAAAAAAATGGCAGGATGGGAAGCTTTAGGGAAGTGATCAGGAGGGCTTCAGGTCCACAAAAGTAAGGTATGTGGGCTACATGTGGACAATGGGCCACACTATAGCCACTTCCAGATTAGAGAAAGTCTCTCTCTAGGAGTTACACTGGGAAATATTTGTGGATATTTAGCTTTAGCAGGAGGAGGCTAAGGAGAGGCATAATAATGTATAATTAAGCTGTAGTGTAGATCAAGTGGATTCTATGGAGTAGATAGAGAGAAGCTTTTCTCCTCCATTCACAATCTAAAACTCTGGGTCATCTACAGAAAATGAATTGCAGGAAATGCGGGACAGATAAAGGGCAATCTTTCCTCACACAGTGCATAACCTGTGGAATTCACTGGCACATAATGTAATAATGGAGGCCAGCCTAGAAAATTCTAAAGAGGAATTACATGAATTCATGGCGATCATGGCCATAAGCGGTCATGGATCAGGTTCCCAGTATCTCACTTCATATGTCAGAGGGTTTATGCCTCTGGCATATCTTTTCGGAAGAATGCATCAGATGATCTGATGCTCAGCAATTTCTCTGGTCAAGATTGGACAGAAAAAAAAAACACAGAGAAAAACTTGGTGGAGCTCTAAGGGAAGGAAGTGGCCTTATTTTCTGTAGGCGGAAGGGAAAGCATTCCTCCATGTGTAACATCAAAGGCAGGAACTCTGCCTAAAGATGTTCATTTAGCAATCCATGTGTAGCTGCATTAGTTATGGGCTCTGCATTGTTTTACCCACTCATCTCGATTAGACCTATTATTATGACGGAAAACGGAGATGGCTGAAAGATATTAATTCTTTATGAGGCTTCCGTCAGAATTAATGTAGGCTGCGTGCATTTTCATTTACGTACTTAGAAGCTCATCATTCCTTATGTGTGATTCTAGCCCTTATTCAAATACAAATAATTTGAGCTAATTAGCTCATAAAAAAGGAATTGGGGGAGGCGAGATGAAAACAAATAGCACATGGCTGAATTGTGGGGATTTGTATAGAATTAATCTTGCTAATATATACGGATTTGGTAAATTCATTATGCATCCATAATCAGATGTGATGAATCACCTAGCTAATTCAGGAATAATTAGGCATAAACTACTGATACTTCTTTTAAAAAGCTTCCAAAGTGGTGAAACTTGTGACACAAACTCAGTTTGGGCCTGTGTGTGATAAAAGTAACCCCTGGTTGTAGCAGTATCATTTATAACTAGGTAGCAATTTTATTGAGATGCAAACCTGAAATTACAAAAATTGCCTTATGTTGGGGGAAATCAGCATGTGAATCAGAGACACTCTGAAGGCATAACCACACTGCACAGCTATAAAAGTTTGATAAAACTTTAACTGCCATGGTTCCTTCCTATGGAATTCTGAGATTTGTAGTTTGGTGAGGTACTTGGAATTGTCCACCAGTAGAGTTGCCCAACCTCAGGGCTTGGCCCTTAGTCTCCAGTTTTCATGAGTCATCTCTGGGTATTCTCCAGTTTTGGAAGCTCAGCTCCAGTCAAGAGGAAAGGACTGTGTGCAAATCAACATCTCACCTAGTAGAACTACAGCTTGTAGCAATTTTCAAGGCTTCCTTGATTCACTGCTGCAATAGACCATTGAAGGGATCTGTGTAGGTTCCTCTTTTCCTCCCAGTTGTTGGGATGCCAGGACTCACTTTCCACTCTGCTCTGCATCCATCTTCTAATAGAAGCAAGTAGAACAGTGTAAATATTCTCCCCAAGAAGGTGAGAAAGATTCATCCCTTCACTTCCCCTCAAGATTTCTGTCTCTATTTCCAAACAGGAATATATGTTCTATGTGTGTATCTTTGAATGGCAAACTGTAAGCAACTGTGGTCGGTACTTAATGCACAACACTTAACAACATCACCAGGGGGCATCTCTAAGTCTTAGGTTTTGGCCCAGAGACCTCAGGGCCTGGGATGATCCTGAATTGGCAAACCTATCTGTCAGATAGGATTGGAGTTGTAGTTCAAAGAAGGATACCAAAGCATACTAGAAATGAACATCAGGGACAATTAATGTTAAATTTGTTCCATATTGTTTGGCCTTGTGAGAAGCAGCTATGGGAAGAAGCTTCCCATGGGATTAGCCATTTTGCATCTGAGATCTGGCATTATTTATATTATGGTAGCAGACCTGACCCAAGACATTCTGTCTCCTATGGCAAACAAGATAGCCTTTCCAAAGATTTCATAGAAAGACCAGCAGTTCAGTCTTACTTCATGCCATGATGCTACATAATACTCCATTGCATTCTATGGTAGTAGGCTAGTTTTGGGGTGCAGACATTTTCATAACCCCCAACTGACCTAATTTGGTAGGGACAGTCCTGATTCATCTTCTGTCATTTGCTCTCCCCTCGCCCCACGTTCCCTTTTTGTCCTCAGCTTTAGTTGCTGCAAACTGAGTTCAACATACAAAAAATACTTTTCATTCAGTTAACTCAGTTGAGGGATAGGAAAGGAGAAGATTAGAATCTTGCCTTTCCCAGTAGGCTCAGGCAAAAGCCTACTGTTGCTGTCTCTCGTAGTTTTTGTGTTCTTCCTGATTTTTTTGCCATCTTGTGTTGCTTAGCCAGACATGTCCTAGTTTCCACCTGTGAAATGTTAGAGAGTATGCCCTGTATGTGGCATCTGGTCCCTCAGCATTTGCTGCTAGAGGCAGCTTCCTTACTGTGCTAAACGGTAGGGATGACAGACCATTCTTAACAAGGAAGATAGCTTCAGACCATTAAAAAACTGCAAATAGTTTTGCTCCGTTGTGGAATTCATTGTGTGAGAAACATCAATGGAACTGACAGTCATCTGAGTTGCAAAGTCGGGGCATCAGAGCTGTGTTTTCAGGCTGCTGCAGTACAGTGGAAGGGGTTATGCATTGCCTCTTTTTGGGTTATACATGCATGGACAGGATAAATGGCTTTAAAAAAAACAAGCCAACTGGGTGCTTGAACTGATCACTTTTTTCCCCACTGCCCATGGCCACATACTATTGATGGGAAACTTCCAAATTCCTATTTTCTCTTGTTCTGGTTCTCAGTCTTTAGGCCAGATGTGGATTTGAAAGCTGTAATAAAAGAAACCGCTTTCAAACAGAAGATTGCCATATAAAATAGCCACATTTAAACATCTGAAGGGATGTCACGTCAAGGAGGAAGCGGACAAGGAGCAATGGATTCAAGCTGCAGGAAAGGAAATTCCACTTGAACCTCAGGAAGAACTTCCTGATGGTCAGAGCTGTCCAGCAGTGGGATATGCTGCCTCGGAGAGTGGTGGAATCTCCTTCTTTGGAGGGTTTTAAGCAGAGGCTGGATGGTCATCTGTCGGGAATGCTTTGTTGGGTGTTCCTGCATAGCAGGGGGTTGGACTGATTGGCCCCTGGGGTCTCTTCCAGCTCTATGATTCTATGTAATCATGAACTTTGGCCTGCTGTTGAAAGCATTTTGTGACACAGGAAGCCTGCTTGAGGATCACAGATGGGATATCTAACAATTGTGGAGCCATAATTTGCCCTCAGTTTGCAGTATAGCCCCTCTCATAAGAGGAACTCTCATAAGAACTCTCATAAGCCCCTCTCATAAGAACTCAGCATCCTGATTCCTTGGACTAGAGAAAATCTTGCTGCAGGCCTGTATTTAGAACACTGCTGACGTGTGTGGTATGTAGCTCTGTTAAGTAAACCTGCCAGTTATCAACACCTGAGCTTTCATCCAGTAGTCATGGCTCAACACAGGAGCCTGCTCTTTGGAAACCTTAGTATATATCTATTTGGAGCAAGATATGTGTTTTGAAACCTTGTAGGGGAGGGGAAATACTAGAATGAATAATTTAGTGCATAGAAACAGACAAGAAAAGGTATAGTACAGTGGGCCCTCCACTTTTGCGAGGGTTTCGGATGTAGGACCCTCATAAAAGTGGACAAAAAACCTGAATATCCTCCCCCTTTTCTCCAGGGTGAACAAGTGAGGGAATGCACACATGTGCTTTCCCTCCTCTCTCCCCCTGCTCCCATTGGCTTGTTGCCTGCCCAAGCAAGCAAGGGAGGGAACACACATGTGTCTTATTGCGTGCCACAGCGAGGAGGGAATGCATGTGTATGCCGCATGAATAATCAAATTTGCAAAGGTCAAACTTGCAAATGTGGAGGGAGGCCAGTATTCCATTCTCCTTGCTCTCCCCTACTCCTTTCTTGCTGTTTCAGTTGCTCTTTTGTGTTGTGCATTGTTTTATATAATATTACACACAGAGAGAATCAAGATATTGAACTCATGCGTTTAGTCCTTAAGGCTTAATGCAGTCTTGTGTAATTGGTAACAATTACTTAGATTTAGCCATGAGAGAACATTAAAAATTAGCACAAATGCTAAAATGCATCTAGGAACACTGTACTGTGCTTGTAGAATTCACTGTGGCAGTGTACTAAGTAAATAAAATTATCATTTAAACAAAGGCAGCTAATGAAATTAGCTTGTACCCACAATACTAAAATTTGGACTAGGTGGTTAATCAATGCTCTGTTACAAAATGCAGCAATACAACTCTCTTGTAAGATTACAGGGCTATAATTCAAGCAAAACAGAGCAAGGAAACTATGCAGCCATGCTTCTCTGCAAATGTTGTTCTCAGCAGTTAAATTGAAATAAACCCAGGCAGCTTAAGTTTCAATGAAAGCAAAGTGTTTCACACACACACACTTTGCAGATTTGTACCACTAACATCTAGCAGTCATACAAAACTAATTATCTGCTTCTGCATGTTACAAGCCTTCTTCTGCAAAGAAATTAAAACTAGGTTTTTAAAAGGTAATCCCCAGAGCAAACATTAAGGAGAAAAAAAATTTCACTGAATCCCACATAAAACATGCAGTAAAACACATTATATGAGTAGGGAACATGGAACTATTTAGTTCTTTGCTAGCTGCTAGATTCTTTTTCCAACAAAATGGAAATGTAATTGAGGCAAATTGTTTGAATGAGGATTACAAAACTTCCAAAGCCAGGTTTCCCAGCAGATGGAGATGATAATGAGAATGAACCAAATGAATCCCCAGTGGGCACTGCTTTCTTGGGAAGGGTGTGACAGTTTGTGTACTTTACATCAGATGTGGATGTAGGGTGGTAAAGATAGTCCCTTTTGGACAGAAGTGCTTGGTTTCATTTTGCAAATGGTAAAACAACACAATCCAGCATGGTTAGTAGTTTGAACATTGGACTACAACACTGGAGACCAGGGTTTGATTACCCACTCAGCCATGGAAACCCACCAGGTGACCTTGGGCACATCACCCACACCCAGCCCCGGAAAACCCTATGCCTTAGGGTCACTATAAGTTGGAAATGACTTGAAGGCATACAACAACAACAACAACAACAAAAGCAACATCTCATACAGAAGTGTAACTCCAGGGAGGGAAGGGTAAAATGGCACCATTGTCCCCCAATAAAAATTCTGCCTCCCAAATAAAATTTGCTTTCTCCAAATTCCTATGATTGCAGAGAGTTAGACAATGAAAATTATTCATATCTAGAATTCTTATATTTGCCATGGCTGGAATCCTGTTGAAGATGCGCACATTCATAAGTGGACTTAAGTCTGCAGGAATCAGAATTGGGCAGTTCCATAATGTCCATATCCAGTAAAGGGCTGCTGTTACATTACTACATAGGGGAGCCAGCAAAGTAGTGGATGCAGATTCGGACAGATGTACAACAGAAATCATGTGCTTAGCATTGATGTGCACTGAGACCAGTGCGCATTGGTGCTCTTGCATATCAAGAGTGTCCGTGTGCATTAGCAAAGACCAGTGTGCACTGGCACACTCTTGCCAGTGTTCTATTACACATCTTCAGAAGTCACCAACAGGGTTTCTTAGTGCCTCTGCTACACATGAAAGTATACATAAAGTTGTTTGGCATGCACTGTGATAGAGAATTCTGGACAATATTCTCATTCCCTTGGTACCTCTGCCTGCCCCTTTTCTTTGGCTGCCTAAACTGTATTACTAAATGCTTGACTGAAGTTTTAAATGTTGGGATTGAAGGAAAATTTTATGGGAAGAAAGAATTCTTGTTGGGGGGAATACCCGCATTTTATACCCCCCATTGCAGCTAAATCTCTATAATTGCATTGTAATCCCATGAGGGGGGAAATAGTATTTTCTATAGTTGCAAAAGGAAGGAAATCTGAAAAATAAAGAACTTATAAGTATGCAGTTGGCAGTAGCAAGATCAGAGATCACTTGCTGCTGGGAAACAGCAAAAGAATTATGTTTTGAAAAATGGCTATGTAAAGTCTGACATGTGTTGATGGGAAAGTTAATACATGCAGTCAAATCAATTGGAGACGATAACACAAATGACAAATCTGGGGTGGTGTGGCATTATGAGTATGCCAATGAAAATTCAGAAAATAAGAGGCCCTTCAAGGCAAACAGCCCACCTATGGAAAGGCATCACCTGAATTTTCCAAACATATAAGAAAAAAAATGGTCAAAGAAGAAAGCTGTGAAAGAAAAAAGACATATTCCCCATCCCTGAACACACTAGAATTAAAGATTTGGGTTATGAAATGAAACTGCTAAATATTTGAATAGTATCCTGTGGATCAAGTCGGAGGCATTTGTTTCTCTTTTTTCTCAATTCAGTGTGTAATGAATTATTGTCTATAAATTACAGGTCCTTAAGGAATTATTATACAACAATGGACAACCTTACAAATGAACTGTTGTAAGAAAACAAATTGCAAAAAAATAATTTTAAAAAACTCAGATGCTGCAGATGAGCTGTATGTGTAATAATAAAGTAAATGACACATATAAGAAATGACAAAGATATTCTCTTTAGCATTCTAGGTTAGAGGCACATTATACACAGAATTTTAGGAAGTGACTGACTTCTAGGAAGAATGGATATAATGAGATATAAAACCATCCATAAGTGAGCACTGATAGTCCCGGAGCATCATCTTACTACTACTTGGTTAAGAATGGCTTCAGCATGGCATTATATTTATTCTTTTTAAAGTCACTTGTAAGTACCACCATCAGCTATCTCTCTCTCTCCCAGGGTCTACAATTTATTAATTTATCACATTAAATTGATATCTCCACATGGCTAATATCAGAAATCATTCCATGTGTCTGACAGGGTCACTGAAAGTGCACGCTGGCAGGAAGTTAAAACTTTAGCCAAGCCAAAAAGGTGACTCAGACTGAATCTGCCACATGGGCCAGGAATTCCTGGAAGACATGAGGACCATAAAACAGACAAAAGGGCCCTTTTGCACTGATATGGCAGCTCAATAGAATCACAATCAGCCTGCTGAATGTGGGCAATCTCACTATACCTGGGCTTTTGTCCATTTGGTCAGTGCCATTCACAAAGGACTGAGAAAAACATTTAGCTGGAGATGTTGGTCATTAAAGGCTTTTTAATCTAGCCTCCTGTACTATTGTTCTCCCAGGGAGAGAACTAGCCCTCCAGGTACATTTTTCTTATAAAAACCCCATGCTTTTCTCTGTTCGGGGGTTCATTCACATTTTCCTCCTGAATCCCTGTCAGTTTGTTTTGCCTCACCCCCCCTTCCCCCACTTTTTGAGTTTCATCGCTTTGAATCTCCAGTTTTTCAACATTGGCTCCCTTGGGCATTAAATCAAGGTAAAGTATTGCCTCTGAACACCCCAAAACAAAATCCCTATCAATTTTCCTTACTTTCTTTTTCTTTAGCTCTTGAATGAATGTGTGAGGGGTTTTGGTTGTTGTTTGCTTTAATTACTGAGGGTTTAATAAAATCTTTAAACTGAACAACCTGCCTGGTTTTTTTGGCGTGGTCTGACTCTGTAAAATCTGGGTTACAAAGGTCCTGCAACGTTACCCTGCCTCTCGCATAGCTAAAACAGTGCTCTGATTTAATTTTCCCCACAATTTTAACAGATTTTGGGAATCCCTTAAGGGAGCCCCTTAGCAAGCAGGGTAACACACTTCTCAAGGTCTGTCTAGGACTTTATTCTTGGAAAGGTCTGGACAGAGTTGCCTTCTGTGTTTAACTTAACAAATACACTACTGCAGCATGTGTTGATGGCCACAGCTTAGATTCATTTCATTCCATTTAATTCAAAGGATCTGCCAGATTTATGTGGTATAGGTAGGGGTGAGAAACGTGTATAGCGTTTTGAAGCGTTCAAAGCACTTTATATGTACTACATTAAAAGGAAATTGGAGGTTATGGACAATAACAGCTACCACTCAGGAAGGGAACACCTTCCATATCAGGAGTTCTATGTCTCTGTATATCAGTTGCCGGGGAATGGGAGATGAAAGATGCAGTTGCACTCTTGTTCTGCTGGTAGACTTCCCTTAGGAAACTATGTGAATGTAGTACTGGATTAGACAGATTCTTGGTCTGATCCAGAATTATTCTTATGGTGTTAAGATGTTAAGCCAAGATGTTATGATTTCAACTCCTCTCACCCTCATTATTGGCTACGTTGGCTGAGGCTTGTAGGAACTATAGTCCAGTAATACCTGGAGGACCATAAATTGCCAGTCCTAGAGGCAGAAGCTAAGGGCTCTTCCAGATGAGGCAGAAGTGTTGAGAAGTTTTGGATTTTTAAAGAAAAAAATCCAATGTTTTTCATTGTCCCAGACTATGTTCTGGAAATTCCTGTCACCAACTGAAACATTTTATTCCCACTTTTCAGTGAGTTTCTTTCTTTAAAACTGAAACTTATTTGAGCAATATGTTCCATTCTCTTATCTTCCCCTTTCAAAGTGTTTTAGGGCTATAATGCAATAGTGAAATGGCACTTTTGCACTACAACTCTAATCCCCAAAATTAATAAAAAAAAATAAAAACACAGAGAGGGGATGTTTTGCCCTTCATGTGATAGACAGCAAACCATGCGCTGAAGAATCTTGAAGAGCCCTGGTATAGATCTAAGAAATGGCTACAAACAGCCTTCAAAAAAAGAATGGAGTGAGTGGATGCAGAAGTAATTTACAAGTTAAACAGATAGGATGATCAAATGCAACCTTGCCTGATCCCCTTGCCTACTGGAAACCATTCTGTTTCTCTGTATTCTGTCCTGATGGTAGCCTCTTGTCCTGAGTACAGGTTCCACTTCAGGACAATCAGATGTTGTGGCACACCCATTTCTTTAAGAGGAATTTATAGTTTTTCATGATCTACACAGTCAAAGGCTTTGTTATAATCTTTTGGTTTTCTTTTGAAATTCTTTGGTATACTTTGAAATTCTTTGGTATTATCCAACATAAGTTTGCAATATGATCCCTAGTGTCACTTCCTTTCCTGAGCCCAGCTTGGACCAGCATTTCTTGCACTATATATGGCAAATGTCATTGTTGTAGAACTCTAAGCATTACTTTGCTTGCATGAGAGATTAGTGCAATACTCCTGTGGTTTCTGTAAAACCTCATGTCTTCTTTATTGGGGATTAGAATGTGTATTGAGAATTTCCAGCCTGTGGCCATTGTTTTGTTTTCCACGTTTGCTGAAAGATTTCAGTAAGACCTAGAGTAGATGCTGCCTCTGTAGACTTAAACAGCTCTATTGGTATGCCATCTTCTCCTGGTGGTTTGTTTCTCCCAAGTGCTCTATGCAATCATGTTACTTTAGACTAATCTGAAGAAGTCCAAAGAGGCTTTCCTTAAAGAAAGTTCCTGATTCAGATCTTACCCCTACCTTGACATTAGTAGGTAGTTTTTGACAATCTCCTGGATCTTGATTCCAACCAAAAGTACAGTTAGAAAATTTAAGATGCAGACCTTAATATTTGTTTTGTATTAGTATTTATAAACCATTTTTCTACCAAAAGAGTCCCCAAATATAGAATGAGGAGAAAAACATGATTTAAAGACTGCAAACAATTTTAAAAGCCAAAGGACATGACACAAAAACATGACAAAATAACATAGTGTTGATTTCCTGTCAAGGGCTCAGTAAGTATGGATAGGAATGTTTCTGTGTGTCCTCCTCCCCTCTTTACATAGTGATATATATTCCTTCACCGCCTTCAGCATTTGTTAAGCTGGCTCTGCTGCAGTTTAGGGCTCTCCAGTTCATTCTGCTGAACGAGGCCCTGAACTATGCCCCCAAAGTCCCGGCTTGACAGCCTTACTACTGAGATCACTCACCTCATCTGCAATATTGTAGATAAGAATATTGGTTCGTTGGACAGGATGGTTTTAATATATGTGAAGTGCCTTGACCTCTTGAAAGTGCTGCACAGATGATTAGTGGTAGTAGAAATAATAGTAGTGGTACTTTGTAAGCTGCCTTGGATCGCAGTATGGGAGAAATGTCATGTAAAATTTTCTTTGTGTAACAGCCCTGGGCTCTGCTGACTTGCTTGAAACACTCACAGTGCAATCCTATGCATGTATTCTCAGAAGTGAATCTCACTGTCTTCCAAACCTTACTTTCAGTGAGCATCTATATGCCGGGGTGGAAATCATGCAACCCTCTACATGCTGCTGAACTGCAGTTTCCTTCATTTCCTGCCTTCGGTGGCCAGGCCAGCTGGGAGTTGTAGATCAAAAACCTCTGGAAGGCTACATAGTCCGTACACCTGATCTATAGGACTGAAGCTTTAGAATTATAAGTTCTGCCAGTGCCTTGAGCTGATGTTTCTGATCACCATCTACTACTTTCTAGTTGATTATTTCTTTCATTGTGGTCATACTAGTTGGAGATGTATGGGAGTTGTAGTGAAAAAACATCTTTTCCATGTTGTGGATGAATCATATTCTCAGATCCCACTCTCAGACCGTATTTTATTCCCAGTAGCTTTTGGTTTTGAATGCTTTTACCACTGTCCACAATCCCTCTTGTAAGCCCTTGACCAACCAACTTTATGCATAGATCAGCCTGGTGCCCTGTGCTTGAACAGAACAGATCATCCTTACATTGCTTCTGTAGGGGAAAATGAGACTGAACCTGTCAGGATCCAATCTTCATTTAGCAAAGTCACACAGAGAAGCGGTAGAAGTTTTATCTAATGACTTGTGGCTTCAGACTGGTACTTAGAATAAACACAGACGCAGGTAACTTTGAATAAAAGACTAAATACTTTACTAATGACTCTTCATTTACATCTGTATTGAGAGAGCCTGCTACCTGTCTAATCTAGTGAATAGGAGATTCTTCAGTTTAACTCACCATCCTCCTTGATGGGACTCAAACTCGGAGCATGCGAAGAGTTCAGGGAAAGCAACCATTAATAACAAGATAGAGCGGGGAGAGAGAATGCTGGTAATTTTTCCAACAGTCCCCTTCTCATTCTCTTGGACCAACATCGAGGATCTTCATGCCTTCTCGTAGTCTCTGGAAGTGGTCTCTTGGTAGAGGCTTGGTAAGAATATCAGCAAGCATCATTTCTGTATTGCAGTATTCTAGCTGAACAATTCCATTGCGACACATCTCTTGCACCTTATGGAAAGCAATGTCAATGTTCTTCTTGAGTGGCTTCTCACTTTCAGAAAGTTTGATGCAGCTTTGGTTATCTTGCATCAAAATGGTTGGCTTGGGCTCTGTTATGCCTAAGTCCAGAAATAAGTTATGCAGCCACTTTATTTCATCACATGCTGCTTTTGCAGAAACACACTCAGCACCTGTGGAAGAATCTGCAATTGTAGATTGTTTCTTACTTGACCAACTTATAGCTCCTCCACCATAGAAGATCAGGTTTCCGCTGGTTGATTTTCTCTCTGCTAGGTCTGCAGCCCAGTCAGCATCCGCATAGGCAACCAGTCGTGGTTGATTACAGGCTGGCAACATCAGCTTGTAATCTGCAGTTCCTTTCAAATATCTGGCAACTCTTTTCACTGCAATGAGATCTTTTTCAGTAGGAGAGTTAACCATTCTGCATAAGATACCAACAGCATTTGCAATATCAGGTCTGGTGAAATTAGCTATGTACAGTAGCTTTCCAACTGCAGTCCTATACTTGTCTCCATTTTTCAAGGGTTCACATTTCTTAGTGTCCTTTAAGAAACCCACTTCCATTGGGGTTGCCACAATATTGGCATCCTTTAGTCCAAGGCAGTCCAGAAGATCTATTATCTTCTGTTTCTGGTTAAGATAGAAGCTTCCATCACTGCTTCTTTCTATTTGTACTCCAAGATAGTGTGAGATGTCTCCCAAATTCTTGATGTCTATCTCTTTCTTGAGATTGTTGACTATCTCCTCACTATCTGCTTTATCTTGACTGCACAGGATCAGATCATCAACATAACATGTAATATAAGTCCATTTATTGTTTCTGAATCTTTTGTAAACACACTTGTCAACAGTGCCTGGAGTGAAGCCTTGTTTGATAAGAAGTTGGCTTAGCTTCTCACTCCATGCTCTGGCAGCCTGTTTCAAGCCATAAATGCTCTTGTTCAATTTGCATACAAGATGCTCTTTCCCAGGAACTTGAAATCCTGGAGGCTGTTCCATGTACAGTTCCTCATCCAATTGTCCATAAAGAAAAGCTGTTTTAACATCAAGATGTTGGACATGCATTTTCTTAGATGCTGCAACAGCTAGGAGAGTTCTCACAGTTGTGTGTGTGGCAACAGGGGCAAAAATTTCATTGTAATCTTCACCAAATTGTTGTGTGAATCCCTTTGCCACTAACCTGGCTTTATATCTCTGAATTTCCCCTTCTGCATCTTGCTTTGTGGTAAAGACCCATTTACAGCCAATTGCCCTTTTTCCTTTTGGCAATTCTGACAAAGTCCATGTTTTATTTTTATATAAAGATTGCATCTCTTCAACAGCAGCTTCCACCCACTTTTGAGAATCTGACTTTGGTAGTCCCTTGATCTTTTGCCAGTCAGAGGGTTGTGGAATCTTCTTCTCTGTGGCTAGATAAGACAGTCTATCAGGTGGTACGCCTCTGTTGATGCGTTCAGATCTTCTTACCTGGACTTGGACACCTGGGTCTGCTCCTTGAGCGCCGTCCGGTTCCGCGTCCTCTGGCTGGATCACCACATCTGTAGCCCCTTCTGGATGCAAGACATCTGGAGGATTGTACAGTGTCACATACTCTGGTTGCTGGTGGGAGTCTCCTTCCACTGCAAACAAATCTGGATAGACATCTTGGTTTGGATTAGATTTGGGCTGTGGCCTTTCATCAACATAAACAGCACTTGTTATTTTTATTGTACGCCCATCTGGATTTAGAATTCTGTAACCATTTCTAGCATAACCAACAAAAATTCCCTCTTCACTTCTACAGTCAAGTTTGTCTCTTTTCTGTTTGGGAATGTAGGTATATGCTTTACTTCCAAAAACTTTGAGATGATTCACTTTGGGCTTAGTCCCATTCCATAACTGAAATGGAGTTGCATCTCTGGATTTAATTGGCAGACGGTTGCACAAGTATGTAGCAGTCATAATTGCTTCAGACCAATAGCGTTTAGGCATGTTAGCCTCTAAAAGCATTGTGACTACCATCTCTTTGAGAGTTCTGTTCATTCGTTCTGCCACTCCATTCTGTTCTGGAGTGTAAACTTGTGTAGTTTGATGTTCAATTCCATGTTCCTTAAAAAACTCATCAAACTCTGCATTAACAAATTCACTTCCATTGTCAGAGCGTAGGCTTTTAGGTTTGTAGCCAAATCTATTAGAGACAAGATTAAAGTATTCCTTGAATTTCTCAAAAGCTTGACTTTTCCCTCTGAGAAGGTAAGTGTATGTATATCTGCTGAAATCATCAATAATAGTCATAAAGTAAGAATTTCCACCTGCAGACTTTTGGCTGAATGGACCACAAAGATCAGTATATAAAAGGTCTAGTGGTTTGGTGGATTGTCTCTCAGTAACTGGCAGATGTGAAACTTTGACAGCTTTTGCCCTTAAGCATTTTTCACATCTTTCATTGTTAGAGCATATTTTAAAATTAAAGTCTATAGCAAGTTCTTGATTAGCCAGTCTCTGAATGCATTGTACATTTCTGTGCCCAAATCGGCGATGCCATAAATTTAAACAGTCTTTGTGATTACACTGGATCACAGTATTTGCATATGAATCCAAAATTTGCATTTGGTAACAGTCACCATTTAGGATTCCTCGAAAAATTAAATTTTTGCCATGAAGACCAAAACAAGTTTCCTTTTTGAAAATAACTCTATTTCCTCTCGCTGTAGTTGTTCTGACACTATAAAGAGACACTTTTAAATCTGGGACAAAATAAGCATCATGAATTCTTAAAGTCTCTATCCTGTTGGCGCCAAGTTTTGTTTGCAAAAGAACTGTCCCTTTCCCTTTTGCAACCACTGATTGGCCATTTGCTAAATAAACAGGAAAATGTATGCTTGTATCAAGATTTACAAACATTTCTCTCCGATTAAAGTAATGACTAGTAGCACCGCTGTCAATTACAATTATATTTTCTTTTTGATTTTGCATAGGCTTGAGCAATTGTTCATTAATTAGACCAACATTAAAATTTGCAGAAGATTTCTTCTTAGAGTTAAAATCACTTTTATCACTGGGTTTGTGTCTCTGTTGTTTTGAAATGTTAATTTGGTGGCCATTTGTTCTCTGTGAAGAAGACGCTTTGATGTGTAAATTCGGCTCAGCAAGTTGAGTGAACTCTTTTTCAGCAGCTCTTACTTCAGGTTTAAAATTCCTCAAATTTTTCCTATTTTGATATTCTATAACTTCAGCAATAGCAGTTTCCAAATTTACATCTCCCTTAATTTGTAGAGCATCAATTATGGGCTCAAAAAATTCAGGCAAGCTTCCTAGAAACATTCCCAGTCTCACAGGTTCTGAAAGATTTTCTCCAGCACTTTGCAATTCAGATAGCATAGTCATGAAAGTGTTAATATGTTCATTCAAAAATCTAGGATTTAACAATTTCATTCTTGTAAGTCTGATTATAATACCACTTTGTTTTGCAATACTGGGAGAATCAAATAATCTCTTCAGTTTTTCCCATATTTCTTTAGCACTTTTCAGGTCCCTGATGTGATAAACAATGCTTGGATCAATGGCTAAGCAGATATAAGCAGTTGCTTTCTCATCATCTTCATCAAATTTCTGCTTTTCCCTATCTTCTGTGGGCTGCTGTCCTTTCACAACTTTAAACAGTCCCATTGTAGTTAATTGCATTTGTATATTCCAAGACCAATTTCGGTAATTGCTACCAGTTAACTTTTCAATAGTAAGCAATGGATTAGAAGCCATTGTTCAAGCGGTCAGTCTCTGCCGGCCAGGTGCCACGTGGTCATCAAACAAAGAACTTCTCTTCTGGGCCCGTGACCCAAATTTGTAGGGGAAAATGAGACTGAACCTGTCAGGATCCAATCTTCATTTAGCAAAGTCACACAGAGAAGCGGTAGAAGTTTTATCTAATGACTTGTGGCTTCAGACTGGTACTTGGAATAAACACAGACGCAGGTAGCTTTGAATAAAAGACTAAATACTTTACTAATGACTCTTCATTTACATCTGTATTGAGAGAGCCTGCTACCTGTCTAATCTAGTGAATAGGAGATTCTTCAGTTTAACTCACCATCCTCCTTGATGGGACTCAAACTCGGAGCATGCGAAGAGTTCAGGGAAAGCAGCCATTGAGAACAAAGAGAGAGAGAGCTCTTTTAGAGAGAGGGAGGTCTTAACTTTTATAAGACCGATGACCCAAGCAACTGTCCTGGGTCACATGATCTGAGCACCAAAGGTATTTATGATCATGCAATAAAAGACAGAGAGGCAAATGGAGAAGATCTGGCATGCAACAGAAAGGGAGGCCCTATCTTGCTATTGCCCATCTCTTCTAATAACAAGATAGAGCGGGGAGAGAGAATGCTGGTCATTTTTCCAACAGCTTCAACAGAGAATACCTGTCTGTGATCAAAAGAAACTATCTCCTCTTTCTTTCAGGCATAGGCTGGAGCTGAGAGATTGGACACCGCACAGGGAAGGGAGCAAAGTTTTTTTTCTTTTTCTTTTAAAACCAGTATGTTTTGTCAGCTCATATTGTGCATTCACATTGCAAGAGGGCATATTGGTTTTCCCTCCTTCCTCCTTATTGCAAATAGAAAATATATTTATCATTTTTAATGCAGCTGAAAATAAGTCAACATCTTATTTTCCTACGATGGCAGTTTCTTTGGTAGTTTGCAGCTACTAGACTTTCTTCATATTAAAGTATGGAGTTGAACAGTGCTTTAGAGTGTGTTCTAGCACACATTAGATATTGTCACTTTTTAAAATCAGGATTATGTGATTACTGTTTCTATGAATATATGGGGACATTTGGGGTAAAGTGGGGGGCATGCCATGGACATTCAAACATCTAGTGAGGATCCTTCCCTCTTTGTGTAAGATTCTAGGAATCTGGCATCATAATCCATAACCAAATATCATCTGCTGCAGAATTGGATACCTGATACTTTACCCTAGATAGTGGTGGGATATCAGGAAGGGATTTTGAAAAATGATCACACAGTCCAGGCAGGTTCATGTGGGAAGGGTAGCCACTGAATGACACTGTCCCTAAGCAGTTAATGGCTTTAAAGATCAAAATGAGCTGTTTGAATTGTCCACAGAGGTGGCCTGACAAGCAGGGCCATTGCTCCAAGACTGATAAGACATGGGTTCAATACCCAGAGAGAATGGGGCACCCACTGAAGCTTTAAAACAGTTTTCAGAGGCTATTCCCTGTACAGCCCATTACAATAATTCAAACAAGATGTAACCAGAGCATGGAAAATTGTATCGATTGATTCATCGATAGAGAGACAGATAAGCCCTTCTCCCATCTATATCCAACCTGTCATAATAACAGGTATATTGCTACGCTCAGTATCACTTTCAGCCAGCTAGTGAAAGATATCCCAGCCAGACGCCTGTCTGCATTCTCCTTGCCTTTTGCTTCCTGGGGTCTGCTTCCCACATTCTGGCTTCAGAGGCTTTGTGTAACCTCAAAGTTTTGCTGTAGAGGGGGGAATTCTTTCATTAACTGCCTCCAGGCTATTTTGCTTTGGGCATCTTTCATATGCTGGAGAACTGTGCCTACAGGGTGCCTTCTTTTGTGAACGGGGAGCCAACAGACCACTGCTGATTGTATCGGTGTTCACTCCAAAGGGGGCGAGCCTCTGCAACAGGCCCACCCGCCTGCCTTTGATCTTTAGCTGTAAGGTGCATGCTTTGTATCCATCATTGTCCCTGCGGTACAATGATTCAGATTTCAGCCACATAAGGAGCCGGCTGAGATTTGTGTTCTGCCTGCTCTTGAGCTAAATGGGCGGAATTGCATGAATGTTCCTAAAGGTGATGAGGATCTTCATTTATTTTGGCACATTTGAAGTACAGAACCTGTCATTTGTCAACCCTAATGCAGGACCAGAATAATATATCTGAGTGAACAACATTCATTTTAAAAATGCTTATAATTAAATCTATTAAAATGTTCTTTTCACCTTCTTCAGTAAGCCTAAATGAGAATCACCTCTACCTTTTTCCATCTCTGGACCTCCATAGGTGCACCTGCCTCATTTTCTTGACATCAAAAGTGACTAGACACTCATTTAGGTTTTTTTAAAAATAAAGAGAGCTAAAGAAAAGGGGCAAGGAAGTCTGGAGGGGCATTAGAATGGAGGGCTTTGTTCCTAGAAGCTTGTAGGGTGGAATTGTCATTTCCAGGCTGCTTTATTTCAACGGGGGGGGGGGACTTAATCCACTGGCAGTCATTCAGGGCTTGCAGCTTGCAGGTCACACAATTCCTGTAGGGTGGTACACAGGGCCAAATTCAGTTCAAAGCCTGATTCAGTGATTTGGATCCAGATGTGATCCAATACTGGTGAATAGTCTGAACTGAGAACTAGAAATTCAGATTGTGAGTCCTCTACCATTGACTTGTATTAGGAAGCCAAAATAGTTACATTTTTTTTCTATATAAAGCATACCTCAGTTAACAAAGCCGCTAACAAGGGGGAAAAAAAGCTCCTTTTTACAAAGTCTTTTTACAGGAGCCTGGCCTGCTCCCCGCTTTCTTGCCATCTGTATAGTTGGAAGACTTTTTTGCGCCACTGGCACTGAGAAGATGGTGACGGATGTCTGGAGATAGACTTTCAGTGTTGGGTTGCAGCAGCATGGCGGCAGTATGGGAATTAATGAATGGGAATTAAATGAGTGCTTTGCTTACTCACTCAAATAGAAAATAAATGTTCGCTTTGCTTCACAATATGAATTAAATGTGCTATGGAGGCCAATGGTTCTTTGAACATTAACATTGTCTAAGTGTCTACCTTGTCTCCACATACATGTTTATGAATACACCTATGTCTCCTGCATTGCTAAGCTGCTTTGTCCTACCATGAAAAGTAAGATGTTGAAGTTGCCCCTCCCCAACAACAACAAAAACAGTTTCTCAGAAAGCTGTATAGACAGGGTGGGAATCATGCACCCCTTCAGATGTTGTGGGACTGAAGCTCCTAGCAATTCACAATGATCTGAACTTTTAACAGGACATTCAGTGCTGTTGAAAGCTGGATGACATGCATAACTTGGCATTTTAAGCTGCATTTTACTGTCAGTCCATTTGACCACCTAGCATAGTATTGTCTATTCTTACAAGCAGGAGCTCTCCAGGGTGTCATGCTGAAATCTTCTCCAATCTTACTTGGATAATGCTTGGAACTGAGTCCTGAAAAGCATTCAGAGCATGTGATCTACCACTGAGACATGCTGGCTCCTTCTCTCAGTTTGTGCCACAAGGTTCTGTTTTTTTTTCTTGGTCTTAGGAGATGATATATGGAACCCTCCTGACATTTTATGAGAAAATTTTGCTTGCCCTGCTTCCCTCAACATATTGATCGAATAATTTACTCAAATTAGAATTTTTACACTGACTCAAACCTTTGTTTTCAAGAAAACATGGTGGTAGCAGTTCTTGGCAACTTCTCATGGAAGGGCCAAACATGGATGAACACAGGCATTTGATCTCCAGGAAAGCTTTCATTGCTTCTTTTTACAATAGTTATTAACTTGCATCCTTCCAGAACAAATCGGGAAAATATTTGTCAACTTATTTGTGTTACATGTGTTGCAGGAGGACCTATATGTGAACCGCTTTGTTCATTTCGTGCAGGTTTTCTTGAGTCATCCAGGTCATAGTAACTTATGAAAGAAACATCCAACTTCTTTAATTCCCAGATCTGATTATAAAAAGAACAAAAAAAAAAACATTTCTTCTTAAGCACCAGTTCCATGCCCTTCAGCTGTGCCTCCTATTGGGAAAATCACACATAGGATTATTGTTAATGATACCAATTGCCAGCATGCTGACATGCACCACCCCTGGCTAACAAAGCAGACTAGTGGAGTTTATAAATTGGCCACATATTCCAAAGAGTGAATGCTTGCTGTGCCAATGAGTGTTTTTAGCACAAACTATAAAAATGCACCTGCATAACTGATAGATGCTTTGGGAGGGGGTATATGTAAAGTGTGAGAGGTTACCAAGAGTTGATGCAGTCTGGTAGGAAGCCTTGATAAACTTGAGAATCCAAAAAAAGTCTGAAAGATAATTCTTGTGGATATTCCAGCCAATCATTATTGATTTTCTTGAGATTTTACTGTTATCCAGTATGATGCACATTATTTTTCTCTCCACTTTCACTCACACACACAGAATAAAAGACATCTTAAATGAAAAACAAAAGACCAACTAAATCAAGTTTCTTAAGGCAGAATTTTGCATGCCTATTATTACAGTGTGCAGAGATGGACAAAATACTGGCCACAGACTTAGAACACAGAACAGATGTGACCCACACACCCCAGGCCATTTCTGCTGCTCCCTAAGTGTGTAACTGTCAGAACTGGTGTGCAGTTGTGAAAACTGGTGTGCAAGGAATGGTACCTTGTGGTGTGGAACTGAAGTCAAGGACCTCAGCTCATTTTATGAAGGATAAAATGGCATGTATCATTTTTAGGATTGTAAGGCCTGTCTTAAGCTAACAGTCCATGAAGCTAAATATTTAGTACTATGGCTATCTCTCTCACTCTCTTTGGGGTCTTCTTGCCTAGAAGTTACTTAATTGTAGAAATCAGAAAATTAAATCTGAGAGATTCTTCATGGAGAGCTTGTGCGCTAACGACTGGATTCTGGTCATTTTTCAGACAGTTCATTCCAGCACCTGGCAAATTTTGGTATGAGGTAAAGGCATATAGACAAAATGCACACACATTTTCTTGTCCTCAGAAGCAAAGGGGATCTCCATATATAGAGCAAATGGCTGACAGTTGCCATTTCAGGACTTGCTTTGGGAGAAGAAAAGTCATCTGCACATCTAGAGTTTTCTAGGGGCAAAAAACACTATTTTTGCCCAGAAAACTGCGTTCTTTTCTTTTTGAATAAGCATACCTCAGAAACTTTGAGTCAGGGTAATATTGCATGGCAACTCAGACTATCCTACTCTTCTCAAATGATTTCCTTCCTGGTCTGTGCATGGTGTAACGGTTTAAGCACTGGACTACATACCAGGAACACTGCATGTTTCCAAATAGGAATCTTATTATTTGGTTGGGTAGGAGACTTGCTTTCTTAGGCCCTTTTCAAATGAGGGACGGCAAAACGGGGTGGCGCATGCAGGGGTGGAGCTTACCTGGAAGTGGGTTGCTCCATCCCCGCGGGGAGCGCGCATTCGCCGATCTACATGCTGGTGAATTTCGGCGGCATTCGCTGGCACCCAAAATGGCCGCCGGTGGCTTCCGGCGGTGCTCCGCCAATCAGGGCAGTGTGCCAGCTGGAAGCCCGCCTCCGGGCAGCTCTGCAGGGGCGCGCTGGCGTGTCCCTGCAGTTTCAAACGGGGCGCTGCAATGGGTTAGCACGCTCGCGTTTTTTAAAAGCCACATGAAATGTGGTTTTTAAAAAACACGCCGCGCCACCCCTTGCGGCCGCGCGAGGGCAGTTTGAGGTGTGGAACCTCCACATTTCAAACCGCCCTAGCGTGCCCCACAGTGTGGACGACCTCCGGGTGAGGTCGCCCTAAGCCGGTTTTTTTGCCCCGTGTGGAAAGGGCCTTAGATTAAAAAGAAAAGAGAAAAAACAAATCGATTGGTCCTTCTTATTGGCTTCAAAATTCTATGATCTATATTATGCACAGCCCTCGTTATCCATAATGAGAGGCTCTAGCCATAAATCCTATTTGTTTCCAAGTTTGTAGCTCATCATTCTAGTAAGATATACTGTCTTTTCACATGATAATTTACTTGGCACTTTAGACCCCAAAGGGTTCATTAAGTGGACACATTTTCAAAAAGTTTCCAGTTCTAACAGTGAAATGAGTAGCTTAACATTTAGAAAGATGATGAAAGTGACAATTGTGGCTTGATTTTTTATATATATTTTAATGGAGCCCAAGTCCGCTGAGACACCTGGCCTGCTGAACTGCAAGACCTTTCTCCTTCATCTCAGATGTGAGTTGGTTGTTTTTGCTTCTTTAGGATGAAGACAGATGGAGTATTTAAAGAGCAATCATGATGGGTCCTTCGCCCACATCATGCACCTGGCTGTGCAATTGGAATATGAAACATTTGAGCTGAAACTAATTTGCTCCTCAGAAGCAAATGTTGATATTAAGTTGAATGTTCTCTAGACCCTGGAGTACTGCATGTTGTTTTAAAAAGTAAAAGAAAAAAAAAACTTTTAATATTCTCTGGATAGTTTCCTCTGTGCTTTCATGACTATTTTCCAGATGTTGGATGTCTGCATTTAATACAAAGTAATCATTGATTTCAAACATCAAGTACTTAATTTCAACATCTAACACCTGGCAGTGAATATATCTCAGTTTTCAACAGTTTTGATGTGTTATCAGTATTTAATATCGCTAATCAATAATACAGCACTGGTGGCTAATATGCAACAGTATAAGAACTAAAATTGTGCTTCCAATTTA
This sequence comes from Iguana delicatissima, assembly GCA_948472985.1. NCBI lineage: Eukaryota > Metazoa > Chordata > Lepidosauria > Squamata > Iguanidae > Iguana > Iguana delicatissima. The sequence continues at coordinate 334,219 of CAOKZL010001767.1, read as the reverse complement.
GATCGCAAATTTACAACCAAATTGGGCTGATTAGGACAGAGCTGAGCTAGGTCTGAATCAAAATGAGGGTCATCTCAAAGAAGACTGCATCAAAGCCAAAGACTCCTGAAGATTTAGCAGAAATTTAGATTTGAAGGATACAGAAAGAAAGAAAAAGTGCTCCCCAAAATATTATACATTTCTCCCTGAGCTCATCATATCAGGAAAACAACAGAGGGTTGTATAGTTTTGTGACTGGCAGCTCTGGCTTCTAGTGACATTGCATTGTTTCAAACATCCAATACATGTTGGCTGGGAAGCAGAACCAAACAGTTCTGATAAATCCAGAGGGGGATGGTGTATCCAGCAGTTTCCATGTAATTGCTCATTGCCCTATATAAGAGATGGGGAAATTTTGACCCTCCAGATGTTGTTAGGTTGCAACTCAGTCATCTTTCCACACTGGTTTACCAGCTAGGCTGGTTGGAAGTCTGAATCTAGAGTATCATAGATTCTGGTTGTTGATGATGATAAGGATGAAGTTCAGTGCCTTCCAGTCATTTCTGACTTATGGTAACCCTAAAGCAAATCTATCATGGGGTTTTCTGGGGCTGAGAGTGTATGACACACCCAAGGTCATCCAGTGGATTTCCATGGCTCAGCAGGGAATCGAACCCTCATCTCCAGGGTTATAGTCAGTGCTCAAACCACTGAACCATGCTGGCTCTCACTGAGTCTACAACCCTGAAATTCAAAAACCCATGAGGACATGTATTTTTGTTCTCATACAGCCCTAGATTGGATGGAGGCAATGAACATGATTTATTGGCTTATCATTATGAATTCACTTAAAATATACTGCTGCCAGACATAACATCCGATACATGCCCACACTTTACTTCACAGACAATATACTGTAATTACTAGACATCTATATTAAATCCACTGCAATTAAATATATGGCCTCTAAGTTTTGGAGAGTGGGTCAGAATACCATGATCACAAAACAGAAACAACCTGCTCTGCTGGATACACAAAGGGAAGGCAAAGTTGAAATGAGTTTTGTGTGTTACCTTGGCATCAGTTCCTCCAGAACACTCTCAAAGAAGAAAAACAACCAACCAAGTGTTTGTAACTGGCATGATTTATACAGATGACTTCAATTTTGTGATTAATGTGAGCAATATACTTGAACAAAATTGATGCTTTTGAGAATAGTAAATACAGAGGCCATTTCAAACTGCTGTACTTCTGATAAAATAAACCTTGGACAAAACTTACTATTCCCAGCCCTCAGCCCTCCAGCCTGTTCAATATATTGCCTTTTGGCAATATATCTCCTGAATATACTTCTCGAAAATGACAAAAACGATTAAATAGGTATCAATGTTCTCTTAACAGAGTATCAAATGAAACTCTTATTTCTTCACTAGAGAACTTTTGAAACTTTTAACACTTACTCTGAGAAAGGCAAGCTCGACTAATTAAAGATGGTAGAAACTAAGCAAGCATAGGAATATCCCAGTTTCACTGGGGCTTCTCAAGTTGTACTAAATTTCCAAGTTCCTAAATGAAATGTGCACAACAATCTTTATGGAACAATGTAGGGACAGGCAACTTCCAGTAATCTATGCACCAACCATTGGTCTAGAAGTGTGGCAAAAGAATCACTGGAAGGTATTGGAGGAAGATATTCAAAGTCCTGTTTTTTATTTGTTTGTTTGTGGAGGTTTGGGCTACTATCTGGTCTGTTTTAAAGATGAAATTCAGCTAACCAGCCAATTTTGCATTGCAGTGCAACTTCTTCTGGCATGACCTCCACACAGACTAATACAAGGTTGTGCAAAGCATTGTGTCCCATTACGGTCAGCATGGGGCATGCCCGTGCTGCCTGCACTGCTATTAGCACTTGCACATTGTATCCATTGACTGTAATGGGATGCAACATTTGAATGGAACCCCCACATATATGAAGGGTACACTGTATTTGGAATGCTGCATCACAATTCTGAAAGGTCTATCAAATTTTTCCTTTCTAATATTTTGAGGATTTTCAAATAAAACCAGATTCTAAAAAGGGGCCTAGAGTCAGCATGCTGTAGTGATTTCATTCTTGGACTAGGACTTGGTGAGACCAGGGTTTGAATTCTCACTCAGCAGTTGGAAGCCCAGCGGGTGATGATGGGCAAGTCATACTCTCTCAGTCCACGAGAAAAGTAATAGCAAGCTTCCTCTCAATAAATCTTGCTAAGACCCTACTATAGGGTCACCATAAGTCAGAGCAGACTTGAAGGCACTCAAAGCACTGGTCCATGTAACAATAACAAAGCTCTCATTAGAAATTCATTTGTAAAAAGGGGTGTTTGATTCTGCATTTTGCTAGTTCAGTTGCACCATGTCAATTTTTCTCAGAGTTCCTCAGATGTTTCTACCAGGAATGACTTCCAAATTTGTACTCTCTTTCCATCTTTTTCCAGGGATTATTTGAAGTTCCTCTATATTTCAGCTAAGCTAAAATACTAAAATTAGTTCAAAATTAGTTCAAAATAATTCATATGCCACTTGCAATTATCAAGGAAATACTGAATATCAATCACCATTCCTCAGATGTTTGGCCCAAGAAGGAACTTCCCAACTATTGATTTCTGCTTTGTGGAAAACTTGGTAGCAACCATACTTTCCAGAGGGTAGGGTACTTTTTGCTAATAGGGCACCTTTATAACGTCAACCAACATTTTTTAAAAAAACTTTATTGCTGTTTAAGCAGACTTGGAAATTAAAGCACATCTGTTATGTCAAGACAAAGAAGATCTATACCTTTCAGAGCTGAAAGAGCTCATGTTTCTAATATGGTTTTCAGAACATCATTTTGGCATTTCAGAGCCAACATGGACCAGTGCTTTGAGTGGTGGACTAGGACTCAGGAAGATGAGGGTCTAGATTCCCATCAGTCATGGAAACCAGATTGGTGACCTTGGATGAGTCACACTCTCTCAGCCTTACAGGAAAACAAGGGCAAACCCACTCAGAATAAGGCTTGCCAGGAAAACCCTATGATAAGATCACCAGAAGTTGCAGTCAACTTGAAGGCAAATAGAAACAGAAACAACTGTAGAGTCAACCAACATGTATAGGCTCTCCCTGAAAACACTTCACAGCAAAGGCATAAGAGTGTGTAACCTCACTCTCACTGGCTTCTCCTAATCAGAGAAGACCTCTTAATCAATTGTCATATAGCGAGTTAACAGATTGGTAAATCACATTGATTCAATGTGCCTGCTCTAGTTATGATTAACAATAGAATTCAGGCCTGTACGTCAGGGATAAGTACTATGTTCTTCACAAGCAAGGCGGGCGCGCTAGAACATGTGTATAAATTCTATGGATAAAAGATGGCTCAGATTTTCATTTAGGCCAGATTTTGTTTTTTAGAAAAAAAGCTCTCTAAATTTCCCCTGATTAGCATGCAGATTGGAATCTTTCAGAATACATACTTTCCCAGATTTCACAGTGCACATCTTAGTTTAAAACATGTATGGAAGAATTAAGGAAAGTTACATATAAAAATGCTCATATTAGGAAAAGTTATGAAAAAGAATGGGAATTTTCTTTTTAAAAGGTAGGTTAATTAAGGGCCTAAATACCCTAAAGGTTCCAGGGTCAGTCCTGGTTAGTACTTGAGTGGGAGACCACCAGTGGATACCAGGTGCTCTAGATTATAGTTCAGAGGAAGGAACTGACAAAACCACCTCTATGTATTCCTTGCCTAAAGAAACCTTATGAAATTCATAGGGTCAATGGGTGACTTGAAGGCACAATACACAAACAGCCAAGTTTGAAGGACCTATTCAAGCTATTGAACCCTATGTCCAAAATAAGTTCAGCACATTGCTTAGCTCCTATAGGGATTGGACTAAGCAGATGTGCTACCCCACTGATGATGATGATGATGATGACGACGACGATGATGATAATGGTCATCAGCTGCCATTGACTAGAATCCAAGAGTGGATCTGCTGGTGATTATATTGAGAACCAAATCAAATCCATGGGTGCAATTATTCTCTGTAGAACAGCAGCTTTGGAAATCTGTTAACAGTTTGTTTTAAACTAAGGCCCTTTCCAGACATCGAGGGGGAAACAACCGTAAACGGAACTCAACGGATTTTTCTTTTGTCTGGGTGAGTCTGTCACGAAGAGCAGCAGTGTGAGTTTGTCGCTCCACAGCAATTCAGCGTCCCAAATGGCGGCTTCCGGTTGGTGGAGGCTCTCCACCAACCAAAGAAGCTCGCCAGCCAAAAGCCCGCCCCCAGAAGATCTGCAGGCACACACTTGCGCTCACCTGCAAATCTGCTCTGGAGCTGGGTGACGGACCTACACAGCTTCGCGCGCTTCGTGCTTTTTAAAAACCTCAAAAAAGAACCGCGCAAAACTGGACTGAGGAGTGGAACTACAGAAGGTAGTCCACCCCAGTGCACTCTACGGTGCAGAAGACCTCCGCTGGAAGTTGCTCTGCACCATTTTAAAATCCCAGTGCAGAAATGGCCTAAATGTATAACGAAGAGAGACAGCTAGAAAATGCACTTGCAAGACCCTTCAATTTGGTTATCAGTCAAGGGTAGGTCTTGCTGGTGTCATAGTCTGTAGCATCCATTCCTGGCTATTTAAGTGTTTCTGAATAAGAAAGAAAAGGAAAGAAGCCAATCATCTCCCACTACAAGTCCCTAAATACTTAAGTTGTTTGGAGTCTGATAAAGGGCTGCTGCAGAAGAAACCGGACAAATGGAAAGGCGGGCTGAAAATGATGTTTTGCCATGACCTTGAAAGTACTTCAAATGAAATAAGGTTGGAGTTACTTTACTGCACAACTAAAATAAGTGCTGGGATTCACCACCTTGATTAATGCTGCTAGTGAAGCTCTTCTCCTCTATGTCTGCTGGATGATTAGATAGCAAGTATATTTGAGGTGCTCTGTGGTTTATTAAGGTCACCTTAGTTCACTGTAATTTATTGCAATTTTGGGCTAATGCTTCCGCAGCCATCTGATGTGAACTATTCTAAGAACAAGTTTCTCTTATTAATTGGCTTTCATGGCAGAGATCTGTCTGAGATAGCAGTATGCTCAGTTATCCAAATCCATAATTTGATTGAGCAATCCCTATCTATTCAGCAGAATTCACATTTTTTAAAAAAAATTCCAGCCATTGTATTCGTGTCATCAAAGCAACTTTCTGGATTGTTTAATTTCCACAAGTATCAAAAACTGCCTCATATTTGTTGGAAATGCATATTTTTCTCTATAAGGTTGCAGCAAATAAAACAGGATAATGCTTTGAGAACACTGCATACAATGCAGATCCAATATATATATATATATACACACACACACACACACACACACATACATACACCATAGGATTGTAGAATCATAGAGCTGTAAAGGACCACAAAGACCATCCAGTCCAACCCCTTGACATGTAGGATTGCAGAACTAAATTACTCCTAAGAGGTTACCACCCAACCTCTATTTCAAAACCTCCATAGTAGGAGATTCCACCATCCGCCTAGGCAGTCTTTATCATCTGCTGAAAATTCTTGTAGTCTTCATTCTAAGTGTTGTTATTGTCTACTTTTTACCCTCACTTTTCAGCCTTTCCTTGCCCAAACTTCCTTATTGTCTTCATTCAGCTATGCCATTTTGTTTATGAATGTCAAAGGTATAATGAGAAAAAAAATCACATGAATTGCCATGGTCAATATTATTAAACATGTTAGGACAAGGAAGAAAAAGGCATGAGCCATTGAGCAGAATAACCATAAACCTGTGGTTCCGATCTAATAACTGGAGAGAAGAAGGCAGAGTTCCTTGTGCAAGATGTGTGTTGGTACAATATACCTTGCTTCAGAGCAGAGGTGGGAACCCTGCATCCAACAGATGTCAAACTACAACTCCATCATTCCTTACCATTAGTGCTACTAGCTAGGGTACATGGCAATTGTAGTCCAACCACATCTGGAGACCCACATGATTCTTACTCCTGCTTTAGAAGAAAATTGCTGGAGCTTTCATGAGTGTAATTCTCCTTTGAAAAGAAGTACATGCTCCTTGTTTTAGTGTCCAGAAGTGTGGTTTATTCAACCAGTCTATCACCAAAGTTAGTGGTGGTGGTTCTGGAATAAAAAAATAAACAAAACACCTACAGATCAGATGTAGTCTATGGGCTATGCCTGAGCCACCCCATGCCTTTTAATTTGATACATCCAAAGCTGTAATATACCTTAAACTGTTAAATGTGCCACTAGTGTCTACCACAATTGTTAATACTGTAGCTTGTTTCAGTACAATCAGCTGGGAGACTGTACATGCATTTGCAAAAGTTAGATCGTTATTAATATCTCAGAATATTTCAACAAGATTACCCAGTTTTTAATACACTGGAATATTACAATAACCCAGATCTGTATTTGTTTTTTTTAGCAATGGTCAACAACTTATAGTAGATTCAATGTCATTATATTTCTCCTCTTTTCCATTGTGACTCCTTCAGCTTATAGAATGGAACAGCGCTTCCTTTGTCTCATATCTGGACAACCTAGATAGAAGAATTTAATGAAAACTTTCCTGCAGATGACTCATGAAATACATGGTACTAGCATGCAGTGTAGGTGAGATTTGCAGGGTGAAAAAACTGGGACATGATGATGATGATGATGATGATGGGAGTATGACATCTGGCTCCCAAGTTCCCATGATTTAAGCTGCAAGAATGGGAAGAATTTTCTTAATGAAACTGTCTTGCTCTGATCCATAAAGCCTGGGTAGGGGTCTCAAATGGAAAACTAAGGTTCCTTTATAAGTAAATAAACAAACAAACAAACAAATAAATTCTAATGGAGTTGAAAACTCCTGAAACTAGTTTGTACCACATTGGAATAAAGAGGTTTATCCTTTAAAAAAAGTATTTGTAGAAAATCTTACGTTCATGATCTTATGCTCTTTGAGGGCATATTATATCTCTTTTTTCCATTTCTCATGCAATCTCAGAGCTCCTTAGCCAAAGTATAACGTGCTGATCACACACTACTCTTTGCCAGTTCAATGTTTTTTGACTCTTGGTGGATCCTAATCCACTGGATACTGTTTTAATAATGGGGCCCTTTGCTTGTGTACATGCAAAGTGATGGGGGATCATGGTAGATCAGAAAACCAGTTTTCTTGCTATAGTGCCCTCTGGGGGCCAAAAAATCTGCCAAAAACTTCTATTTACAGTTGTGAAGGTCCCCAAGGAGCCGTCTTCTCTCTCTTTCTCTTTCTGACACACACAGAGAAGTAGATTAGCCTGAGAGATAGCAACTTGACCAAGGTTATCCACTGAACTTCATGGAAACGTAATGATTTTAACCAGGATCCCTCCGGTCCTTCTCAAATGCATGCACCATCATACCACTCTGCCTCTCATAATAGGCCAGATTTAGATGTCTGGAGCTATTTGCATTTTAAAAAGAGCTTCCTATAACTCAAGCCAGAGCTGACTGTGTTTTCAGGAAAGTGGTGGTCATCCTCCCCACTTATAACTTGCAGTGCTTGGAACTGACAAGTACCCAATGTAAAGCATTATTATGATAATTACCCAGCTATCTTTGACATATTATTTCCATTTGAGATGTGCTGTACACTTCAGTGAGAAAGGGAACTGACCTTTCTGGGGGATAATTACCATTATGGATACAGGTGGCATTTTCCATCATCTTCCCTTCCATAGTCAGACAGCCTTCACAGCTCCTGCTTGGGCCTCCTGCCTTGCGCCATCACTGCCATGTTCTTCAATATGTCACTCAGGGCAGGATTGTTCCCATCATCTGGCCCATTCTTACTTAAAAGGGACAGTGGTGCCCCTTAATTTTTTTGTCAATCAACACTCGGCTTTTATGTGTTCACACATTCACTGCCAGCGATATGAGCCAGGCAAAGAAATTGAATTACATTTGAGGCTGCCATCAGAAGGGCTTCTGTTAAAAAAAAAAAAAATTAAAAACCCTATTGCTAGCTCACTCTGTCTCTTTCCCTCTTGAAATGAAGTTTCTTACACTGCTCATTAGATGATAAGTGAATATAGAAAAACCTTTGAGCAAAAGGTAATTCCTGGTGCGAGGAAGTGGGCTGCAACGCAAGCTTCACATTTATGAATGCAAACGAGGCTGGGCTTCCCGCGGGGATGCTTTGTCGGTTCTTTTATCTCCACAACCAAAGTTCAGACTGACTTCCTGAATCAAGGACCATAAAATTATTCTGCTTAAAGAAATTTTCAAATGCCATTAGTGGAGACAGAGACCTTCCTTTCCCTGTCCCCAAACCAGCTTGAGAGTTTGTGTAGGGAAATAAAAAGCACTCCTTTATTATTAGGGCGCCATTCCTTCCGCTAGTGGCAGCACCCCCAATTGACCAAATGCGTTAGACATTGAGGGGTAAAGAAAAAAAAAGGGTATGAGAAGAAAAGACTTGCCGAGTCAGGTGGAAATAATGAATTAGCCATAGTATGGTGCGTGACTAACCGCCGTTTCCTCATGAGATCACAAACAATTTCAAGACAATGAATAGAGACAACCAAAGATTCCTTCTGAGATTGGAAGGATGGGGATGAAAAGGAGGAGGCAAGTATGATCCTTCAGTCTAAAGAAGATAAAGGAGACTCCAGAGGTCTTCAGGCCAATATCTGACTCGTTGTTTCTAGCATTATTTCAAGATACTTGGGTGCCTGAGGCAAATGGACAAGATAATGTTCCCTGCCATTCTGTGTACAGAAGCTGACTGAGTTTGCACATTTAATCGGCTTTCAACTGTGGAAATTGGATAATGGTAGGGGTGTCAAATGGAAAACTAAAGATAGCTCATGTACATTTTGTAGAAGAAGAAATTTCAGTAGGTGTGGTGTTTCATGCAACCAGGTAACAAGCAGCACCTGCTGACATTATCTCTTCTACAAAACCATTAATGGTACAGGAACTGTTTTGAGTTTTCACTCTGACAACCCTTGATAGTGGGTCCCTCCCCACACTTAAGGACTGCTTATCCATTTAGGGAGAGCAGGACAGGGCTGTGAGGTACAGAGACCTAGTTCCCAACAGAAAGAAAGGGTCAGAAAATGCTGGAAGAACAGTGGGAGGAGGGGACTTCATGGTGTCCCCCAGCATCTGCTTCCTAGGGTTATTTCTTCATTCTTTCTAAGGGCAGGATAGGCCCTGGCCATTTCATATTATTATATAATTCTTCATCTCTTCAGTTTCTAGTTATGTAAAAAAGTGCCCTAATGACGTAGTGGTTAAATGCTGGTACTGCAGCCACAAAGTTATGAGTTCAATCCTTCTGGGCTCCAGGTTGACTCAGCCTTCCATCCTTCCACAGGTTGGTAAAATGAGTACCCATCTTGTTGGGGGCAATTAGCTAGTACATTGTGGACTGCTTAGAGAGCACTTGGCTGATAAGTGGTATAGAAATACACATGCTGTTGCTATTGCTATTATGTGTAATTCTGTTTCCCCCCCCCTGACAATAGTTCTTCTGCTTCTGATGTCCTCCCACTTCTAGTTTTCCCTTCTAATAACTCATTTTTTTCTGGCCATGGGCTTTCCAATAGTGCACCCTCAGATGTTGTTAGACAGCAATTCCAACCCCAGCTGACCATAGAGCTTACTGTGAGTATAGCAGCTGTTAGGAAGTTGTGCTGCAACAATATTGAATACTGCCATAGCAGAAAGCCTTAATGGCATTGGTATGGTGCAGTCTTCCCCTCTACTCCCAAGGACAGCTGTATATTGGTCTGACAGGCACATAACAACAATAATTTATTCAGTGTCTGACATTAAGGATTCCTTATAGACAAGGCACCAGGGAGGCACCTGTTCATGTTGGAAAATCACTAGACATTGAAGAAAGAGCCGCCTCAATTCAGACCTGGCCTTTGGCAGAAGGTGTGCATCATGCCATGTACTCACCAACTCCTCTGAGAGAGAACTGTGCACCTAGTGTGTGGTAGGGATGTAATTCTTTACTAAGTTTCTTCTGAAAGGTGGCAAAAAGTAATTTCAGCAATTTTCTTCTTATTGTAGGAAATTCTTTAAAAAACACAGTTTTCCAAGGCAATTCACAATTTAGAACCTACTCTGTGCAACATTCAGACATAGTTGTTTGGCAAAATGTTTTGTTACACAAAATGCTGCTTTCTGTGAAGAAATCAATATTTCTGCATTACAACATTAATTCTGGTGCAAAAATCCTCTTTTCTGTGCAGAAAATGCTGTTCTCTAAGTAAATGAACCACGTGTGCATTTTACACAGAATAAATCCCCAATGTCAGCATTTTCTCCCTAGAAAAGTGGTTTTACCGATTTCTGCACAGAAAACTTTTTTTTTCTGTGCAGAAAACAAGATTTTCTGTGCAAAACAACCATGTGTGAATTTTGTGCAGAGTAAGTGCCAGATGGCAAAGATTCTTCTCAGTCCAGGATTCTTCCTGTCAGGGGTTGTCAACACTGAAAAGCATGCCTTTTGACCATGAACCCAATATTTCCAAATATTCTTTCCATTCTGAGCAACGCACCGCTCTTTGTTAATTTCACCACTCTTCCACTTGTGCAATAAGGTTTTGAGTGTATTGATGTGCATGTTTGTGGCCACAGGATCCTCACTCTAGTTCTCACTCAGAGACACAATTCTTTGGGTGACCTCTCAAGCTCAGCTTATTAGGCAGTATGGCAGCAAGGAAAGGCAGAACCTACCTAAACAAAATAATTCAGTGAATAACTTTAATTACTTAAGTTCAGTGAATTAATCTCAACATATGGGGACAACAATTTTTTCCTTATTTTTTTAATAGAAGTTTAACCCTGTGCTAGATTTACCAATGTGGTTTTGAATGAGAAAGATGCGAACACGGGCCATTTCTGCACTACCCGGTTACAGTAATGAGCTCTCTGGCTGAGAATTCTAAAGGCCCCTCCCTAAACTGCAACGTCCAGGATTCCATAGGATGTTGAAAGTGGAATAATAGCATTACAACAGTGTAGTGTGGAAATGGCCATCGGGATATCATGGCTGATCCAATTTGTAAGAGATGGTGTGATGGGCTGGCCAACTAGGGTCAGAGGACTGAATAGTGTCATCTGAATGAGCTGTTAACAGAGGCTCTGCTGCGATATTATGAAGATAAACTGATCTCTAAGGGTTGAAATGGTGGAACAAAGCAGAGTGTCACGTCATTCCAAAGGGGGCAACAAAGAGCAGTAATTTGATTGATTTTTTTTTTTTTTTTTTTTGCAGCAAACACATGACATTTCCTCATTTGTATTCTCTCTACTCAATTAACTGAGGCCTTGTAGCCTTCACATTTGATTCTTGTTAATTAGGTTTCAAGATGTCTTCTTTCAAATAATACCACTGAAGAGGGCTCACAGGTCAGCAATGGGAAGGAAAAAAACTTGAGGCAAGATTGTCCACATAAAAGCTTGTAGGACCGTTTCATCAATCCAATAGTGCCAAGCTATAGGTGGGTGAAACGTAAATATTATGCCACTCATGGCCCCTGAGGCTCTTTCTGTGGCTCTCAACACCTCTGGATTTCTGAGAACACCTTTTTTTCTTACTTCCCAAAAGGTAACTTTCCACTTCATCATGTGTCTAAAAGAAACAATGCAAAATTTAAGTAGTTGGGAAGGGGGTCCTGCAATGTGTAACATCAAAAATGCCTCCCTTTTCCCCAAAATCAGAAGTCGATATTGAGTTTTGTTTTTGACAGTTCATGCAGCCTTGAAAGAGTCCAAAGAAAGAAAATTGAGCCCCAGACCTGCCACAGTTGCCCTGACATAGATGTGTGATTGGTGACCAACAACTCCCAATATCATAATTAAAAATCAAAGTTCTAGTGGGAATTTTTCTTCTTTTCTCTTCATTTTCTCCCTTCTGCTCCCCCTCCACTGCAGTGGAACATTTTGAAGAGCCTCAAAATTCAAGCAACTATGTTGATCCATATTGGTGGGTGTTCCTATTATATATACCTTTTGTAAAACTACTGGGTCTTAATTGCCAGTTCAAGACAAAACAACCCCAAAGTACTTTGCACTGCAAGATGAATAACTCATAATCGTATACTCTTGCTGGGAACATTTCTTCCTCCCCAGCTATTGTGAGGAAAACAGTTAAGTCTGAAAGAGACCAGGAAGCATAATGGAGTAGGGAGATGATTTATGTAATTAATTTCAATTAATTCTTATTCCACCTTTCTCCCTATGTGAGACCCAAGGCGGCTCATAATATGTGTGAAAACCAAATATAGTGTGATGAGTAATATATATCTTTTTAAAGAAAAAAAATATTAAAACATTAATTTTAAAATGTTAAAATGATAGGAAGACAACACATCCCAATTAAAAGACCTCTTGCATCAGACTGTTAACATACTCAAAAGCCTGAATAAACAAAAAAAAATCTTCACCTGCCAGCAGAAAGAGAACAGAGATGGGGGCAATTTAGGCCATTTCCGCACTAGACTGTTACAGTGCTGTTATTCCATTTTCAACATCCTATGGAATCCCTGGATGTGCAGTTTAGAGTTGGGTCTTTGAGGGCCTTTGAGGCCCCTCCCTGAACTGCAAACTCCAGGGTTCCACAGGATGTTGAAAGTGCAATAATAGCACTATAACAGTCTAGAGCGGAAATGGCCTTAGCTTTGCATGACAGGGAGTTCCACAGTCTGGGAGCAGCCACGGAGAAGCCTCTCTCACACATCCTCATCAGACATGCCTGTGATGCTGGTAGGACCAAGAGAATGCCCAGGAGAATGCATCTAGTGGCTCACTTACTGTCCTCAGCCTGACCTTTTCTCTCCGTGTTCATGCACCTTGCCTCCATCTCAGCAGCATGCTTGGCTTTAAATTAGGATTACAGTGATAGCCCTGGTCCAGGACTGAGAGAGGAGGAAAATCCTGCCTAATCAAAAAGAATATTAGAGTGCGACTTTTTGTACTGCACAGGCCTTAAGAGAGAGAAATCCCAGCCATTAAAAGGAGGAAAGAAAGATGAAAAAGGCAATGGAGCTCAAATTAAAAAGCCGATCCTGCCTTCATTTGTTCCTTGTTTGTGGGATCTTTCTCATTAGGCTTTGGCTTCTAAATGCTCGTTATCAAAGATTTAGACATTCCAATGACTTGGCGCATTTGTTCAGCTGAAAAGCCCCTAGTTTCAGCTACTCTTTAGACTTTAAAAAAATCCAGTAAGCCCAGTGAAAGGGCTTGTAAAGCTGCTACAGACAATGAGAGCTCTTAATAACGAGAGGGAGAGGGAGGCTTCAAGGGGGAGGGAGGGGTTTTGACAGCCACAGAAAGTCTAAATGATCTAGATGAGGAATTTCTTCCTCTCATTCCCACCTTAGTGTTGTATACAATCTGCAACCTTAGTGTAGTACAAAGCCTAGAACTAAATACCAAGGATGGAAAATATATTATAAGAATATTATATAAAGAATATTTGAAAAATGGTCAACAAACATGTTTTTCAAGTGTTTAGAAACACAGAGAAGAATCCTGCACTGACTAGAATCTTTCCAGACTACACTGCTGTAGTGTTGTTATTCCACTTTCAACATCCTGTGGAATTCTGGGGTTAGTAGTTTACTGAGGCCAAAGAGCTCTCTGGCTGAGAATTCGCAAAGCCCCTCCCTAAACTGGAAACCCCAGGGCCCCATAGGATGCTGGAAGTAGAATAATAGCACTCTAACAGTGTTGTGCGGAAATGGCCTTAGTGCTGGTTATAGACTGTAATAAAGATTGATAGATGAATGAATAGATGGAAATCTTTGCAGTTTGGGACTTATTCTGTGCAAAATTCACATGTGTACAGGAAACAGGTTTTTCTGTAGACAGAATGATATTTCTCTGCAGAACCCTTATTTTCTGCATAGAAAATGCTGTTTTCTTTGTTAAGTAAATACGTAAATATTTTGTGCAGAGTAAGTCCTGAATTGCAGCTACACTTCAAAAACTGTTGTTTTCAAAAATGTTTTCACAGCAGGAAGAAAATTGCTAAAATTACTTGTTGCCGGTTTTGAGGGGGGAGAGCAAATAATGATATCTCTGCTTCCAATCATGACTTTCTTGATCTTATAAATTGCATTTTTCCCCAACAGTGAGGATATATACTTATTATCTGCACCTAGATGTTGTCTTCTGCATAGAAAATACAGAACATATGGAGAACATACTCTTCCAGCCCTGTACACACAAAATAATACTGTATTTTATGTACATTATGACATTTATACACAAAAGCATGTGGCTGAGCACAAAGTACACCATTTATTGCTCAAAACCCATTCCATTTTTTTAGAGAATGCAGGGGTCGCTCACTCAAATAACATTTCCCTCTCCCAAAACTCCAAAATTCAATCAATCAATAAATGACATCAAATATGCCCTAAATCTCTCACACTCCCCCCTCCAGGGAGGAGAAAACTTTATAAATGTTTGGTTCTTATGTACAAGAATGAAGTAAGTGAGGGTTTACAGCACAAACAGAGATTCATCCTGCTACAGATTGTTTCGCTATCATTAACAGTCAAAAGTTAAGGAAAGATTGCTTGAATTGGGACTCCCTGTAGCGTGACTGCAGTTCATGTTCCTATACAAGGATGGGTGTGGGGTGGCTGAGCATGCTTCTTCGTTATGACAAAAATGTGAAGGTTGGGTTAAATCTCTGGATGATGGCCCTTAAAAAATTTCTGTGACACTCTAGATGCCAGTGATAGAGGGTGGGGGATACGCATTCATAAGTAATAATTCTCCTGTGAAACTGGCTAGGTTAGAAATCATTGCAAGATGAGCTCACCATATCAAAAGTACTGTACGGCTTAGTCTTTGCACACAGCATTCATCTAAGTTCTCTGAGATCAGTATGACAGAATCTAATGGGGTCACTGGGGCTAGCACACTTTTCTTAAGGAATAAGCACTCTGGCACTTTTAATGGCCAACTTTTCCATTAAAATGCTACCAATCCAAATAAATGAGGAACCTTTTAAAAAAACTCTGTTTCTTCCCCCTCTCCTTCCCTGTATTTTTTGTTGAAAATTCAGAATAAAAAATGGAAGTGGACCTCTCATTTCCTACATAGTTTTCCTCTGAATTAAATCAACTGCTCTTTTCTGCCCAGAAAAGGCATATCCATCAAACCAGGAAGCTAGGGAGGTCATGATTTATAACTTTGCTTAAGAGACACAGAAGTGTCTAGTGGCTGGAGTGAAGACTCAGTAATCCAAATGGACCATCCTGACTTGTATTCTGCAATAATGAGCAGAACTTATTGTTGGTATATAGAAATAGGATATGTTTTGCTTCTTTTCCTCTGTTGTCTATGTCAGGACACATGGTCTTTCTTTTAAAGTCTATTTCAATGTTTGGTTCAATAGTCAAAGCAAGGAAGTGGTCTTGTAAATTTGATTTAGAGGATTATTCATTTATTCCATATGATCAGAATCCTGTGCCACAGTTATAAATCAGTAATCTGGAATTGCATAGTTGTGATTGTTACATATTCACAGTTCCTACATAGTTCTTAAGCTAGGGACCATATAGAAACCATGAAGGTCTCCCAGTCTCCACATACAGGACAGCTTCTGCTGCAGTTGAGAGGGGTTTATTCCATTGTTTCTCAGGAACCAGCTGGCTGATGTTCCCATCCACCCCGTTGCCCAAGCAATGTCTGACATGAGGAGAAATTGTGTCAGGAACCCTGTTTCTGCTTGATACAAAAGGATCATTCATAGGAGGGGGTAGAAATGGCAGCCAGCTGGTTTCTCAGTGACAGGGAAATACACCCCTGCAATGGCTGCAGCCCAATAAGTGGAAATTGGAGGGGGGTTGCTGGAATTCAGTATGTAGCACCATAACTGCAGTGTTTTCACATATGTAAAGACCATATAAAGCCCAAGATTTTTAGCCCACCCTGCCTTGTAAAAGCTCATGACAGCATACATCCCCATAGTCAACAGTAGGCTGAGCTACAGTGACTGAGGCATTTTCATTCAGTTAACTTCCTGTCTGAGTGTGGACTTAACCTAAATCAACCTAAATCTCCCCAGCGCATAGTCATAATCAAACAGTCTAAATCAAGGAGTGGTAACCTGGTGGCCTCCATAGATTTTAGACTACAACTTCCATTTGTGCCAAACATCATGGGCAGTGGTAAGGGTGGATGGAAGCTATTATGCAACACATCTGAAGGGTATTGGATTGTCTACCCCGTTCTCTAGCTATTATCCCACACAGGGCCTCTTTCCTGCTTCAACCAGTTCTTCAGTCCTTGAGATATGAAATCCTTTCAACAGCCCATGGCAACAAATAAATTAAGAGTAATTACTATCAAGTAGCTCTGCTGAATCCTGATTTTTTTAACCTAACTTAACTCTAAAACCAATCAGTATATTAAATCATTTTTTTTTAAAGAAATAATGCATAGCACAATGCACTATCAAATAGCTATGATTTATATAGCTGATTACTGGCATTCATAAATCAGAAATCATATATCTCCTCTTTGGTCCTCCGACTTTCTTGCATGCAATTAATTTTACTGTTTTGAATAGGTCTTACACCTCATGTAACTTTTGTTGAATTGTGATCCTGCGCAACTGTGAAAAATTGCTTCCTTGCTCCCTATTCTGCCATGGTTAATATGATCTGCATACAGGAGTACTAGATACAGATGAAGTTGTACTCCAGTGCAGTTTTGGTCCACTGTACATACCAGAACTGAAAGAAAGGGTGTGCTCCAATTCCATACTGCATCTCCCTGCTGTGCTTTCTCAAAATGAATAAAGCAACACATTTGACAACTCATGTCTGGGATCAAGTGGAATGCACAAATGTATTCACCCTGTTTACATAATGGGGAATGGTTATGCAATGACCCAGAAATTGCAACTGCTTGCACAACTGTTGTGCATAACATCATAGTAATTGAATATGCCTATTATATAAAGGTCTAAAAAGCCATTTCTACTAACATAAAGGATATTTACATGGCTTATGGAATCAACAGAATCCAAAATGTATCTCCAAAATAGCAGATTGGATCATTCCTTCAAGTTTCCAATAATATTCAGAGCAGTTTGAGCAGGTGATTTTAGCTGCTGGACTGTGAAAGCCTCCCAACCTGGTCTCCCCCACCATCATTATTTCATAGAATCATAGAATCATAGCGTTGGAAGAGACCCCAGGGGCCATCCAGTCCAATTCCCTGCCATGCAGGAACACACATCAAAGCATTCCCAACAGATGGCCATCCAGCCTCTGCTTAAAAACCTCCAAAGAAGGAGACTCCACCACACTCTGACGCAGCATATTCCGCTGCCGGACAGCTCTGACTGTCAGGAAGTTCTTCCTGAGGTTCAGGTGGAATCTCCTTTCCTGCAGCTTGAATCCATTGCTCCTTGTCCCTAGTCTCTGGAGCAGTGGAAAACAAGCCTGCTCCCTCCTCGACATGACATCCCTTCAAATATTTAAACATGGCTATCATGTCCCCTCTTAACCTTCCCTTCTGCAGACTGAACATCCCCAGCTCCCTAAGCCATTCCTCATATGGCATGGCTTCCAGGTCCTTAATCATTTTGGTTGCCCTCGTTTGGACACGTTCCAGCTTGTCAATATCTTTTTTGAACTGAGGTGCCCAGAACTGGACACAGTATTCCAAATGAGGTCTAACCAATGCAGAATAGAGTGATACCATTACCTCCCTTGATCTAGACACCATACTCCTATTGATGCAACCAAGAATTGCATTGGCTTTCTTGGCTGCCCCAAGTACTTTCCCCAAGTACTTTAGTTATTCCCAAACCCCTGAAACAACACACATGAAATTGGGAACAGAGTGATTTTCTTTAACTCCTCCACCTCAAGCCACAAAATGTTTTCTGAAAATCCCTCCAGATTGTGTTAGAATCCAGAAAGGCCAGTGGTCATATAACTGTAGTCCAATGTATGGGAGGCTTTAGATTTTCCATCTCTGTTGCAGTAAGACCCATGTGATTTGTTCAGGGATGAAACACATTATTTTGTAAGCAGAAAGCTACACATTTCATTCCTTGTATCTCCAACTGAAAGGCCCTCTTGAAAAGTGAAAGCTGAAGGGAATGACTACAAAGGAGGATGTACACCTGGTTACACCTGACTACATATACCTGCAAAGGAGGCAATATGGACAACGATCTCATTCTTCTCAATGTAGTTTTATAAGCATGTGGGGGGGGGGTTCTCAGGAAACTGTAGACACAGTGTGGGCTACTGGTTAGAGTGTTGGACTAGGAATGGGGAGATACATGACCATGTCCCTGTTAGAGTAGGAAATGCCATGGGTTACTTTGGGCTAATCAGCATAAGGTACTTAAGAGGAGGGAAGGAAGATAACTATGTACATCACTTTGAGTTCCTTGGAGAAGGAAGGATTTAGATGTAAGTTGGAGTGTGGAAAAGGCACCCTATAAACTGTATGTACCCCAACCTCTTTGTGTGCCCCCAAAGATCTCCCTGAGCTCCCAAAGCCCCCAGACCTCATGAAAAATTGATGGAGTTGCTGCCATATGTTCACAAATACCTCCTGGAGCACTCTTTTCACTCCTACTACCCCCAGTCCCCCAATCTCCTGTTCCCCAAACTCCCCAACAAAAAACTGAAAAACTACCAAAAAAATCTAGGGATGGTGTTTTTAGTTGGATGGTTATATTAGATGCTCTCAGTTTTCTTTCCTTCCTACCATAGTTCACCACTGATTTATGCAAAGTATATATGATGAAGATCCTGCATTACAAGCTGTGATGCATAACTTTTATAATGATAGAAGTATATCGCTGACATGATACCATCCTAGAGCAATGATCTCATTCTTCTCAATGTAGTTTTATACATCTTTAAAACCAGTACAGACTAAAACTGTAAAAAGTTATTAATAAATGTATTAATAGAAGAGTTAGTTCAAAGGTGATTTAACCATTTATAAAGTTAAAGCATTAAGCATTCAAAACATTAAAATCCATTAAAAGGCCATGTATAAACCTTAAAAACAGTGTGACAAAACGTTAAAAGCTCATCCAAGCCAGTTTTTAAAAGCCTGATGGCATAAAAAATGTTTTCACCGACAGAAGGAAAGCAAAGATGGGGCCATCTTGACCTCCCTAGGGAGGGAGTTCCAAAGTCTGCAACTAAGGCAGAGACATTTTTTCAGCCATGTGGAGGATACATATGACTTTCTGCTGCCCTCTGTTCTGGATTACCACATGCCCCATGACCCTGTTGTGGGACCATTGCCCTCTTCCCCCTTGGACTGTTATGACACAAGAGCAGCCTGTCCCACAAAGTGTCATACTGTTGAAGAATGTTACCATTGTGCTACAGCTGTCCTGCTCGTTCTGCTAGTGCAGTTGTCCCAATGGTTGCAGTTATGATAGCACACTCCCCTCCTGGAAATAAAACCACTGCACAAAACCACAGTTTTAAACTGTGCAATTGTAAGTTGATTTATAATTTAGTAAATTCCCAACAGAATGCCAGCCATATAGAAACAGACAGACAAATAATTGATATGCAGACATGAAGGGGACCCTGTCCACTTCCTAGCATTTCCAGTCCTCCTATGTGTATGAAAAGGAACTGCAGCCAACATTTCAGTGGTGACTCTAATCTCTTTTGAGCTCTCATGGCAGAGAAATGGCTTTCTTCAATCACAGCATCTTCTCTCTGGAAACAGGCATAAGTCTTCTGAGGTCAGTAAGTGGAGGGTGACCTTTGTTTCCCTCACTGCAGATGAACTCCATTCCTCTTTCATAATGAACAATTGCCATACCTATATTCCAGTTGCCCCAGTCCCTACGATGAATCCCAGCAACAGCTGCTGATAGCATGTTACTGTAGCCAACTGCTGGACCTGACACGATGTGTTAATTAGGATGTGATGTACTGCAAGATGACATATCCAAAGTACAGGAAAATTGGCAACATCAGTCACAGTGGGAGAAGTGGGGTGCAGATGACATTTTTTAATTAAAGAGAAACATGTTCCGACAGCCAGGTAATGGGGGCAACATCTCAGCGCCAATCTCTAGAGTACTCACGTTAACTATTTAAGGCTTGCTTTTGTTTTTCTCATTGTCCTATCCCAGATCCTAGTCTCCTGCCTGTGAGGAAAATGCTTTGTGTTAGATAATATCAAAGTCCTGCTAGACTAGACAATGCTCCCTTCTAACCTACAATTCAATTTCCAGCTGCACAAAGTCAGATACTTCTGGAAAGCTTGCATGAAATTCAAGGTGATTTGTTGCTACTGTTTCCTGTCAAGTTGAACTCACCTTATGGTGACTTCCTTGAGTCTAGGTCGGCAAAAGCTCTACTCAAGTCTTGCAAGCTCAAGACCATCGTTTCCTTGATTGATTGTATCCACCTGTGCTGCCATCTTCCTCTTTTCCTACTGCCTTCCATTTTACCAAGCATTATCATCTTTTCCAGTGAGTCATTTCATCTCATGATATGTCCAAAATACAACAGGCTCAATTTAGTTATTTTGGCCTCCAGTGAGACTTCAGGCTTGATTTGCTCTAGGACACATTCATTTCTTTTTCTAGTGGTCCTCTGTATCCATGGAATGCTCCTCCAGAATTAAGTTTCAATTGGGTTGATATTCTTCTGGTAAGCTATCTTCACTGTCCAGCTTTCACAAGCACACAAAGGAACTAGAAATACTGTAGCATTAATGATTCTGACATTGATATTTAATGATAGATCTTCTCACTTGAGGATCTCAAGCACTTCCTTCATAGCTGCTTTTCCAAATCTTAAACCCTTTTCACACCTTACCTGTATCCCACGACATCCCAGTGTCATCCCGGCAGTGCCTTTGCCAGGATGCGAATGTGTCCTGAATGCTCCGCTCCTCACATAACCAGCTGCCATCGGGTGGTAGCGTTCAGGACACACTCCTTCTGTGCTGCACTGAAGAAGGAAGTGCCTTGATAGTGCTTCTGCCCTTCCTGCACGGCCCCAGCCGATGTGATCATCGCACAAAAGGGGCATGCAGTTAGTTAAACTACTACCAGATTTTTTCTGGCAATACTATAATGCGTGATTGTGACAGATGAGGACATGACAGGAGTGGGACCACGACAATGTTGTGTGGTAGCATGCATCGCAGACCTGATTCAACACGTCCCCATGCCAGGATGGGGCCGTAGTGCAGAAATGGCCTTAATCTTCTTTGGACTTTTGACTATAGTTTCCATTTTCATTTATGACTGAGCCGAGGTATAGAAAATCTTGAACCGTTTTGATGTTTTCATGACCCACTCCTTTATTTCATGACCTACTCCAGCACTTGCATCTGGTGTTCTGGGACATCATTCTGTCAATGTGGAGGATTCATTGAACTTTTGCATGCCCAGTAGCAAGTACTGGAGAGAAATAGGGGAGTGGGTAATGAAGACATCAGAATTCATGTGCTCAAACTTTTAAAACTCTATCTCAGCTAATAATCAAATTAGCTATATATTCAGTAACAATGTAAATATTTCCTTATTCTTACATGCAGTAATGTAGGATTTAGAGATACTTCCTGTTCTTTTTTTTCTTTTTTTTTAAAAGGCCTCTCCTGGATCTCCTGGAGGCCTCCTGTGGTCACCTTTCGGCATGTTGAGTGATATCTGGGATCATTTCCTTTTTAAGTTTTTGTGGGAAGGGGCTCATACAGATGGTAGGCCCCCCAAGGTAACCTGGAAAGTCCAGTGTGGCCATTCCCTAACAGTTGTCCTCCCTTGTCATTATGAATGAAAAACCTGTATTATATACATCCTTAGAGATAGATCATTCCCCATTTCTTCACAGAGCTTGAATGTGAATAGCATGCTGCTCTACCTTTGTTTAAGATAAAATCCTAACATAAGAACATTCAATTTGTTTTTGTTTTTCTAGACTAGACTTAAGTATTCTCTTGAGCCTTACCTTATCATTACTATCTGTCAGGGCCATTTAAAATATGCTGGATATGTTTGCTGCATTATCCTGATCAGAGGGAAGAAGAAAGAGAGAAAGAACGAGAGAGAGAGAGAATGGAGGAATGGTGAAGAATCCTAATTAAATACTGGGATTTTGAGTGTTTGCTTCATTTCAGCAAGGTGATTTGGTTTGCGTTTTTTTTATGTGTTTCTGGAATTACTTTTTAAAAAAGCATGACCTGCCAATAATTTAAAGTGATTGATGTGAATTAAATCACATTGCTGTGGTGTTCAGTAATTAAATTAGCTGACTTTGTAGATTATGTCATCAGTGGAAATGAGGAAAGTGGCTTCCCAAAGACCATCATGCAAATAAATGCTAGTTGTCATCATCTGTTGTTTTATTAAGTGGATCTAAAACCCACAGGAATTTAAATAAACATCAGATAGTGGCAGCAGTCTCCATATTCAAAGTATCATAGATCACCATGTGAAGAGGTCTAGTGCCATGTAGTGGTTTGAGTATTGCTCTAGGATTCTGGACAACCAGAGTTCGCATCTTTGCTCAGCCATGGAAACCCACTGCCTTAAGCAATTCAGATACTCTCACGCTCATAAGAATGCAATGACAAACTCTCTCTGAACAAATCTTTCCAAGAAACCCTGTGATAAATTCATCATAGGGTTACCATAGGCTGGAAATTACTTACGAGTACATAATAATAAACCATATGGTAGAGGTGGCAACCATAGAAAAAGGTATTTGCTTCTGGGAGTGAATTCCTTGAGGAAGAGGATGATGGACTAAATTGGGAATGGGCAAAGCATCACGTTTCAAGTATTGCTGGGCTCGCAGTGCTCATTAGTTCTATCCAGTACAGCCAGTGGTGAGGTGAGCAAGGAGTTGAGTCCAATAACATCTGGACTTTGACTTCCACTAGATTAGATCCATGTTGGGTGGCACGATATCCTCTACAAGTATTGGAACACAAAAGCTATCAGCCCCAGCCAGTATGGCCAATAGTCAGAGATTCTGGGAACTGTAGTTCACAACCTTTGGAGAGCACCAGCTTGCTTTCTGCTGGAGTAGATGACCGTTGGTATGATCTGGCATAGCTCTACTTCAGCTAGCTTTCCCACTGTAAAAGGAGTGATGCTGGGATGCAAACGGCTTGTCATTTGTCCTACATCAACATTATCATTGTCCTTTGAAATGATGTGACGGCAGTCTTACATTGAAGTGGCAAGCTATTAAGGATACAAAAATGGTTGAATGACCCTGAGCTGATTTTGAAACATCTAGAGGCCAGATAATCAATGTTTTTAAAATGCAGAGATGACCTGAAAGAGCTGGGATTTTAAAACCCATCAGACAAAGAGATTATTACACAGTTGATGTCTATTGAGTGTCTGAAGGAGAAACAAAAAGAATCTAACTATTTGAAGGCAATCATCTGGTACCCATATGAAGTGAGGATCTGTAGCAGTTGCTAAATTATTACCTTCACTGTGTTGGCACAAAGCCTATTGACTTTAACTTCATGGCTTTCTCAGACTCAACTGAGAAGACTGTGGCTCTGAATGTGAGCTGGTTCAGATATTATTAATGGTCATTGGATCACCAAGGCTTTAATATCTAATAAATCAGCCGTAGAGTTCCTCTCATTGATTTCTAAAGCCGCATTAAGCAGCAAACAAGACATTCTTTAGCAAGATTTTTTCTCTCTCTCTCATCAAACCTGTTCCCACAGGAGAGCATTTACTGCACTGAGGAGACCTAATGTTGTTAGCAGGTTCTATTCCCAAAACAAAATTTAAAACACAACTAAAAGTGGTTCCAGTTGTTTTGGGTGTCAGTGTTTGTGAATAAGCATACATCTGCCACCAGATATTAAACCCCATCTTAGGAGAAAGGTAGGATATAAATTCAATAAAAAAAAATAACAATGTGGGAGAAATCATTTTACAGCATAAGAGCAACCATACCAGATGAGATCTACTCCAGCATTATTATACTACAGTAGTTAACCAGAGGCTTATGGGAGGATCATACAAGCAGGACTTGAGCAGAAGAGCATCTTCTTGTTCATGTTCACCAGCAACTGATAGACAGAACCATACTACCCCCAATCATATGTTCTTAGAGGCAGTATATAACTACTGTGACTAGTAGTCATTGATTGTTGTCTTATCTATGATTTTGTCCAATACACTTTAAAACTTGGTGGTCATCAGTAAAGATGTTAATCCTCACTTCTTATTTCAAGAGTTGTTTCCCCAATGGGTGAGATGATGAGAGCTTTTGCGCATTTTTTTAATGATTGTTCTCAATTCGGGACCATATTGTAAAAATAAAACAAAACAAATCATTTGCAGAATCAAGTTGGGTTTTTGTTTTTGTAAATTGCACTCAAGACAGTCCTTTTGCACATAAAACACTGTTTTCTATACAAGTTTTTTGCACAAATGGTTTTTGGAAGCAAAAAGTCCTGAATTATGAAAAATGATTGGCCAGTTCCTCAACAAAGCAGCTTGATGCTTCAAGTCACCCTTCCTCACTGGGGATGAGAATTTTGTCCATAGGCATCTGTATAGCTGATGTCCTTAGTTGTTCTTTGTCATCAGTACAGCTTGCAGTAACAATTCTGTCATTTGATCTTGCACCATATCAGGTGCTGTAGTCAATATTTCTGAGGAAGGAACTAGTAAAACCACCTCTGTGTATTCCTTGCCTAAGAAGATCATATGACAAGCAACTTACACACACACACACACACACACAGGTATTTTCTTTCATCTATCCTAAATCTTCATTGCTTGGAACTCAGGGGTAACACAAAGGGCTTGGAGCCTAGTAGTAATTCCAAGGAAAGATGGGTGAATATACGGCTACAGCAGAAAGAGAGAGAGAGAGAGAGACAAACTCCAGAGAACCCAGGGTTGGTGATAAGATGATGCTTAAAATATTTGTTGTTGTTCAAGGGACAGAGCTGGAGAAGGAATTTTGTTTACATGTCAGTACAGACTAATCCAATGCGCAAGCCCACAACTAATATCAAAATGAGTAGTTGAATATTTTCAGATTTGTGTTTGCATTCTGAATAGGAGACAGTATCATCTTATCATTCATTCCAAGCAACAAAATGACAGACTAGCCCTCTGACTATGATCCACAGCTTTGCAATAAAGCAGGATATGCAAAAGCTCTGTACACAGGGAACTGAGGTGCCATTGTCATCTATATATAGCCAAGATCCTGCAGTAGCCTGGTGAAGCATAACATTCCACCAGCCTACTGCTGACATTTTCTCTGTTTGTTTCAGTAAAACCAGCCTTTTCCATGCTGGAATTTGCTCTTGTAGCATAGCGGCTAGGGTGAGTGGAACACACCTGGGAAATATCCAGCTGCTTTTTCACCACCAGGAGATGAGTGAAAGTATCATCTACCTAGAGATCCAGGAGGACAATATCTTCTCTTGTCTCTGGCTGTGGAATCACAGCTAGACATCTTCTGGAAACACCTCCTTTGCTATTCTGGCCACCACTTAGTTATGAGGGCACGCTCCAGCGCTGCCTGTGTGGGGCATTACTTGAGGAGATACAGAATACCTCCTTGCATAAAGACCTAAAAAGCACAGAGGAAGTTATAAGGTGAGGTTACACCCAAGTATATCACCAACAAGACTTCAGCCTATGGATGCTGCACTCCAAGTAAGATCCATCAAAGTTAGAACATGCTCCAGGTTTATAAAAAGACTGTGACAACCTATCTTGCCCTTCCTTTTTCACATAACAATGTCACAGCTTTGGTTCCAGACTCTGTTCATTTCAGTAGCCATCTTTCACTTCCGCGTGGCTGCCCTCAGCCTATAGTACAATCGTATCTGTCTTTCCCTGCTGTTTTCTCTTCTGGCTTCCTTCTAACCTTCTTTTGGAAAAATGCCTTGGAAGCCTACCAACAAAAGACAGTCTGAATGTGTATGGATATATCTCCAGTGTAACACATAGTGAATTAAAACTGGGAAGGCCATTTGGTCTGCAAGCTGTTGGATTGTGTTCTGTTATATTGATCATTTATATTTCATGATGCTGGGGATATTGTATCGTTGTGGAATTCTCACATCCTCTGCCAGCACGTACCATATTAAGTGATTAAAATAGGACAATTGTCTTGGGATAAACCTGAAGAATGCATGGCTCCTGCTCTAGATAATACAGTCTAGAAGCTTTTGCTTCTAAGTGACTACATCAAGTATTGTCTTTTTTGAGACTAGGTAATGCCTGAAGAATGATCCAGAATAGGCGTTCCCGTACTCATTGCCAAGATGATCTGTGAGGATTCCGACCCCATGCACAGAGTGTTACCTATCCAACCAATGCTACCCATTACCTAATTGTGGGTGAGTGGGGATTTATTCTATTTGTTGCTACATTTTGATCCAGCTTTCCCCCATGCCTTCACAATTGTTCCAATATATGAATTCTCTTGAGACTGGTCCAGAAACTGTAGTGACCATAGAGTTCTTTGGTTAGCTTGCAGAGAGATATAAACCATTTCTGCACTAGACTTTCAACTAGATGTTGAAAGTAGACTAATACCACTATAACAGTTCAGTGTGGAAATGACCGTAGTCTACCATGCCCAGCAATGACTTGGCTCCAGGAGTTTTACTGATCACCAGTGTTACCATATCATGTTTCTGGATTAAATGCTGGACTTCCATGAACAGAACAGCAGAATCCAGCAGAGGAAGGAGGGTACATCCTTCACTTCACAATTGGTCCCTTTTCCCATGCATCCCAGAAACCTCTTCTGGCAGGCTTGGAAACCCTCTGGAGCCTCTTTTCTGGCTTCGCTGAGGGTAGTTGGAGAGAAGGGAAAGGAAGAGACTTCAAATTCACAATTTTGGAATTAAGCCCTTGACAAGTGAGGCTCTAAAGAATTTGGGATAAGATTACCTGAAGGAGCACCTTCTCTGATAGTAGCCTGCTCATCTGCTCCCATCAGATGTGCTCCTGCTCAGATACATCTGATGGCAGCCAGGAATGGGTGGAGAAACCATCATGGAGTCCCAAATTCTCCCCAACCTGAAATATAAGAGGTATCTACTCTGATGGTGTTTTTACACTTTTTAAACATTTAATTGGTTAACCAGGCATTTGAAGATTTTAAAGCCTAGTTTGATGAAGGGTTGGGTTTTTTTTTTTTTTTGGTTTTCCTTTTTTTTATACTTGCATTTTATTTTATTTTAATTGTGTTAATACTTTTGTCTTCCAACTTGAAATTTATTAAGGAAGAATTATAGAAACATATTTTTAATAAATGCTAGCCTGTGAGTTTTGTGACTAAGTGGGGAGACCAGGGTTTGATTTGCTCAGCCATGTAAACCCAGTGGATGACCTTGGCTGCATCACAGACTCTCAGCCCCCAGAAAACCCCATGACAGGTTCCCCTTAGGGCAGTGGTTCTCAACCTGTGGGTCCCCAGATGTTTTTGGACTTCAGCTCCCAGAAGCCCTGAGCATTGACCATAGTGGCTGGGGCTTCTGGGAGCTGAAGTCCAGAAACATCTGGGGACCCACAGGTTGAGAACCACTGCCTTAGGGTCACCATAAGTCATAAACAACTTGGAAGCACACAGAACATCTGTTTGTACACCGACATTCTGACCACAGCATCACAGTGCTTTTCAAGACATTATTCAATTAAGATTTCCACATCTTTTGAGTTGGAGGACATATTTATCACCAGCCAAGTGGCGATTGCACTGCATATATGGCTACAGTACAGTAGCAGGAAAGCACTGAAGGCAGGTCCAGCAACAAGTAGACATAGCAACAAGCAGAGCTGAAGTTAGTAGGATGCAGGTACAAAGAGGGAGTGAGCAATGCATAGTCATTCATGTTACTGAACTTACTTTCTTTCTTTCTTTCTTTCTTTCTTTCTTTCTTTCTTTCTTTCTTTCTTTCTTTCTTTCTTTCCTCCTTTCTTATATTTGTATGCTTCCTTTCTCCCAAACTGGGACCCAAAGTGGCTTCCAACAATAAATTAGAGACATTAAAAGCATTAAAAACAATTTAAAAAACATATAAAAGCCTGCAACCATATTCATTTTTAAAAAACAAGTTAATAAATAAACTCACATAAAAGCCTGCTTAAAAAGAAATGTTTTAGTCTGCAGGAGAAAGAACAACAGGGAGGGGGGCAGATCAGCGTCCAGTGGAAGAGTGTTCCACAAGGTGGGAGCAGCCACTGAGAAGGCTCTCTCCCTTATCTTCACCAGGTTTGCCTGGGATGGTGGCAGGACTGAGTGAAAGCCTTCCTTGGAGGATCTTAGGGCTCTAGCAGGTTTTTACAGAGAGATATGGTCTTTCAACCCAGCTCTTCTCATCACTGGCTTTGCTGCGTAGGGCTAATGGGAGTTGCAGTCCTACAATAACTGGAGGGACCAATCTTACCTAACCTTAAGCTATTGCTATAGCACATGCATATCTAGCATTGCATTATTTTCCCACTTGGTGTTTAGCAGCTGTATGGGTGGACTTGTATCATTGAAAAGCAGTTGGTTTTGTATATGTGACAGAAGGAAACTTATACACTTATTTTGTTCTTACATATAAGAATGACAATTTTCAATTTTTTTCTCCCTGCTGGGCAAAATTATGAAAATGTTTGTGCATTTTTTTCCAATGAATGTTCACATGTTTTACAAAATTTTGCAGAGGGTTTTTTGTTTTTTGTTTTTGCACCAAAGTATTTGCATGATGTTGCATAAAAAGTACTTTCTGTGATTAAAAAAGAAAGTCTGGTCTTTTCACTCTCGTGCACAGACAATGAATCTCAGGACATGTGGCAATTATTGGAATGGGGTGTCTCAACAACATTTCTCACTAAGGACAAGAAAGTTTATGAATATTCCTCAGTGAGATATATGCAATCATGCATGTACATCCTTATATTACTGATTGGGGTTACAGTCCTCAAACGACAAGCATGCCATCTGGATCATTTACTAAATGTATGCTGAGAAGTCTCTGGTTCACATCTCAACTTTGCTGGCACAAACTCTTGCTGTGGCCTAACTAGGACAGGTTGTAAGGATCTCGTTGTCAATCCTGCAGCAGTAATATGAGCCAAAATGTCAAGTGGTTGGATGGATGGCTGAGATAACTGATGTGAGATATTTGAACACTTAGACATCCTGTGTCAGTGTGCTTATTCTGTAATAGATGCAGATGCTTCCAAAAAAAGGGGAAAGATGTAATTTGACTAATAAACAGGCACCCTTTTTAAATGATGTTTCTTTTTTAATTCCCCCTGAAAATGGCAACACTGCTATAGGTCCCTTGCCATTATATACTGAGAAGGGAGACCCACCTTTTTAAACTGTTTACATTGTATTGGTGCTATTAAGCAGCGCCTCTTTTTGCTCATTATCACTCCAGTTTGACTGGGGCACTGATCTGGAGCTTATTTAACATTGCGGTTAATCCAGCCTTTGTTTGCAGCAGAAAGCCTAAGTGTGCTACAGAGATGGAATGGGTCATAAATACTCTTTCACCTGAGAATTTGGGTTCTTTCTGAGTGGCTTGAGGCATTCTTGGCTGCTTATGATTGTTACTCTGCTGTTGTGTCAGTTGTCTCTCTTTGACAATTAAACACATGAGCCGCTTCTCTGGAGATGTCAGCGTGGTGCCTCTCAGCAATGCTAAATTCACACTGCGAAAGGCACTCTGTTTTCCTTGTAAAGTGAGCCCCACGAAAGTGTTGTTTCAGATTCTTCCCAGTGGTTCTGCTGAGCCTCCTGCCTGTCCCTTGCAGACAGCCACCATTTACACTAATGGCTCCATTCCTGATTTGCACCAGCAGAAGGATTAGGTTCCGATTACGCGTTTGTGCCATGCTCTATTTTACATCATGCTGACAATGTGTCCCTTCCCTCCATGCTATTTCCCCTGCAAGGTGATTAATGAACCATGATCTATTAAAACAAAAGGATATGAGACTGATGCTACCATCAAATTCATTATTCTCCTTCAAAAGGAGATATATATATATATATATATATATGCGCATACAGTGAAACACAAAACACATGCAGGTTAGGTACGGATAAACCTGGGTGATTGAGGTTAGTGCAGTAAGCCAAATGAAGGAGAAAATCTTCTGGAGTAGAAAGTCTTCTGTTGTAATGAAAACACAAATAGACAAGATAATTATCTTTGTATGTTTCTGAGTCCATGTCAGTACATCTCATTTTATAAAACCCATTAGAGCCATGACTTTTATGAAAAACCCTAAAGAGAGAGAGAAAAAATGAAAGAGAAGGAAAAGAAGAGACCTGCTTCCCCACCACCACCACTCCAAGTTTAAGGCAATAGACTGGAAGCAATTTGGATATTAAGGGCATAAGAAGAGGGAAGCCCTTGGAGGCCCAACAAAACAATATCCTAGCAAAATGAGAATAAATTACTGTGCTTTAATAACTAGGTATATATGCAGAATAGTTTTCTGGAATTTCAGTGCTACTGCAAAATATATTTTCAAAATAATAATACCAAAAACATGTGCTTCTTCTTTTTTTTAAGGCATCATATTAGGGATTCAGCAGGGATGCTTTAGGCAGAGATAGTATAACAGAAAAGTATCATTTTGGCAATTTAGTCTTTTAAATAATTGTGTATTATTTTCTACCTGGATCCACTTTTAAACCTCAGAGATGCTTTTAAGGTATCACTTTACTTCAAAAGTGTGTTCTCCTCCCCCTCTTTGTTTTTTGTACTCAGCACACTCCTGGGCCTTTGAATACACAAAATGATATTATTTTGGGCAAAATTCACCAGCGCAGTGGGAGGAAAAAGCTCAGAGAACAAACATTTACTAAACTTCTAGAGGGACCTATTGTTAATAATGACTTTTTTCATGTGCCTGGATCCTTCCTAATTGCAAAAGACTTATGTGTGGTATAGTATATTTTCATGGGGAAAGAGCGCTCATGACTGATTTGAGAGCTGAAATCCAGATTGTTTCCTGGAACCTAGAGGGCATGATCTTGTGTGTGAAGATGGATACCTTAATTTAATTGACTCCTCTTCCTCTTCTTCTTGAACTCATCTGCAAAACAGAGTAGTCA
The DNA here is from genome assembly GCA_948472985.1 of Iguana delicatissima. NCBI lineage: Eukaryota > Metazoa > Chordata > Lepidosauria > Squamata > Iguanidae > Iguana > Iguana delicatissima. Next base: position 303,089 of record CAOKZL010001767.1, on the reverse strand, counting down.
GACAAAAGATTGACCTCTTGAATGCTTACTGTTGTTAACTGGGTAGGACTGGAGTTGGCCTTTTGCCTATGCAGACCTTCTTTCAGTGTTGTTGTTAATTGCCGTCAAACTGGCTTTGATTTACAGCGGACCTCTGAGTGAGAAACTTCTGAAACATCCTGTTTTTAACAGCCTTGCTAAGGTCTTGCAAACTCGGGTCTAGCTTCCTTGACTATAATGCGGCCCTCTCCTTTTCCCACAGCCTTCCATTTTTCTGAGCATTATTATCTTTTCTTATGACTTATGTCATCTCATGTTATGTCCAAAATATGATAGCTGATATATGCCCAACATTGGAAAGAAAAGATAGATATTGACTTAGGAGAGTGGAAACTAAAAGTTCTGGATCTGGTAGAGACAGAAAAATTAGCATTTTCTTTGGGAAAAAAACCTATCCAGAACTTTGAAAGGGAATGGAAAAGAGTCTTAGATTGGATAAAAACGTAAATGTACAAGAAACCAAATAAATAAATAAATGTAACTGTTCTTTTCTTATGTAAATGGAAATGTAACTGTTCTTCTCTTCTATAAATGGAAACAGATTCAACTGGGGATATAAGCATGGAAGTGGGGGGGAGTAGGATATTTCAGTAGTTATGTATAGCCACTCAGGGTTTTTTTTATGTAACTAAATGTTCAATAAAAATATGGAAACAAAATATGATAGCTTCAGCTCAGTTTAGTCCTTTTGGCTCTAGCAAGTGTTCAGGCTTGGTTTCCATGAAGACCTATGCATTTGTCTTTTTGGCTGTCCATGGTATATGCTGTCAGCTTTCTTCGCTGTCCAGATTTCACAACCTTACATTGAAATTAGACATACTGTGGACTGGATGACATATCTTTACACCTGAGGATCTTATCCCGTTCCTTCATAGCAGATACTCCATGTTGTTGTCTTGTAGAATGCTCAGCCCATACAGGGGACCCAAACAGGGGAATTTCCACACACTTTGACTTTGTTTGAAAACATATGTGTCTCAAAGGAGCTGTCTCTGAAAGGGTTGGCATCACAAATTAGTAAATGGCTAACTAATGAGACCTATGGCCAAAGTCTTAATAGTAAACTGACTGGGAAGCTAATCGTGGAACTCAGATATCAGATATGAATTAGTTGAAGATTTGGACATCACTCCCATATAAATCCCGTCCAACTAAAGTTAAAGAATGCACCCTCAAATTAATTCATAGGTGGCATCTTACACGTCAATTGAGTCACATCACAAAAACCATACAACCCAACTGTTGGATGGGCTGTAGCTCCAGAAGCTACATACGTGGTTATCCTGCCCTGTTGTAGCCCAATTTTGGTCTGAGGTTTTGAAAACTGTCAGTACTATTACAAAGCAAACAGCTGGTCCTTGTCCTACCCTTCAATTGCTTTCAAGATATGACTCACAATGTAAACAGTTACACCACAAGAACCTCATTTACTTTCTCCTCATAAATGCCAGATTAGAAATTGCTTCCAATTGGAAAACAGGCAGTTTTTCCCTTGAATGTTGGTGGAAAAGGATCTGGGCACATGGCTAATGGGAAAGCTTGCACACAGTGAGAGGATAACAAAAGGATATATCACACAAGACTTTGAAAAAGAATGGCTTCCTTTTATTTATTACATCAGTGATGCACTTCATCACTATCAAAGCTTCCAACATGCCATCCAGGATTCTGGCTGAGTGCTGTCCTGGGAATGGATTTTTGTTCTTGATATATTTGATTTTTCCTTTCTACGGTTTTGTTTTTTGTTTTTAGGTTGTATATCAATAACATTATATATTAAAAAAAGAACGCTCAGCCGACCTTTGTAAATTTTGGTAAGTTCTGATCAAAAATAAAGTGAAACAAAATCTACCATGCCCTACACTCTTCTCAACCACGTTTATAGTGAATAAAGATCTGAAAAAGATAATGGTAGGGAACATCAACCGCTCAACTAGTGCTTGAACAACACTCTATGTTTGTACATTGCTTTTATCTACCATTCCATGCCTCACTGAACTCTCCATTTTTCTCAGCAGCTATATCAACACCCAGATTCTTGGGCTAGAATACCATTGCAGCTTTATACTGGTGTAAAAGTTGTGACACAAGCTGTTGCAGTTTAATATTGATTGCAGAAGGGTAATATTCCATTCGAGATTGTGTAAGCTTTGTGAACTGTAGAAAAGATTGTGCTGTCTAGGAGGTTCCCTAAGTGTGGCCCTTAGCACTGGGTGTTGCAAAATTGAATCAACACAAGAAATGAGTGTTCAGGGGCCTACTATCCATTGCATAAGCAGTTTCAAAGCAGTGTGATATAGTAAATCCAGTGCAGCTACACTGATGTACTTTTACACTGTGCAGCTGGTGAACAGGACATCTACCTTAGCATTCTCAACCTATGGCCCCTTCCCACCACTCAATTATAGTACTATGAGTTTACTTCCTCTGCCATGGCTGCCTCTTATGGAATCTTGTAGTTTTTAGTCTGAAGAGGCACAAGTGGTCTCTGGCTGAGCATTCTAAGTGCTCTTCCCTAAATTGCAGATCCCAGGATTCCATAGGAAGGAACCATGGCTGTAATCACAGTGGGAAAACTGGGAAAAGTGAAAGGGTCCCAATCATCATCGTCACAGTTATCCTTGTTCCCTTGCCATTCTTTAACAAAAATATTCTTAAGTTGGTTCATTTTTCTGACCATACAGTAGTGCACAGCATTTCCTAATAGGTGCTGGAGAACAGTGAAAAAAATGACATCCAGTACAGATGGGATGTCATAAGGTGGTCATGCCCACTACAAAACCAGCCATGCATTTTGTTCGCTCTAACTCATTTAACACCATCTAGCAAGCAGATCCTTTTTTTCCCCCTTGAGTTGCCTTTAACCCCCATGGAGAAATGAGCATCTTTTTCCAATTCATGCCCACAAGCACTGTTAGCATTGACGGTCATTATAGTAGAGAAGCTCCTAGACTGGAAGACTGACTTAAATAAATCAGGTTAGGAATGTTGCTCTCACCCTCTCTAGTTCCTGTGGCACCAAAAGAACAAGTCCTTTTCATATTCATCACTCAGCCATTTGACTGCCCCCAGATAGTCACCTCGGGTGGTATGACCTTGTGAAGTTCTAGAAGCTAAAAACGAATAGAAAAATCAAATCATGCAGAAAGCAGACTGATATATATCATAGAAATTGGTCCTGGGATTTAAGTAAGGGGCAATTTCACTAAGAACCCCCCTTCTCCTTTTTTTATGAACTGACTCTAAGCTGTAGTCCTTACAAACAGAAGATGAAGGTGTCAATTGGTGTCTGGGCCATACCATGTTGGCCCACCGGTGTCACAGAAAGCTCCATCATACAAACAATGCATTCTTCAAAGACAAAATGAAATATTGGTGAACGAGGTTCCTATTTTGAAGCAAAGTACAGAATTTGGCAACACTCAGAAGCCTGCTGATTGACCAGCCCATGCTGCAACAGTAACCAATTCCAAACCTATTTGACTAACAACGTCTCTTAGCTAAGAATGTTCAAATCTGTAAAGCCCAGACTGTTTAAGGAGCTCTACTTTTTATTTTGAAACTTGTATCTGCATAAGATTGAGAAGTTTTCCCTGCTCCCACAAAGCTGTATGCACACTCATACATGGTTTCCATAATGTATGCATTTTCCATTCATATATAGGGAGGAATGTACACTTTTAAAAGTGTGTTTTCTATTCCTCTCATTTATTAAAACGTGCTTGCTCACATTTGTTAAATTCCTGTGTATGCACATGCAAACACGCATGCACACACACAGAGACACACACACGTACACTTCCAAGTAGATATTTTGTCACGGAAGGATTATATTGCAAGCTGAGAAATGTACAGATTTGTAACTGCAAATTGTAGTCAATTCTATGAGTTGTGAATTGGGTGAGCTCATATAAAAGAGTAAACTCAACACATTTCTCAACCTTCAGTACTCCTAGCCAAATAATTCATAGTTCTATTAAAGGGCAGAGATCTCAAATGAAGAATTTCCGGGTCTCCAGTTCTATTAAATGAGTTCAAAATTGGTTATCAGTTTCATTTTACAATATCAATGCATGCTGATTATTTGAGCTGTCACACTCAGAAGATGGATTTACACTCTTAGCAGTACAGTAATGCTATCTTTATAGTTTGTGTCTTTTTAAATATTTGAATCATTTCTTTTATTTCATTATTCATTAAAACATTTCTATCCTACCTTTTATCACAGGGTCTCAGGGTAGTGTACAACGTAAACTATTCAAGGCATTTTTCAGATTGAAAGCATAAATAATTTGAACAAGATACAAACAGCAACTGTTAAAACCACTTTTAAAAGCAACAGTTAAGACCACTTCTAAAACTGCAATAATTTACAGCCATGTATGTATGTATTTGAAATTAAATTGATCCCTGAAGAGCTACATTTTAGCATGGTGCCAGAAAGAAATCAATGTTGGTGCTAGTCAGACCTCCAAGGGGAGGGTATTCTACAATTGGGCTGTTATAACTGAGAAAGCCCTCTCTCATATCCTCCTATTTAATATTGCCCCCACTGGTGGGAAACAGATCAAATATCAGTGCTTAGGCATGTACATATACATATACATATATGGGCGCTCCTTCAAGTACTGAGGTTCCAAACCAATAGGGATTTAAATGTCATTACCAACACTGTCAATTCAGATTGGAAGAGAATTGGCAGCTAGTGCAGGTCCTTTAAACCAGTGTTATATGTTGTCTATATGATATTCCAATCAGCATACATATACATGGCATTTTCGATTTGATGACATCTGCTATTTTTTGTTGTTGTTGTTGTGTTCCTTTAAGTAGTTTCCAATTTATGTAAACCCTAAGGTGAATCTGTCATGAGTTTTCTGGAGCTGAGTGTCACCCAGTGGGTTCCCATGGATGAGCAGGGAATTGAACCTTGGTTTCCACGGTTTGTAGTCAACGTTCAAACCACTACACCACACAGGTCTCCATCTGCTATTTACTCCCCTTTCCAGTTGTGCAGTCATAGCAGCACTCCTAGGCAACAGTAAGCAACCTGACATCTTCCAGATGTTTTGGACTACAGTGCCCATAATTCTTGACCATTTACCATGTTGTACCCAGCTTGCATAAGATGTAGAGTACATGACACCTAGAAAACACCATGTTACCTTCCCCTTCTCCAAGACATTCAGGAGATAGTGGCCACCTCTGGGAGCTACCATTTTTCTTGGACAGCCAGCTATCCATCCTCCACTTCAGAATGGCCCCGACCTGTGTTAGTTCATTCCAGGTGTGGGGAGGGAAGTATTGGAACTACCAAATAGGAGCTGACAAGAGAAGATATACCACTGCTACTAAAATAGTTGCTTTTTAAGCTTTCATTCCGGTAAAGGAGATATTTTACTCCTCAGAGTCACCTTTTGTTACTGAATTCATGTAAAACTAGACCACAAGGTAGGCATTTTATGGCGTTGTTACCTGAGGAGTTTTAAACAATGTCCCTGAATTTCAGCCACCTACCATTTACAAGCATTTCTTTTTGTTAAAGGCAAAATTAGTATTTTTGAGACGGAGAAATTGTGTCAGCTACAGTGCTTTGCAAAACAAAAGGAGGGCTGACAACTATTGAGAACAAATGTTTCGCCTCATGTGAGCATATGGTTTGTGGTTCTGGGTGTTTCAATATTGTGGAATAATATTGTGAGTGATCCAGTATTCACAAACACTCGAACAAACTCCCATGGAGTAAAAGGAATACCTTTAATTCAACACGCACAAATACTCCAGTAAAAATTACAAGGTCTTTTTTTCCCTCTCAGCCTTCAATACTTTGAGATTTTCATTGAGTTCAGATTCAGATTCTGTTACTAAATGCAAGGTTGTTGAGGGTTTTTTTTAAAGTAAAAATCTGTCTGTAAAGAACATCCACCATTTTTTCCAACCCCCAAAAAGAAAGAAAGAAAGAAAGAAAGAAAGAAAGAAAGAAAGAAAGAAAGAAAGAAAGAAAGAAGAAAATGATGAATTTTATTTTATTTGGCTCAAGATCACCTGTAATGTTATTTACCCACATTTATGTATGCTTTTCAATTGCTGCTTGTTTAACCAGGGTCCTAGTTAAAAGGATAGGAAACTTGAGTATACGTTCCTCCCATCTGCTTCTCTTCCTTACAGGTGCATCTAGTCTCTAGAACCTTCTTCACATCAGATTTGGGGGTGAGAATCTTGAGGTTTAACACTTGCAACATTTAGCCATATTCATTCTAGCACATCAATTCAGTTCTGCAAATTTTCTCTAAACCCCTCTTTAAATGAAACATGGAGCAGAACTAAAGCTGTTACTTGTGAAAAACTTCACTCAGCCCAGTATCACAGAACATCCATTACACATGCAGTGCAATTTCATTCCTTTTTATAGGCAAAAACAGTATTTTTTAAGACACGGGAAAAAAATCACATAAGCCTAAATTTTTTAGAGAAAGAAGGGTATCCAGAGGATATCTAGCCTCTGTTCAGTGAAGGCGTCTTGCAGCTAACTACAGCAGCTGAGATTTTGTATCACACTTTATGCTGCTTATCTCTTTAGGCCATTTCCACACTAGACTGTTATAGGGTTATTATTCCACTTACAACATCCTATGGAATACTGAGATTTGCAGTTTGCAAACTCCAGTATTTCATAGGATGTTGAAAGTGGAATAATAGCCCTATAACAGTCTAGCGTGGAAATGACCTTGGAAATACTTAGTTACTTTGCACCAAAACACTGTTATTTATATGTGAACATTCACAGGGCACCAGCAAGAGTGCTCCAGCACTCATCAGGGATGTGTGATATGAACTGGTCTTTTCTGTTGTGCACTGAGCACTTCTGATGGACATTGGGCACTCTTGTTATGCTTCAGCACTTCCTAATTGGTGTCTTGATGCACACTGGTGTCCATTCTGCATTGGGCTGTGGGGCATCGGTCACTCCACTACTGTGCAATGGATTTCCATACCAAGTAACATCATAGCAACACCTTGGTGAATATGGACATTGTGTAACTGTTCAATTCTATTTCCCCCATAAATAGTCTGCTCACAGAGACACAAGTCCCGTACTGAGTTCCAGCCAGTTTTCCTAAGAGATGGCTATCCAATGTTTCCTAAAATACTTGTAATGAAAGATATTCGATCACCTCTCAAGGCACTCTGTTCCACTATCAAGCAGCTGTTACCACTAGTAAATTATCGGCTAGATCCTATATGAGAGTTGTTTAGCATCTTTGGATGTGGGTGTACAGATTATCCATTATATATTATGCAGCCCTTGTGTTGAATGGCAATATTGGGCAACCACTGGGTATGCAGTGAAATGTGCTGCCAAATGCACAACTGAATCTACATCCCCATGTGCACAAATCCATTTCTGTAACCTTGAATAGAGTACAGATGTTTTATATTGCATAAAATGGTCTAACTGCATCTTTAGAAGAACTTCCATGTGTTGCCCTTTGCGGCAGCCCTTTCCTTGACCAGAAAGCACTTTCCATATTCTTAGAAAACCTTCCCATGTTCTTGAAAAAACCTTAGAAAACCTTTTAGAAACCTTTGAGAGTCTCCTGTCATATCCACAGTCACAGGAACTCTATTTTTTTCCTTTCGCCTTTTCTCGTAATTCTTTCTCACTCCTACAAGGTCTCACCAGAGACAATCTTGAACAGAACTCGCATGAGTAGTCGACGTGATACAATAACAATTTCTGCTTATGTTTAGCCAGAATCTGCAATTTTCTTCTATATTGGGTCAAATCAAGTTGTCAAAAAAGATTTGTTCACAGATCAGCTTATAATTAAAAACTTGGAGAGTCAAGAAATAGTTGGCTAACATTCTCTATTGCAGTTACAGATTCATAACTTAAGAGTTACAGGTTTGTAACTCCTCCGTATTCAGTAAGACTAAATAGTCGTACTGTAAGACTATGTAAATGCACCCCCAGCCCACCTTAACCACCATCATCTGCATCAAGTATAGGAGTTCTGTCCAGATGCCAATTGGGGCACAAGGAAGTGGATGTTTCCAGCCCCCTCCCACAAGAAAGTGAGTATGAAACAATCAGAAGCATAACCCCTGCCTCAATTCTTTGTTGCAGCCTCTCTCACTTGTGGGAAGAGGCTGGAAACATCCTCCTCCTTACACTCCACTCTGCATCTGAACAGTCCTCCTTTGCCTGATATTGATGCTGGTTGTTGGTTGGGCCAAGAGAGGTATATAGAATCTCAGTGATCATTAGCAACATGTTGAAGCATAAAGTGGATATGGGGGCAGGCTGTTCTAACTCCAGGCCCTTGGCTATGTAAAACAGTACTGGAAGAGAGGGAAGATTACCTTGCAACACACAAAACTGGGGCCATTGTCACTGTGGGAGATTCAGGACAAATATAAGAAAGGGCTTAAGCACAAATTATCTAAACTGAGATGTTCACTGCCACCGGATGTAGCGAAAGTTGCTTCCATAGACAGCTTTAAAGGAGAAGTAGGTGACTTCATGGAGGTCATCATTGGTCAGGGTGGGCAATTTCCTCCTCCAGTATCAAAGGTAGTGTGTGCCTGTTTATCAGTTGCTGGGGAACATGAAACAGAGGGTGCAAGTTATACTCACAGGCCAGATTAACATAACCATCTGCCTGGCCAGAATGTGGTCTAGACAGGCCACTGATCTGATCTAGAATGAGCCTTCTTCTGTTTCACTGGAAGAAGAAGGTGGAAAGGACTACAAATATATTCAAGGATTGGCTTATGGTAATGATGCCAATTCACAAGAGGACTCATTTTGCTGAAGTGCAAAATCTTCCAGCCCCTTGTAGTTCATTACTACAAAGCATAAGGTCAACTTCTAAGAAACACACCATGTACAGCACCTGAAAACAAACACCCAGCCCATCAAAACACATACACACTTCCAGAAGAAGTAAAAACTGCATTTGAATATTATTCAGGGAAAGGAGCTTTGCTATATATTAAGAGTCACAATGAATTCTGAAGAGGAACAAAATTAAAGTCCTAAACACACTGCTTCACAATTCAAACCCTCCAGGTTTACTCCCCTGCTGATTAGGAAAGTAAATAAATAACCAGGAAAGATTTGTATTAAAATCCCTGAAATAGTAATTTGGAATAAATAAGAGTTATGGCAGGGTTTGGGTGGTGATATGTTTTGTTTCCTATTATGTTCTTTAAACAGAATATATATGAGAATAATTGGAAAGTTTTAGTTTTAAATAAAGGCATATTTGGAAGGGAATTATATTAGTGTCCTGATGCAGTCTAGAGTATTTGATCAACTGAAATACCAGGACTTTTCAAGAAGGTATTGAAGAGAGGCAACTTCTCTTGTTTGTTTGCTCTGTTGCTCTCTCTCCTTTTTAATGGGAGATGATTGCAAATGAATAATTAGAATGCTGTAATAACTGGGGAAAACATAAGACTATGTGGCAGAGCCTGGCCAAATAAAGGAAAACAGTGTGAGAGAATAACAGCAGCAAGAAGGAAGTAATGGTATTTTGGAGATAATTACCCATCAATTGGTTGATTGCAAAATGATATGGGGAAAAAAACCCCTAAGACAATTGATGGTTTGATGAGTGCTCTGTACATGCTTGGTTGATCAGAGAACTAATTCTGCCAAATTCTGCTCAGCGCACTTGTCATACAACTTCCTGGAACCCAACAGGGTTTTAACAAAATAGGAGTAGCAGGAGGAGGGTCTGTGGTCTTGCTCCAGCTGCCAGTCATACCAGTTGGCTAAGGGTTTTGTTATCATTTTCTCTGGATTGCAGGGGAACAAAACTTCATTCAAACATTATCTGTTTCACTGGAAAAGCTTCTTTGCATTCAAGATTGTTGGAGAGTCTGGCTGGAGACACACAGCATGTGCATCAGAATTGTTATTGATGTTACACATTGGCTTCCTAGCGGGAAGTGAGGTATATATGATTAGGAGGAAAAAACATACAACCTACTGGACTAGAATCTGCTGATAATTTTGCAGCTTATGAAAGCAAGGCATTATTCCCAGCAACTAAGATTGTCCCACAAAACTTGCAACCTCAATATTTACTAAAACACTAGCATGTTTCAATAATCCCTGACCATGAACCAGGATGGTTGAGCCTTATGAGAACTGGTTCAAAATACTGGAAGAGCATCCAGTTGCCTCCTCCAAGGCATGGCAATTGACATCAGAGAGACTCATACATTCACCATAATTTATAGATAAAATTCTGAACTGGACAACAGAAGATAAAAGTTGTAGGGGTATCACTTGTTTGAACCTGCTTCCAAGTCAAAAGTTAACCACAATAGTTATCATGTAATGATTAATACTTTTAGCCTATCCATCTAACCTTACCTATTCTAGGGAAAGTCACCCAGAGCGATTTTCATAATATAGTAGAGCACAGGTGCTTCTTATCCATTATGGATCAATACAAAGAGAGAAGAAGTTTTAGGTACCTTGAGAGTAGATTACCAATGAGCTCTGGTTGTAAGACATTGCTATCCATTTGTTGCAACACATGAGTTGTCTGACTATGTTATAAAATAAGATAGCATGACACTTTCTGACCACAATGCTGCATGATCCAGCACAGCAGAAGTATGCTACAGCTGGCCATTCTCTGGCCCCCAAAATGTACAATAGAATTACTGCAGCCCCTACTGTGGTCATTCCATGCCTGGTGACAAGAAGAAGCATCTGGCTGTGTCCCTGCAACCAGATGCAATTACATGCTCCATTGAGGTCCTCCAGAGATCTTAGCAGATGATGTAGTCATTTCACATCTGGCTTCAGACATAGCCAGATGCTTCTCTGATCCCTCACTGCTCTGACAAGGCACAGAATGGCCATTGAGGAGAGGGCTGCAGTGGGTACAGTAGGTCCAGCATTGGGCGACTTTGGCTAGAGCAGAGTGAAGAAGGGATTACCAATGTCTGCATTAACTAGAAAGAGATATACGCATGCATAAGGTTGACACACCTGTGTATGCAACTAACAGGCTGCCAACCCGCATGTACTTAGTGCATTGACATGTGATGTGGCAGGCTCTAACCGAAATACTAGCTAATGAAATAACCGCGTTATTCCAGGGCTGTTCTACAGCTTCCTTATATTGGATTGTCTGCCAAAATCTAAAAAAAATGAACCCAGGTTGAATATTGGTGATTCAGGAATACTAAAGTATGTTCTTTTAAAAAATGACTGACATGGACATAAAGAAATCCACCACTCCTTTGATTAATCCATAGCTTACTTGATTTGGATCATCATATGTTCAATACAGTCATGCTTCCATCAACAACAATACGATGTATTCATTCTATGCGTTCTTTCGCCATTTTAATACTTTCACTCCCTGTGATCTCCCCATATCATGTCATCTAAAGTGTGTGGCCTTCATTGAAACGTGGATATGCAAGGATAAGAAAATGTTCAAAGGCAGTTTTAGAAGCACAAACCCCATAAAGTTCTGGACTCCAAACAGAGAGGGCTGCATATATGAGAGGTGGTAGGCATTCTTAAGAGTAAGAAACACACATCATATTGTGTCTGAAAAAAAGGAAGACATATACATCCAGGATTTAAAATAAAGCAGTAGAAGTCTTAAAGGAGTTAAAATAGGAAGTGGAATTAGCTAAAAACTGAACTAGCAGATGGATATTGTGAGTGTATGTGAAAGCTGCTGATGGGGGTCGGTAAACCCCAAACTAGCAATGGGTTTTCTTTTCCTGCTGGTTTCACACATGACTCCTTATATAATTTTCCACTGAAGCATCTGGTGGTGGCTGCTTTTGGAAACGATATATTGGGTTAAATAGAGTCTTGTTCTAGCAAAACATGTTGGGTCTTGTGTTCTTTATGTAAAGCTCTGCATTGCTCTACCAATACAGAGAGCAATAAAGTTGCCAATTGTGTAACCAAGTTCAAATTAAAACAACAGCAACAATTTGGGGGCAAGAGACACCCAGCTCCCATCTGGGCAGCCAGAATTTGTTTCTGTGTGCCTTGAAATGGCTGCATTTTAATGAAACCTATGAAAGGCAAGGTTTTAATGGGAAATACCAACAAGCCTTTATTGTTAGTTGCAACACTAACATCACACGGTGCTGCCATAATGTTATAAATACTGGGCATCTCATAAAATGCCTCATGAAGTGATACGGTAATGAACAGAGCTGCAGAGGCGAGACAATTCCACCGCTAGCACCTGTTCACCTGCACGTGTCCAGCAAGTGGGATTCTTCTCATTATCAGGAAAACGCCTAATCTGGAACTGAAGACAGTGCAGGCTTTTCTGATTTTTAATTAACTGTCGAGTAAGCCAGAGAGGGAAGAAAGACAGTAGCATGGCACCCTCACCAACTGTGAGAGTCGAAGTCTCTGGGAGATGCTGGGCAGTGGCGGGAGGGAGGGAGGAAAAGACTGGTCCCAATAGTACAGTCCTCAGATCTCATTTTAGTAGCCCTTGGTGTTGTGTTTCTATGTTATTATGTTTTAAATGCATGGTGTTTTTTTTAAAAAAAAAACAGCTTTCAACTTGCATTTTTTACTTTTCTTCTAAAAAAGAGAAGTTCAGTTTAATTGAGTTTAAACTTTTGCACTAAGAGGTTATTATTATTATTATTATTTTAGCTCTATTGTGTTTTTAAAAGGTTGTACTCTACCAAGGATTCTGTGCTAGGAGAATGGTCAGATATAAAAAATTAATTAATAACAATATCACATAAATTGAAACCTCCTACCAATCTACAGAAAGTCTACACAAACTACACAAAGTTCCCCCAACCCAGTTTTTTTTTAAAGTGTGATATTCAATTTTTAACCCCAGTTCACACAGAAAATCTCCCAAGTGCATGAGAACACACAAAAATATCCCCACACACTACCCAGTAATACAGAGCCCTGTACTATCCCCAGATACCTCTGTTTTCCTCTTCAGTTCTTCTCAAAATGGCAAAAGGAAATGACACAAAGTCACCTCCTGTTGCCATTTTGAAGGGAACTGCAGAAAAAAACAGTGGTTTTTGAGCGTCCGGAGTTGGCCCGTGGCAGTGGCTGGGGAAAAATTGCCTCCTGGCCCCTACACACTTTCCTAACCCTGTTTTATATCAACAGACATAACTTACAGAGGCAACAAGCTGGACAAATGAATCTTTCAAGGAAAACCAACAGCTTAAAACACCAGACAACCTCTAAGAGCAGTTGGGAAAGGTTCTTCTCTGAAATGGAGGAGCTGCTGTTAGTCACTGCAGAGCAAAGATGACTCAGTGCCTTCTAGCTGTTTTGCACCACAGTTCCCATCAACACCTGGCAACACAGAAAACCACAGGAAGGCATCAGGTTGCCTATTTCTGGCACAGACAATACAGAGACAAAGGACAGTGGTTATTCTGATATCAGTGGAGAGGTGAATATGTTCTGTGTTTTAATCCACATTTTAAAAGAGCTATCAAAAGAGTCAAAACTACTTTGGGAATAAGGTTCAGGAACTTGTATAGCTCCCTTAAATTTCAGACTAAACCCCAGTGTGGATCGACCACTCTAATGACTTTGAGGCTTCCAGCTGGCACTTATACAGTGACCAACAGTCCAAGGCAGTTTATAATAACTGAAGTGATAGTTGAACTGTTCCCTTTTGCAGTTCAACTATGACCCTTTCCGCATGAGGCGAGGGAATCTCTCTGTGCCGTTACCTACCACTTCTTCTGGGGTCCGAAGCAACGTGGACTATTCCTGAAGCCCTTCCACAGGGCTCCTCCTTGGTCCAGGGTGAATTGGAGCAGTACAAGGTCTGTATATCTGCACTGCTCCAGCTTCCAAAATGGCAGCTTCGGCTTCCAAAATGACGGCTTCCAGTTGGTCGAGGGTCCTGACCAACGGCTGAAGCTTGCCATGCCTAAAGCCCGCCCTCCGCAGATTGCAGGCTGGCATTGCTGTGAGCCTGCGAATCTGCACAAGGGAGCAGGAATGCAACGGTGCGTTCCAGGAAAATAAAGACCTGTTTTTTTCGGTCTTTAGAAAACACGCTGGAGGACCACTTGGGGTCGTTTTGGAACAGACTGAGGTGCAGAACTCCGGTAAGTAGTCTGCTCCTAGTCTGCTCCAAGGTGCAGACGACCTCCGTGAGAGGACGCACTGCCCTGTTCTAATTGCCTGGTGTGGAAAGGGCCTATGTTGCTTCTAGTATGGTAGTAGAGAAGACCCATAGCTTTCCTTCCTGGTATCTATAAAACTGCCAAAGATCCTCAGAAAAGGCAGTAGGGTATTTCTTAGTATTATTTGAGAAAAGTAGTCTTGGGTGCTCCATTGGCCATCACTTTATTGGATAGTCAGAGCTATCACATAAAAACCTGCACGTGGGAGTTAATCTTCAGATCAAGAAGTCCCTGTGATCAGTAGCCAAAGGAAAAACAGCTCACACAGGCCTGAATCATATTAATAGTTCCAATTAGAGTAGACCTGTTTAATTAGTAGGATTTGCTTAAGTCTTGATCCATTATTCTGCAATTGATTCCATGAGCCTACTCTAATTGGGACTCCTAATAGTACTCAGGCCAGTGTATTAGGAAGCTGCCTGCTGTCCTAGCAGCAGGACCAGCCACCAGTTACGATGTTTCAGCTAATGCAGATTTACAGATCTGATGAAGGACCCATTTAAATTTGATGAGGCCACATGGAAAGCACCTGCCCATGTCGAGTTTCCACGCAGCTGCCATCTCATTTAAAAGTGTTTGCTCTGTGTTCACTAGGCCAATAGTTTGTAGCTTTCCCATGCCAGTGATTTGTGGCTCGGGTAAAAGTCACTACTGGCATGTAGGCAACTTTAACAAATGGCCCAGCACGTAGTTTATGTGCCTTTTAAATGAGATGGCAACTGGATGGAACACCTACATGAATGCAGTTCTTTCCACTTAGCCTTGTGTTGAACTTGGACCAGGCAATGTGGATTTCTCCAGCATTTCCAATAACCATGGCAGGTGTTTCCAAAGCCACTGGAATACATCATAGATGAGGAGGTGACAAAAGAGTTCCCAAAGTTGAGTTTAGATTCAGGCTGAGCACTTCTTTTTTTCCCCTTCTGTCATGAATAATACACAGTGAAACTAGTGAATAATTTTAGTTTTTCACCCATAGGTTCAGTGAGTATTACTTTTACTTTAACACAACTTATTCCTCATAACACACATGCATTTGGCAACAAATGAAGCATGAAAGGATGGGGCCCATTCAGTCCAATTTTCTTTCATTCCAAAATGAATAAAGAATATTACACCTGGTAGAAGAGGGAGGACACTGAAAAAGGTGCCCTCTAAGTCCTCAAAAGTCTTCCCCTGAGCCCCCCAAAAGCTTAAAAGGTAGCCAGAGAGGCCCCCATTCGCTGCCCTATCTGGTGCCTTTCTTGCCACTGAGTTCTTAAGAGAAAGTCCCCATCAGCTGCCCAATATTTCTCTTTTACCACTAAATTATTGAAAGAAAGGCCTCATTAGTTGCCCAATCCTGTGCCTCTCTTAGCATGGAGTCCTTAAAAGAAATGCAGAATTAAGGTCTGGCTTTCCAGTGTGGTCATGGGATATAGAAGTTTTGGAGCAATTAACCTCCTCCAAGAGCCCCAATCTGCTATATAAAAGTTAACGTTTGTGAGCTTGTCTGTTTGTTCATGTCAGTCAGGTGCAGACCTAATATCATTGGCTATGTCACGTGAGAAGACCTCATAGGAATGGCTAGCTGTGAAGATTCTGTGGAGTCCTGGGATTGGCAGTTCTGAGAGAGGCCTTCAGAATTCTCAGCCAGAGAGCTTGGGCCAGTTGCTATGGAAATGAGGCCTAGTGGCAAGGAGGAGGACACCGTATTTCCCTCAGGAACTGAACCTCTGTATATTAACAACTCTGAAAACAGGTTGGATTAGGAAATATGGGGAAAAGTTACAGGTACTGGAATAGGCCAGTTACTATGGAGATGAGGCCTAGTGGCAAGGAGGAGGACAGTGTACTCCCTCAGGACCCCAAACTGTGTGTTTAAATAGCTCTGATTACAGATTGCATTAGGAAATATGAGGAAAAGTTACAGATACTGGAAAAAAGAGTTTACTGAATTTTTAAGAGGAAAATAAAATCACAGGCAATGCTGGGTAGATATGCTAGTGATGAAATAAAAATAGATAAGAGTAGGCACTGGAGTTGATACCATTTTTTCCCCTGCAAATATCTCTTTCCCCAAAGTAGTATTGCTGGAGAAATTTGTACAGAGAGGTAAAGAAGTACAACTAAATAAGCACTGACATTTTATTTGTTTGTTAATTTATTTATGACCTTCCCACCCCACCCCCATTATTGGGATTGAAGGCAGCTTACCAACAGTAAGAGATACAATGAAATACTGTCCCTGTGCAGAAAGTTGAAAAAGAATTAAACTATCAATATTTAAAAAAATAAAAGCCTATACACTAATAAGAAAAATAAAAAACAGTGCAACACAATTATTAAAAGTCTTTGTCCCATAAACAGTTCTCAAGGCCTGTTGAAACATAAACACCAGAAGAAATGCAGATGGAACGAATGGGTAATGAAATGAATGAGGGTTCTCTAAGTGGGAAAGAAATGAAATCATTTAACTAAGAAACAAGCAAACAAAATCTTGTGCATACCTCCTCCTGTGCAGCTTGTCTTGTGATTAATTTGTGCTCATTTTAATGTGGATATTTGACTCTATTCCATCAGAGAGCTCAGTTTGCCACTACATTCCTACGTCTTTAGAAAAAGAGAACTCGGGAATGCCTCTTTTTCACTAGGAGGGGGGGCCTTTCCATTAGCATAAGATGACAAATGGAATAATTTCACAGCATGACTTCTAAAGATGCTTTGCTCAGACACATTGGCATTATGAACTTCCCTGTGTGGATGCATTTTGGATTAACAATGCCATATTTTCATTCATCAGTCCTTCATTCTTTTGTTGCTACTTGGTCCCTCTTCTTCCTGTACCTGCCCCAGATCTTCCAGTCTACAGGGTTCATTTTTTGATGATGCTCTCTCTGTGTGTGTTTGTATGTGTGTGCATTCTTTGTTTAATATAGTTCCAGGGACTCAGGTGGATTGCAAGCTTGGGGCTGGCGTCATTACTTGTCTTTCGTGCACCTGAAAATTGCCTTTCCTGCTGGCTTCCAAAATGAGTAACTCTTAAATGCTGCACATTAAAGCATGGAAATTTGGAAATGTCATGGGAGGGCCTCTGATTTCAGAAGTCTCAGTTTTATTTAGATGCTACTGTGTGAAGCTAATCAGCATGGGGATTGTTGGGAAGAGAGCCAGAGAAAAATGGACGAGGCAGATGGGGTCTTGGGTTAATGAGAGAAGGCTGCATGGATTGGTGGTAAAAGCGAGAGCACAATGTGGAGTGGGCTTAGACTGCCAATATCAACATTTAGGTTCCATCCAGGTATCTCTTGGCCACAAACAGATGAGGTAATATATTCTATGATAACAGCCAGGCATAGCTAGGAGAAGAGTGCTAGGATAATAACGCGGTATGTTCTGGAATTCACAGGGCTTCATTTTCCGTTGCTAATGCTGTCACTTAACAGATCTGTCTCTGACCTCGAGTAAATTACTTGCATTTTCTGTTTCATTTTTTTCAGGTCGAAAATGAGGATAATGGTACTAATCTGCCTTTCAAAGACACTCAGAGGTTTATGGATAGGATACAATTCACCTGAAATTCCATTGCATGGATTAATGCCCCGATCCTCTATGATCGGCTTGTTGATGGAACACTCTGTCAGCTTCATTGAGAAATAAAAAAAGTGGGGGGAGGAAAGAGATTGAAGATACACAAAGAGGATATGCTAGTTGCATGTAAAAGAAGGTAGCAGAACTGGGGAAAGAAATTCTCTAAGTAATTTTGCACGGTTACCACCAGATAAAGTAGATCACCTTTCCCTGGGTTTCTAATGGCTGAAGGAAACCTCTCCAGCTCCCCAATTTAAAACTGGAGAGATACGTTACTCCCTCTTTCACACTGTAATAGAATCCGGTGAAGCTGAATAGCAGATTCAGATAGATACAGGGCTCTGTCACACCACAGAATTATAGCACTTTAACTGCCATGGTGGCATCCTGTGGAGTCATAGGGTTTGCAGTGTGGGTGAGGCACTAGAACTGTGGCTATGAATTCTAAAAACACCTCCCTAAATGGCAAATCCAGATGTTTCATAGGATGGAACCGTGGCAGCTGAAGTGGAATCATAATGCTAGAATTCTGTAGTGTGGCAGGGCCTAAGTACTTCATAGAATCAGAGCTGGAAGGGGGAGTATGGGCCATTGAGTTGAACCCCCTTTTTACTGCAGATCTCTAGCTAAGGCATCCCCAGCAGCATCATATATCTCAGGAGTGAATGAAACGAGAGGATTCGCTGTCTTGGATGAATACAAAGTATGTTGCAGGGAGAGAGTATACACAAATTCACGTGATTAAACAGTGGTGGTTTCCCCGTCAGCAACAGTGGTGAATCTGCTCTGAACTCAAAATGACCTCTCCAAGGTGCTGAACCTATTTGAGGCATTGGGCTCAGTTCCTTTGGTCAGTCCTATAAAATCTGGACTACAAGCCAGAGTAGGTTTCACTAACATGGAAACCACTACTGGCCACCATTGATTTATCTCTCATCATCATCTTGAGATAGAAACTGGAATAAAATCACCAGAATCCCCCAGCCAACAGTTAAAAGCCATACTTTCGCAGCGAGTCTAAAAGATGTAGTTCAGCAACAGCAACACCTTTTCCAGGCTCTTGCGATATTTTTTCTTGAGTTTCTGAAGTGCTTCTACAAGTCTAAGTGACAAGTATAGACTAAAGGAAGGGTAGACAAAAATGTGTCCAGGCCTCCCATAACAGTCCCTGCACCCCAACACCTCATTTTTTCTTTTTGATATAAAACTTCCCCCTGTGCCTTCTAGGGGGTGTGGGAGTACATTTTTGTCATGTTTTCACTCCCCAGTTCGTCCGTCCTTCCTTCCTTCCTTCCTTCCTTCCTTCCTTCCTTCCTTCCTTCCTTCCTTCCTTTCAAAAAATAGGTCAGGACAGCTATGAGTAGGAACAAATATAACAAAATCAAGGGTTTAGCAAGAGAGGAGAAAATGAAAACATTCCTACTAAATTAGAATTGTACCTTTTCAAATGAAATTTTCCTTAACTTCGCACAGTTCTGGCATTCCAGAGGCTGAGAAACTGAAAATCATTCACATATAGAGCTCTTCTATTTGCTGTGTTTGAATTTCCTTGGTACTTTTGTCTTGCTCCTTTTCTTTGGATCCCTAGACTGTACTTCTGAATGTTCAGGTGAAGTTTTAAGTTACTGCAGTGCTAGAAATTTGGGACTGAAGGATAATTTCATGGAAAGGGACAGAATTCTTATTTGACTGGCAAAACTGCTGTTACATCCTCTAGAGCCAAAACAGAAATCATGTGGCCCTACAGAAGTAATTGAACTGCAGCTCCCAGCAACCCAAGCTAGCAAAACCAATGGGGAGGAATGCTGGAAGTTGCAGTCCATACAGGTCTGCATGAGTCCCTCTCTCCAGCTCAAAAGAGCACGAGGGGCATTTTAAAGTCAAGTACACAAAACACAGAGTGTTAAGAGCACAGGGGTTAGTGAAGCTCTCTGCGATCTGGGGGAGGTATGCATGGACCCCAGATCTCTGGAGGTTGTTGTTGTTTTTGTGTGCCTTCAAGCCATACCCAACTTATGGCGACCCAAGAGGTAACCTATCATGGGGTTTTCTGGGGGCTGAGAATGTGTGACACATCCAAGGTGACCCAGTGGGTTTCCATGACCAAGCAGGGAATTGAACCCTGGTCTCCAGGCTCATAGTCCAATGCTCAAACCATGCTAGCTAGGGAGTTTAGCCACCTCTAAGCTAGTGGGACCTAACCTAGCCTAGATACAATAGCTTCCCAATTTTGAACTAATTCCTTAACTTCTCTCCACACTGTAATGATCTCTCTTCCAGGTTACCAGCCTCCTCCAACACATAGTTTGGGAATGAGTGAGGGGAAGGCATTGCTGAACTGGAAAGATCAGTGGTATGTTTCACCATAAGCCAGATCGTTGTGGTTCCCTCTTTTGGGGGCTCATGTATATAAGTGGTGATATGGAGCATTGTCAAGGAGAGTCCTAACTCTTTTGGGCTCTGGCTTTCTCAGGGACTGTTTACAGACTGTGACCCTTAGTGAGGGAGGTGAGTTTATGCTCATTCTTTTTCTTCTTGTTACTCCACCAGTAGGCAAAACCCTTTTTGTTCCAGTTAACCTTTAGTCACCAACTTTCCTTTTTGAGGAAGGAGCTCTTAACTCAATGGGTGCTTTAGTTTCCTTTTACTGATGGATTCCTAAACTGGGTTTTAATTTCCTGTATGCTGTTTTTCATTTCGTGTTTGAATTGTATGTATTGTATTTAATTGTAAGCTGCCTTGAGTTTACAATTCTTGGGAGAAAGGCAGTATATAAATTAGGGATGTGCTTCTTTAAATTATTCATTCCTGCAAGAGAGAAAGCATAATTTAATCAATTCCTCCCCCTGTAGGAGCGTCTTTGAAAACTGAACAGATATTGAGGACTTTCTCATGGGGCAGAAAGTTTTTTCCCGGACTCACCACCCCTCTCCAATGGCACGGCCATGTAGTGGCTAGCAGGAGGGCAGGGATAAGCCAGCCAAGAATTGGGAGGAAGCTGGCCAAGAAGCATTGATGGTTATCACCTTTTATGATCCCTGTCTGGCTTCTCTTTCACTGTCCCACAGCATGGTCTGGCCACTAGGAGACCAGAGAGAAAAAATTGAGTGAGGAGCATTGATGCTGTTGACAATTCTCCTTTGGCTTCTCCTCAGTGCCTTCCTACCAAACAGACCATAACGGACAAGGGGCAACTGAGGAAAAATCATCAACAGTTATGGTCATCAACAATCCTCACTCTGTTCCCTCTCTGGCCCCCAAATTAGAGGCATCAACAGCTACATTCTGATAGCTGATACATAACAATACAGGGAACCTTGGGGACCTCCCAGTGGTCCTCCAGAGGTCCTGAAGGTTGACATCATTGGCATGCTATAGCTATCAGAACAGAGTCAGCAATTATCCTCAGATGCCTCCTGTTCTCATTCACTGCATGGCTATGGAGGCAGGAAAAAGATGAGTCTGCGCAGGAAGGGGAGGTAGTCCTTGAGTTTATTCATTGATTAGAGGCTTTAGGGGCATTCTTCTCCATGAGTTTTCTCAACATTTGAGAAAGCCTTTTTTTCATTTTCTGATGCTGTTTTCTTCTTGACTTTGTTCCTGGTATTTTTCCAACTTCAGGGTTGAGTGAATTTATCACAAAGAATAACAAGTCCAGTTGTTAGTCCATTCTTGAGTATTCAGCTACTTTTTAATTCACCATTTTACAGTCAATCCAGTGGGCTACTCTAGCCGAGCCTATCCTATCTGGGCAATATCTGTCCATAGGATTTGTGTGAATTTGGGGTTTTTCGTACCTGTTATTAAGAAGTATCCATCATCAGCTGCAAATGCTGTGTTTGTGAGTGAGACATTCAAAATAACTTCCACTGATCTTTTATTGATTCAGGAATACATTTTACCTGCTTTTTTCGCTTTCTCTGCAACCCCAGTGTTCAATGCACAAAGCAGTCCAAAGTGAATGCTCAATTAGATAGATGTTTATGAATGCTAAGGATGCTGCCTACATCTTTAACCAGCCTGACCTTGTTTAACCTCAGAGTATTTCCCCCTCCACTTAGCCCTCTTACTATTCATTTAGTGGGCAGCTCTGAATATAAATATCTTGTAATAAATTAAGATATGCAGTCAGCAATGACTAGGCGTTATCTCCTGTTTGGCATATAGAAGGATTTGTCAATCAAGCAGATGATGATTTATTCATTTGTATTTACTTATTCCTGTATATGCCCGTGTATAAGTCAACTTCGCGTATAAGTTGAGGGCAGGTTTTGAGGCCAAAAGTATGGATTTTGATGTGGCCTGTGGATAAGTTGAGCATCATTCTGCAGAGAGAGGAAAGCGCCAGTGCTGCCTTAAGGGGCCAGCTGCCCCTGGTCACCACCACTGCCACTGTTTTCCAGCCCATGCATTCAAAAATGCCTTTTGCCACTTTACTCAGAAATAGTTCCTTTTGAAAAAATTTAAGGTACAAGGTATTAACTTGTATCAAAAAAAGGAACCATCTCCTTCTCTGAGTAAAGTTGCAAATGGCAAGAGCTTAGTCCGTCCCAAGAGAACTTAAAAGAAGCACCAATCCCCAATACTCTTTGGCACTCCTTTGAGGGGAATGCCGTTTTCACTCCCAGGCATTCACCAAAGACCAGAAGCAGTGCTTCAGCAGAGAGAATAGAGGGGTTCAGTGCTTCTTTTAGGTTCTCCTGGGACAGACTAAGCTCTCACCTTTCACAACTCTACTCAGAGAAGGGGATGGTTCCTTTTTTGATAAGAGTTGACATATAGTACTTACATTTACCTGTGGATAAATCAACCCAGGTTTTTTGTGTCAATTTTTTGACTAAATTTTTTAGACTTACACGTGAGTATATACAGTATATTTACATTACCTTTACTGATTATCCACTGTTATTACCCACCTATCAATCTATTCCTTTTGTTTATTTACAAAGAAACAGAGAGACCCCTTCCCCTGACATATACCCACAAAGTGTTATGGTGGTGACAGGAACAGTGTAGAGAGCCAGTGTAGTATAATGGTTTGGGTCTTGGAATAAGACTCTAGAGACGAAGGACTGAATTCCCTCTCAGCCATAGAAAACCACAAGGTGACCTTGGCCAACTTATATTCTTTCAGCACCAGAGGAAGGCAGAGGCAAAACCTCCTCTATGCAATATTCCAGGGAATTATTCTGTGCTAAAATATACTCAACACAAAAATATCATGTACCAGAGTGGTATAGTGGTTTGAATGTTGGACTAGGCCACTGAGAGACCGGGGTTTAAGTCACCCCTCAGCCATGGAAACCCAGCCTTAGGCAAGTCACAGTCTCTCAGCTTCAGATGAAATTCTGCCAAGAAAACCCTGTGAGAGGTTCACATTAGGATCACCATAGGTCTGGAGTGACTTGAAGGCATACAACAACAACAACAACAACAACAGGAATGGCGTATAACCACCACTATGTTATGCACCTCTTTAGTATGTGTAACTGCTCCTTGTATAAACAGAAGTGCAGTGGAATCTCCATAGAGAAGGAGTGGAGACTCTAGACTAACTCTTGCCACTGGCCAGTGATCAAAATGGGTCAGATTAAGCAGGAAGAGCCTAACAAGACTTCTTGTTCTTGTTGACCATGTTTGGGTAACCAGATCCTCCTGAGTCCTGGTATATTTCCTTGTATTTCATTGTTCTTCAGTTCCAACTTGCTCCTTGATCTTGCCTCTTGGTTTATCCTTCACTTCTGACTTGTGATATGTCCTACCTCTGCTGGGTTCCTCTTTGCTTCAGAATGTAACCCACAACACAGTGCTGGCACGTGGAAATGACCATGCAAGGGAGACTTGGGCCATTTCCACATCGGCCTCAAGGCCCCTCCCTAAACTGCAAACCCCAGGATTCCATAGGAAGTTGAAAGTGGAACCATGGCACTATAACTGTCCAGTGCAGAAATGGCCTTGAATATATCACAAAGAGTAGAGAAAGACGGCATTGTGAAAGTCTAGCCTCCTACCTCCTGTAATTGAAGTTCTGCACGACTGAGACCCTTGAGACATTATGTCCCCCCCCCTCCATATTCCTTCTCTGAGTGGTTTAAAGAACATCACTTTGCTTATGTCAGCAGGGCTGGGATACATCCATAAGAGAGAATCTCTGTGGCATTAGAAATAGCTGGGCACAGTGTGCTATACACCTGAGTGGAGAGAAGAGTGTCTGCATGTAGCGTCTGGGTCTGGTAGAGCAGAGGGTTCTGGGAGCTTGGCAGCAGCAGCAGGCAAGTGCCAGCAGATGAGGGCTGTCAAACAGAACAGATGCCTCATTAGCCACCGTGCCACAAAGCAACAGCACAGCTGTGGAGAGACAAGTGGTGCCTTCAGTCTTACTTTAGTCTCATTTGCAAAATGAAGTTGTTGTGTTTGCTCTGTGTATGTACATGTGTAGGCACGTGCTCCCGTAATATGAAAACATCTCTCCATCTTTTTACTTCCCTTTCAGAGAATGTTCTCTCCCCATCCATGAATCCTTTTTTTTTCCAACCTGTGCTATTTCTTTTCCTTTTTCAGATCATCTTTGTCCTCGTCATCCAGTGTATAGGCATTACAAAGCAATTAATTTGAAAAAGAGCAAAACAGTTCCATTAGCATCAATTAAAAGACAATTAGACTCAAAGAAGTATGCTTTTTGAAGCCCTCTAATAAATTAATATGCTCTGGAAAAAAATCATAAGCTCACATGTTATTTGCATAATAGTCATCTGGCTAAATGGGTTGGTTTTTTTTAATAATGCTTGTACCAGTGCTATATACATTTCTGAAAAATGTAACCCATCTTAATATATTCCTTTGTTATATGTAAAGCAGCAGCATCAGTGAGGCTATTATGTGACTAGAACAGAGTTCAAATCCCCCCACTATATTTGCTGCCCATGTGCAAGAAGTGTAGCAGGATCATTTTGATTTTTTTTTTTTCAGGCAAAATGAGGTTTAATGGTGGTCACATTTTTTCTTTCAGAAGTATGCCTAGGAGACACAAATAATATGTCTCAAAAATATCCCGTAGGTGAAGCAAACAGTATTAAAACTATTATGTTTTGCTGTAAGCTAATGAACAGATCCCTATAGTTCTAGCCATTCTTTTCTCTTCAAATATGGAGAGCAACTTTTTAAAAGAAAAATCATTCTACTATGCAAGGGTACATGTAACTCATGTAACTAAAAAGTTACCTACCTACCAACCAACAGTGAGAGTTTGTAGCCTCCACATTTCATGAGGGTGGTGAAGCTGCCATTTAAAATCTGGAATTTAAAAGAGCTATCCAAGGTGCTGGATTTATTTGGGACATGTAGTTTAGAACCCTGGATAGCTCGACTCCAAACCAGGAAGTATTGAACACCCCTCTGATTTGGGAGCCACAAGCCGTCGTTGGCTGCCACTGCTTTATAAAGTCTACTATCTTCTTCGTGGGAATGAATTAAACTGCAGACTACGAGAACAGGCTTAATTGGTGGCTTCTTTGTTTCTGCTTTCTACTCCTCCCTATACTAATGAACTCAAGGAATCTCAGTCTCTAACACACTTTTGTTCCATTTATTTATTTATTAAAATATGTATATCTCACTCTGCATCATGATGCAGTGCGGCATGCAAATAAGTCAAAATAAACAATTTAAAAGAATTCCAGATTAAAGCAATAAAATGATTTGGGTGGAATAACAACTTGTTAAACAAGTCAACAAGGTAAAATGCTTGAAAGGCTGTAACAGTTTTGTTACGTTTTGGTTGGTCTTAAGAAAGGTTGTTACACTGTAGTATGAAACTAGGTGAACCAGTGATCTGACTTGGTATGAGGGACCTTCCTACATACCATAAGAAAAGAGGTGGTAAGTTAGATAGCCTCAGCTAGGGTGGCTTAGACCAAATAGATCCAAACAAACCAGCACTTTGCAGTGAGTCCTAAAACACACTAGCAAGCCAATGAATCAGTAGTAATTCAGTAGGACATCGTAGTGAGTTCCTGTTGCACAGTCATCTCCATGTTGTTTTTCCTCCCTGCGCCCAACCTGAGGACCATGCTGGCACATTTTGGCATGCCCAAAGTGATGCAATGTCACTTCATGGCACCATTTTTGTAAATATTCATCTGATTTTTAATTTTTCCCTTTCGTTTTGGGAGGTTTTTTTGTGGGGGGAGGGGAAATTTGGAGTGTTAAAGAGAAGAAACCACTGTTGACAGGCCTGTCACAGGATTCCTGTAAGCCAATTAAATTTTGGGCTGTTTTGAAAAGCAATACGCTGTATCTCACCCTAATTTTGAATGAACGCATCTGCCTGTGGATCTTCTTACTAACAAAAGGTATGCAAAGCCCATTTCACACAGGGTTTTGGTTGAAATGGAGACCATTAGAGGTTGTTCCTTGTGGAGAGTAGGGGGAAAAAATCAAATTTTAACCAGAGCTAACCAGCTACATCTATCCTATCTGGGGCGGGGGGGGATGTCAATATATTTACTCATGCTTTTGGTTTTAACAGATCGATGCAGTGAATGTTGAAAAACAGACTGTCTAACATACACTAGTGAAATGGAGACCAGGACAGCCATTGCTGTATCTCTGCATTTCTGGACATTCTCCAACTTGTCTGTGATTGCCAATATCATGTGTGAATGCTGGCATTCATCACACTTTGGACATGCACTATAATGCATTGTATAGATTGTAAGATGCTTCCGTATTTAAGAACCAATTTTTACTAGCTCTTTTCTGGCCTCTACTTTATTTGTAACATTTTCAAATAGATTTGTAATGCATCACCGGTGTTTCCATGTGTGTTGCACAGACAAAGGTTTCATCATTCCAGATTTGTCTTGCGTGAGCTATCACAGGATTAACAGACTGGAAATATTTTTCAGTTTTCTTTCTGGTGCTAGTCACTTGGGACTACTTCTTTTCTATGTGATTCTTCTGTTCTAGTTCAAGGTATTTGTTCCTCATCTGGTAGCCAAATTGAATTTATTCAGGCAGGGTAGGGAGAGGAAGAAAGAGAAATGGAGATCATAGAAAAGATTATTTTATAGCATCCTTTGTTCTAAATGCTACAACGGACAGCTTTCTGAGGATTTTTTTTTAAAGGACTTATGGGCTGCCTTCTCCATGATTACTATATGTTATAAATGGAAGTTAGCAAACAAAGGGTTGAAAATTAAATGCCTTATGTAGGATTTTAGGGTTATGCTAGAAAGGGGATGGGCAAAGCCTGGGCCATGGACTACATGGGGCTCTTAGGACCCCTAAGTGCAACCCCTGAAGCTCCCTGAAGTTCCCAGATCCCTAATTGTCTAATCTGGGGGAGAGAATTTCCAGGCCATTTTTTGCTCAAAACATGTTCCAAATCTGCCCAAACCACAGTGGTTTCTTCTCTTTAACTCTCCAAAGCTCTCCTCCTCCACAAAAAAGCCCTCCCAAAATGCAAGGGAAAAATTAAAAATCAGATGAATATTTCCAAAAATGGTGGCATGAAGTGATATTGCATCACTTTGGGCATGCCAAAATGTGCCAGCATGATCCTCAGGCTGGGCGCAGGGAAAACAATAAAGGCTCCCACTCTTTGTGCAAATAGGTAGATAGAGAGTGGGAGCTGAAGATTTGAGTCTGGTAGTAAAGTACTATGGATTTAGAGGGCCTGACTTCTTGTCATCTTGATTGTTGTGCTACCATGCTACATTTTCGCCTGAGAAGCGTGACTCAAGACATTTGGCACAAGACTGAATTACTGCAGTCTTACAGAGTTTCGTCTGGGCACTAGATTTTCAAGACAATGTGTAGAAAGAGTTTTGATAGAAGGAGCCACAGATTCCATGAACTTAAGTTCTTCACTTGATTTTTTTCACACCTTACCCTGAGTGGTAATTTGGAACAAATCAAAATAGATAGGAGAAATGAAAGCACATGGCAATTCTGAGAAGGCACAATCAGCTATTGACCTCTTTTCTGTTTTTGTTTGAACTAGCTGGGGGAATTATGAACAAAAAATAGATCTAAGACAATAAGATCCATAGATTTCCATGGATGGCAGTGGAGGTGGGGTTAGCTATACTAACTAGGGCTAGCTGGTAACTTCCAATTCAGCCTGCCTTGCAAAATGGCAAAGCTTTGGTTGGGTCATCAGTCCTAGAGTTGGTTCCTACTCTCCTCTACACTACAGCAAAGCCTTTCTACTACACTTCTCCTCTCCACTGGTTTCTACCAGTATGCTTTACAAAGAATTACCACTTCCTCCAGACACTTACGTGCTGTGGTTAGGACTGTGTTCTTTTTACTGTTAATTATTGCAAATTAAAATCCAATATATCTTGTTGTTGTTGTATGCCTTCAAATTGTTTCTGACTTATGGAGACCCTAAGGTAAACCTATCACAGGGTTTTCTTGGCAAGATTTGTTCAGAGGGGGATTGCCTTTGCCTTCCTCTGAAGCTGAGAGAATGTGACTAGCCCAGGGTCACCCTGTGCATGACCGAGGGGGGATTTGAACCCCGGTCTCCCTGTGTCCAAGTCCAGCACTCAGACTGCTACACTGCCCTGGCTCTATCCACATATTTACATTCATTTATTTCAGAAGGGACAGTTGCATTAGTGCTACTTCAAAGCAAGCAGCGGATGGCATCTTTAAGGCCAATTGATATGCTATTTCATGAACCTTCATGGATTTACAATCCATTTCATTAGATGCATGGAGTATAAGCAGAAGTTCAGATGTGTATATACATTATACATGACTGGGGCTGGGAAACTGACAGGAAGATTAAAGCTAATACAGATGCAGAAAGTGCTGACAGTGATGAGAACAGTATTAACATGAGCCCTTTCCAAAACTGTTGGTAATAACACAAACAGCCTGGGAAAAAGTTAAGATACTTAACACTGGTAGATGGGCATCCTGGTGTCCTGACATACACAGACCTATGTCCAACGTCTGCCTCTGTATGTCTTTTCTTTCTTTTTACTCCTTTTCTTTTCTTTTTTTATTTTTGTCATTGCAAAGGCTAGTATTCTCTTCCACCCCCCACAACGACCAAGCCGCTCCCCCAGCGCTCACCATTTAGCCTCAGCAACCTCCCCCCACTGGCCAGGTAGGGCTGATGGAGGATGGAGGAGAAGATTGGAGTAGCACCTGGCTGCATCCCCATAGCCGCTGGTGCAATGATAATTCTTCATCCCCTGAGACCCTGGGACAACCTCAGCAGATGTTGGTGGATGATGTTATCCATCCACTTTGGCTACAGGGTCATAGTCAGACACAGAAGGAGGTGGTGGTGGCTTGAGATGAAAGATAGAGCACAGTTCCTTTTGTGAAACTGCTGTGCTATGCTCTGCCATACACAGTCTCAGTCACAGTGTGGGACAAACATGTATCCTTTCCTTTTATTCACCCTCTCTAGCCACTATATTATCCTCCTACCTACAAGAAGCTGAACATATCCATCATGCTTTACTGCTACTTTTTCCATCATGTCCTTTTGAAAAAGTTCTTGGAACACCAGCCTCAAAAATTTCCAAGGTAGACATGGAGATCTAGGCTGGCATTGCTTTATTTGTTCTCCCGTTCTTCCTTTTTAATAGCAAAAGAAGACAGGAATGAAACAAGGAAAGGAATGGCATGCAAATGAATCTGTTTCAGATGAGATTAGATGCTGGAAAGGAGCAGAAAGTTAGATTACAGAAGCCAAGGGGAAATCTGCATGACATAGTTTCTGGTCAATCTAAGGATAGATAAACTTGACAGGGAACACTGATGACAGGTTGTTTCAAACAAAATTCTGTTAATCCTGTGTCTGGATTCTTCCTCTTACACTACTAAATGGGCTGCATGCCTGAATTCTCTTCTGATATTTAATTGCCTGTGTGGAGATATGGTAGAGAGTTCAATGAAGCAGAAGAGCCCACATTTACCTTGTCGATGAAAACTTTCCTAAGATCACCCAACATATTTTGATGGCTGAGCAGGGATTCAGACTCTGATCTCACAGCTTTGTAATCCAACATTCAAATCACTACATCAAGCTGGCTCAATTACTCATTACCAGATGAAAAACATGGATTTTCCAAAAATTAAGACACCTGGCTAGGTAGAGGAAACAGGCCAGGAAGAATTTTGCACATCTTTCTCCTGATGTTTGAATATCCTGAAGTTTTTGTGTGTTTTGGTACAGAAGATGGTTTTGATATGCAGAAAACATTGTTTCCTGACAACATTTGCTGCAGAGAAAGCAGATTTCTCTGTTGCACAAAAGAAGTGTGTGTTTCTCCATAGAATAATGCCTCGCCAACACAGTCCAAGTCCTCTGGAGGAATATTGGTATTCTTCCACAAGAGGGAGATAACTATATAAGGCTAAAATAGTCAAGCATATAATAGTCAAGGGTTTTCATCCCTGTTTATCAGAACCTGCAAAAGAGATCATTGTAATACAGAGAAAGAGTTGATGGTTTTGTGACCTGCTTAGTAAAAGAATAATTACCTCTACGCAACTGGACCACTCCAAGTAAAAGAAGACATTCAATTGAGTTGTACTGGATTCATTTCCTTGGGTATCATATTAGCACAGATCCAACACTCCAAGACTAAAGTATCTTCTTGACATTCCCTTGGTATCACTATATTTGGTTTCTAGTCTCAAAATATTAGAGGTAGCCTGTGTCCTACCCTGAAATGCTGATTCTGGAAGTCTCTCCAGACTATTCTCAAGGCAGGACTAAGTCATCCATGACCTTTCAGAAGCTCAATAGGAGCTTAATTAAAAATGGAGCTGAGCAGACAGTTAATTCAGATGAGGCTGTTAGCCTCCCTCTGTTGAAAGGAATGGAGGCCCTTTGGCACTTAGAAGTTCCTGTTGATATCATGACACACAATAATATTTGCATTCAAGAAGGGTTTTTGGTGTTGCGGTTGTGCTCGGGCTTCTGCAAAACAGGCTTATTTTTTAAGTTTTACAGGCAAAGAAGACCAGATTAGAAAGACAGTAATTTTGCTCCAAGGATAAGGAGAAGTCAATCAAAACATCTTCACACAAAGAAGCCCTGAGCACTGAAGACAAATGTTAGTATCTGGGCCTGTGAACATGGTTCAAAGGAGATCATACTGCATGATGATGATTATGATGATGATGATGATGATGATTTGCGGCGGGGAGGAGCTACAGACGGCCATGATAGGACATGGCCTTTATTGCTCTGGCATTTCTACTTGTACTAAGCTTTTTTTACTGGTCTCACTATAAACTCAAGCCACCTAGCTGCTTATTTTTGCTTAGGTTTTTTAATCTTGTTTTAATTTCATTTCATTTGTTAACTTATCCTCTGCCTTGAGCAACTTAACTGAGTCTGTTTGAAAGTACATGCTATCAGGCCTATTGCTGATTAGCCGACTCAGTTGGCCGGAGTCCTGGAAAATTACACAGAAAACTAAAACAATATACTTGGGGGTTATTAAAGTGCAAGAGAACTGCTTGGGATACTATCTGGTGTTGTAGTTTATTTCTCTTAGCAGAGCTACCGAAACAGGCCCTATGGAAAGAGAATTGCATTCAGAGTCCCTCGGAGAAGGTGGAGACTGTGGTTGTAACTAGAGCCCAGAGAAGAGAGAGAAGGCAGAGGAGAGTTATAGAACGTACACAAACAACTATTCTGGATTTCTGTCAGCAAATAGGAACTAGAGGAACACTTATGGAGAAGACTCTAGGTAAAGATAATTCTACCTCTATTTCTCTTGCCACAGAAGCATTGAACTCTACTCCTTTGATGGGCAATAATATCAATAAAGATCTTCTAGAAGCTTCAGTAGTCTTATGTGATCAAGAACAGGTGGGCAACTGGTATCAAGACCCAAAATTTTTATGCAATAATCCTTATTCTACTCTCTCTGCCCACAGCATTCCACTGTCTAGCTCAAGCACAATGCGACAAGCTCAGCTTTTGGATAAGGACACAGATAAGATAAGACAGAAAATCCTTGCAGAAATGTATGAATGTCTACGGGACCAATGTTTTCTTGCAGCACAATCTAAACAGAAAATTTTCCAATCTATGGACAATCTAAGGAAGGAAATCTCTGGCCTCAAAGCCAATATTCAGGTCCTAATGGGCCTAATGAAAGCAGGGATTTTAATTACAGCTCCTGCCCCACTACAACCCAATCATGAACTTGATAAAAATCTAACTTCCACTGACCTGTAGACTGATATCTCTCTCAACAACCAAAGTGATTCTGGGGGACATTTGGGTGACCCTTGGTGGGAGTGGGAACATCAGACCAAGTTACCAACAGGAGAACAGAAGGATGATGTATCTGAAATCACTTATCTTACCCTCTCTGATCCCAATCTGATAATAAAAGATGTATGGCAAGAGAAGCAAGTCATGAAATCTAAAGAGGAAGATACAGCCAAGGCACTAAATGGTTTGGAAGCTGAACGTGAGGATTCAACGGTGAATATGAACCAAACAGGCAAGGACTTGAATCAAACCAGGACTTCTTCCAGTAAGACTTTTCAGTCCAAGTCTGTTTTTTGTGTTTCTATTTTCAACTGGCTGTTAAAGCAAGCAGATGGTTCATGGAAAGAAAATACAGATGTGCTTCCTGAAATCCTAGCAATAGCTGGAATTTCTAAGAAGGATCTAGGAGGTTTATCGTGCTTGTGTTTATATCCCAGGGGGCAAAAGGGAATAAGAAGTGCTATTGAATTATTTTTTACATCTTTGGATCACTGTACAATTTTCTGGTCCTCACTTCCAAACTTTACAAACAACAATGTGTCCTTCAACTGGGGTAGGCACAACTTAGGTCAACACTCCACTTTTACTTATTCACACAAACAAGCCACTTTACAAAGAAAAGGCACTAGGCATTCTGTTCCTGGAAAGCCTAAAAGGACTCATATGTGGAAGCTATTTTCATGTAAATGTACAAGTGATAGTAAAACCATACATTCATATGTAACCAATTATAATATCCCAGGCTTTTGTAAGGGCCAGGGGCATCAGGCATATGGCCTCCCAGGTCTGCAGCTTATAATCCCTTGTTTCCCCTTAGAATTTACGACAGGTGCTCTCAAGCTAGTTGCAAACATGATCAACCAAGGCTCAACTTCAGGATGAGCCCAGACTGGTTTCCCTACCAGAAAAATTGGGATGAGTTTAAGGTAACTAGGGGGAAAACCCGAGGTATTTCTTCTACTACCAAGAACCAATTAGTACACCCTTTATGACTGGACATTTCAGACCCTCAGCCTTCCTTTTTCATTTTATCCTGTAACATTGCTGGATGGCAAAATAAGAATGTAAGCCAGGAATCTGGGAAATTTCTTTCATCATTTCATATCATATGTCTCCAAGAAACCTGGCTTTCAGACCTCTCTTTTCCTTTTCTGCAAGGATTTACCTCCTGCTTACTCTCTGCAGCTAGATGATGATTAGCAGATAGTTTAGTTTGATTTGCCAGCATTCTCCACATCTGACAACACATAGCATAAAGGTTGGGTGCTTAATAGACATATCTGATGTTCGTTTTCTCCCTTTACCCACATATTTTAAGTTGCATGCAAGTACTAGGTTAGCAGGGATTACATGTGTGCCTACTTTCTTTTAAAAGGTGCAAATTAGTTTTGTAAAATTTAATGAATGTGTGTGTTTCTGATAAAAAGCCAGGCTGAAGGAGTCTGGGATCCTGGCTATTATCCACATTATGTGAAAAGAAGTCAGGTTCTTGTAGTTCAAAACCTGTGTTGTATACTGCCCCACTGAACCACTCCTTCTAGTTTTGCCCTTCGGCGGTGAGTGTGGATCCTTATGTAATCAAGACAGGACCACCCATGAACAAGAGGGAGATATCAGCAAGTCCGAAGGAGTCCAAAGTTGGCGGGCGGGGCACCCAAAAACAGCTCAGTGAGGACCAAACATATTAATTGACTATAGAATGTCAAGGGACTGTTGGAGGGAAAAGCAAAAAACTAGATTGCAGTTAATTGAAACGGAAAGGAATAGAGATGGAATAAAATCTCCTGGAAGAAAGGATGTCGGTCCGTCTGGTACACTCTGTGTGTGTATGTGCGTGTGTGTGCATGCACACACACGCACACATGCATGCACGCACACATACCTTCAAGTCTCTTATGGTGACTCCATGAATTTCGTAGGATTTTCTTAGGCAAGAAATACTCAGAAGTGATTTTGCCATTTCCTCCCTCTGAAATATAGCCTGCAACACCTGGTATTTATTAGCAGTCTTCCATGTAAGTACTAACCAGGGCTGACCCAGCTTAGCTTCCAACATCAGATGGGATCTGGTGCCTTTGGGGCATTTAGGCCTCTGTCTTGTATAGCTTATAGTCTTTGAGATTTGTGGGCAAGTGCTACCTCTTCACCAAATGTCCAGTTTTCTTTCTTGTTTCCTCCCTGACTCAATCCAATAAGATGAAGTGGGCTCCTGTGTTACTTTAGAACTATATACACAGAACACCTCCACTGGATAATCGGAAGAAACTAGTTAGTTTTGCCTTCAAGCTATACTGAAAGGGATGAATATTTTATTAGTTGGCTTTTCTTTTCTTCTGTCTTATTTGGCTAATTTTTGCCAACAGTTGGATAGGGGAGGAGCAGGGCCAATCAGCTGTATGGGGATAACTAGAGAAAGAGAACAGGAATGGAGTACAAAGGTTCCCAAGGTTTTGGTGAAATTTCACCACAAGTTCAACTAGTTTCCACTCTCTGTCTTTTCAAAAAGATTTGGCTTTACTATGGAAGAAGACTGTGGTATGTTCATACAATCATAGGAGTGTTTTCAGTAGACATAAAGGATGGGAAAAAATGGCTGGGTTACATTTCCCTATGAAAATTCCCCTTTTTGCATTTCCCAAAACTGGCACTGGAATAGATGGTCTCAAAAATCTGTACATTTTTCAGGCTTGTGATGCATTCTAGCAAAGAAAAATGCATTGGAAAGCATGGACACATTTTAAAAAAAATGTGAACAAGCACACTTATTCAATGGAAAAACTGTGTAACAAAATAGGTACAAATTTTCATATGAGAAGAAAAACACTCACAACCCAATACAACTATATCTTACAAGTATACAAGTGCCTTCTAAGAAAAAAAATGAAACTATGTATTTCTTATGTTCAGCATATTTTCAACATTACTTCCATAGACTCAGCTAGGTTTATGAGAAACTACTCACTCCTCCCAGCAAAGTGCTGAACTTTGTCCAGATTAGCTGTCCTTGTGGCATTACTGTTAGGACTTTACAACACCTTAATTGAGATGGGGAGTGCCACTGCAAAGCTTCCTTGGCTGTCTCAGACTTGAGCAAGGCTTTCAGGCTGTGTATACCTCCAGATGCTCACTTTTGTCCCTCGCAGCCTCCCTGTCAAATTCAGCAGCAAGGCATACATGATGTTAAAATACACTACATATTCTCACCAAAACAAAGTTTGTGTTGGGGCAGGGCTGTGTACTTTCTTTGAAAGAAGAATAATACTGCTGGAGAAGTGGGATTCTTCATTAAAATAAAATGCACCTTCCACGGGGACCTTGTTTTAAGCAAAAGCATTTAATCACTTCTGTCACTCCTACAGCACTTTCAGCAGTATTTCAGCAGTATGCAAGGGCAGGGGATATAGACTGTGGTAGCTTCCAGAGGGTTTAAATTATCCCTGCACCAACTAAATGGGTTCTCCTCTCTTTAGCATCATGAACACATATACCTGCTAGCTGAATGGGGTGACACAGACTTTCTCATCGTCCATATTCACTAATCCACAAAGTATCTGGCAGAAGATTCTATGGACAAGACCCATTCCGAAAACCATACAACACCTATTGTGTTTACTCCAGACTCTGAGTCTCTGCTATTTCTGAACCTGTACTATTATACCGAGCTCTTTGGCTGGCATGAATCACATCTGTTTGTGCAGAAGTGTGGTTGTCACCAAGCAAAGGTGATACTCTGCCCCCACTGTGACTCTTGCCTTTGGTGGAAAAACGGTATCTATTTTTCAGCTGCACCTTCTAGGGCAATGAGATTGGTGTGACATGCTCATTCTCAGCTTACTGCTGTTTCAGCCTTAGAACAAGGAAGGGCTTTATCAGTGGTTTGATCTCACCCAGCCCAGACTACTCAACAGGCTTCCGTTCATTTATCAAGCCTTCAGTCCAGCCTGCAACCTTAGATAGGAACTGAAGAAGTTCTGCCTAATAAAATGAGTTGTCAAAAGGAGTCAGTACTTCTGGTTTATTGATTCCGAATGTAGTTGCACAACGTACACATGATCCAGAAAAGCTATCAGTCCAATAAATTCACCATCACAAATACATATTAAAATTTCTTCATTGGCATATGTTTAAAGGATCAAGGCTAAGTTTAAGGGGGCTATTGCCAAAATGTCCTGTGGTGGAGCACTCTAGGGTTTCTTAGCTGCCATTTTAAATTGTCAATAGGTGCTTCAACATCTGGTCTTACACAGCATTGTGGGACCATAAATCAGAGCCCTGGATTACATCAGGGAGACGGTTAGCAATTGAAAGTCCTGGCTTGCAGACTCAGGGCAGGCAAGGAAGAAAGTAAAGTGCTTAATTTGCACAATAAAAATGGGCATAAAGTATTTAATTTCACTTTAACTTAATTTTGTGTGATATCCAAAGTGCTGTCACCGTGACAAAGTTATTAACGAGAAGGAACATAAAAGTTAGGACAGACTGCAGCAGTTTGCTTTTGCCTCAGCCTACTGAGAAGGGTAAGACTCTGTCCCCTCCTCTCCTCTCTGCTGAGTTGAGTGCAAACTACTTTTGCACAGTGAACTCAGGCCATTTCCACACTGGACTGTTATAGCACTATTATTCCACTTTCAACCTCCTCTGGAATCCTGGGTTTGCAAACCCCAGGATTCCATAGGAGATTGAAAGTGGAATAATAGCGCTATAACTGTCTAGTGCAGAAATGGCCTCAGTTGGCAGTAGTGGAAGTAAGCTGAGGACAAAGGAGGAAGGTGGCAAGAGAAAAGAGAAACTGGAACATTTAAAAGCAATGGGAAAGAAAGGAGATGACAGAGAA
Source organism: Iguana delicatissima (assembly GCA_948472985.1). Taxonomy (NCBI): domain Eukaryota; kingdom Metazoa; phylum Chordata; class Lepidosauria; order Squamata; family Iguanidae; genus Iguana; species Iguana delicatissima. The sequence goes on along the minus strand of CAOKZL010001767.1, from coordinate 266,193 downwards.
TTAATTGGGACTGTCCCTGCCAATTTGGGACAGTTGGAGGTATACGCAACCGGTGGACAGTATGCAACCATTGGATGACTTTGTTGTATTTGGATAATTTTCTCTATGTGCTTGGAGAGAACACAGTATGGATGAACAAGTCTCCTTTCTTCTGTAAATGAAATAAAGTAGATACCCCTGCCACCAAGTAGGCACAACTGTTTGGTGCAGCACTAAAAGACTTTGTTTGTGAGGACTGAAATTCACAGGGTGCATTTAGACTGCTTTTGTGATTTGTATCAAGTACTGATTTCTTTCAAAGAGCTCCACAGGAGAAAGTAAACTGACAGAGGTCAGGTGGGTGAGAAGTGAGGAAGAAAAGATAGAAGTAAATTTGAAAGAGGCAAGAAAGAGGGTTGAGATAGAAGGGAATCGTGAAATTGCAGGTGCAAGAAAGAAAGAGGTTTATTATCAATATTATTCCATCAAAACGAAAAGAAATTAGGGAAGAAGTCTAGAGAGGCAGTGAAACAAGATTCTTATTCATTGTTCAGAAGAGTTAAGAATCTGGATGGCCCTTGTGATCTCTTCCAACTTCCAAATCTGTGATTCTGTATGATTTTTTCTGCTTCTTGTCTCTTGAAACAGTGAAAGCATCCTTTGCTAGAATTTCTATGGGAGCCATTGCCTGTTGACTAGTTTGTGTTTTCTTTGGTTAACAGATAAAGGAGCCAACTCCGCTCAGCATTCTGCTCACACCTTGCTTTGTTGGTTTGTTCCTCACTGTGACCTCTAGTCACTTCAGTTTGGGGCACACCATTTCCTCCAGTCACTATAGTGGGCTTTAGCTGAGTTTCAACCTCAACTTGGAAAAAAAACTTGGGGAGGGGGACTACATTTCCCAGAATCTTCCAGCTAGCATAGCATCTGGCTATTCTGGCTGGCAGATTCTGGGATTTCTAATCCTCCGATGAGGTTTCTCTAAACTGTGATTACAAGCTTTCATGAATGTTCAGGAATTGAATGATGCTGGCAAAAAAGTGTGAAATTCATCAGAATACTTTTACTTTCCCGTCAATAACCATCTAAGCAAGCGGAAGAAGGACAGCTTCTCTCTTGCCTTCCATCTTCCTACTCCTTTCTCTCTTCTTCCCTTCCACCCTCTCATTTGTGATTAAGGATATTTGAGGAACTCAGTTTCAATCCAAAGAATGATAAGCACATCACCATTCACACCTCCCAGTGTGTGAAGTGTAAAAAGTTTGTGTTCACATTGACACCTGGCTGCACGCCACACCTGGGTGGAGAGAGGGGATACGGTGTGAACATCAAAAGTACACATAATAAAATAAACAATTTCAAATCCACATAAATCACTGCTGAAACATGCTTTAGGCAATGCGTGCATACACATGCTCCTTGAAGTCATCTCTCAATTTATGGTGAACCTATGAATGTCACAGGCAAAGAATACTCAGAGGTGGTTTGCCATTGCCTTCCTCCAGACTATAGCCTGTAGCACCTGGTATTCTTTGGTGGTTCCTCAGCCAAATACTCATCTGGCCTTGTCCTGTTGAGATTCCAAGACTGGATGGGATCTAGTGTCTTCAGGAAATTTAGGCTCTTTGCGTCAATAGCAGAAGACATTCATGCAGTGGGTACAATTTACATGATATATATGCCAGGATAGTCATATTGACTGTGCAGCAAAATGTAGCAAACTCCACTCGGTACTTTATGAGGCCAACCAAAATGCACAAATATTTCACACAAGTTCTGAAGCTTACATTTTCTATCAAGCATGGATGTTAAAAGTCATTTGAGATGAAGAAAGATGATAAAGAAGGGTTATGGCCAACCAAGGATGTTGTCCTTACCTATGTCAAGCATCCCCCCACCTTAAAACTCAGCTTCAACATCTCAAGAAAGTTGCAGCTCTGCAACTCTCCATCACCATATGTCTTCTCCTAAAATAACTTTTAACAGCCATGAGAGAGGAAGAAGTCTGTGAGCTCTGAACACTTGCATAAATCTATGTTATACCTTTTGGTTAGACTATTAATATCATCATCATGTTTGTTTTTGAAGTTTGCTATACAATAGACCCTCTGTATATGTGTGGGTTTGATTCTCCTGCAAATAATGAAAAATGCAAATAATTGCATACTATATTATTAAATGGTGGTGATGTGCCCACGAATGTTTCAGCACATCCAAGTCCATCTTGCTGTCTTTTTATGTATAGGAAATGACGCTCCATGGTAACTTGAAATTACAGATCCAGAAGTCACATATATGGAGACTCCATTGTACTGTACAATTTAAAACATACATCTAAGGATGCACAGAAAGTTAAAGTAAGAGGTGGATCACAACATATTTTTAAAAAGTAAAAGGGCAATCTGATGGAAATGGGCATGGACCAGATATGCAAGTAGAAAAGGATGGATGTCAGTGGTTGCAGATTTTATATATGTGCAGGTTCCTGCTTGTAACTTTACTCCCAAAGGATATTCTGTCTGCAGAATGAACACAGTTGCTGGACAGAAAGAAAGAGAGGGGGGAAGGGGAGAAAGAATATATTGAGTTCTGGTGTGTTGGGGAAAAACACCCAGCACTTTTGACATCCCATAAATCACAATTTATTCATGCCTTTCTTTTTTTTATACAAGTAAAAAGGAAAGAGAACCCTCTCTGGAAGCAAACGAGCCTCGCTTCTCCGCTGAACGCAGCCTGTCAGTGCTGTTGCATTGTTCAAGGAGATTTAGAAAAATTACCCCAAGCCCCACTTCCCTTCATATCAGTAATTGTGAATCGGAGCCATAGGCCTTCACAGGAGTGCTGCTTTTACGTCACATTGCTGGAGCATCACCAAGGAGAAGACTGTCCCCTCCTTCCCACCCCCAGTGTGTTTTTATTACACAGGTCTCTAGTGGCAGCCAGGAGATTGGAATATTGGGAACATGACTTTGAAGCACTGTTAGAAAAACTGTTGCACCCTCACTCTGAGTGTATGATCTTAGGCCTTTCCCCCTATATAAGAATGTTCTGAGAGCCAGCATGGTGTGGTGATTAGATTACAACTCAGAAGACAAAGGTTTGATTACTTACTTGGCCATGGAAACCCATTGGATGACCTTGGCTGTATCACACACTCTCAGCCGCAGAAAATCCCATGATAGGTTCGCTGTAGCGTCACCATAAGTCAGAAATGACTTTAAGGCACACAACAACGGCAACAACAACAAGAAGAAGAATACCCTACTTAATTTGCTCCAGTTTCCTCTCATCCCACATCTCTTTAGCATAACTTGGGACGTCTTTATTAACTACATTTGTATCCTGCCTTTCCTTCACTGAGTTCAAGGTAGCGTACACAGCTCTCCTCCACCCCAGTTCATTTGCACAACAATCCCGTGAGGCGAGTCAGGTTGATAGAGAGTGACAGGCTTGAGGGCACCCAGTGAGTTTCAAGGGGCCCTATCATACTATACACTTATAGAGTTGTATCCCACTTTAACTACAAGGGCAACATCCTATGGAATCCTGGGTTTTGTAGTTTGGGGAGATGCTGAAACGCTCTGGCTGAGAATTCTAAATGCCCCTCCCTAAACTTCCAGATCCAGGATTCCACAGGATGTTTCCATGACAGTTAAGCTGGAATCTAGAACTACACTTGCATAGTGAGAAAGGGCCCATGGCTTAAAGAAGACCTGGCCTCACTAAATTCCAATCTAATATTATATGCAGTACATGATATTGCCTCTTCTTATGCCATTATTTTAGTCTTGCAGTCGTTTAGATGCTGCTGAACTATAGCTTTCAGTAGCCCTGGATTGCAAAGCCAGTGATGAAGAAGGCTGGAAATTACCATTCAAAAACTTCTGGAGGGCCTCACAATTCCCACCCCTGCTCCAAATTCAGACTGGCCAATCTATTTCTAGGAGCTTGCTGGCATGCTTCCTGAAGATACATGCTTTGATGTGTGTTCTTGCATATCAGGGGGTTGGACCAGATGGCCCTTCTGGCCTCTTCCAGCTCTGTGATTCTATGCTTAAAATGCTGGTGGTTCAGAGGTAAAGCTTAGGAAGATTAGTTTTGGAGAGTACAATTCCCAGAACCCCTACCCAACATGGGCACTTCAATGAAAAAGTGACTTTTCCAAACTCTGTTCAGACATAATACTAAACTCTGGTTTGTTGTCACATCAATGAGATGCTCCTTCCTCCTCATCCCTTTATGTGTTACTGATGAAAATGGGCATCACAATTCCACCCCCCTGTTTATCAGAGTTCTCTTATGTTTCTTGATGAGCCTGAGTTCCATATGCACAAGTCCTTTCAGCCTACTGTCTCTTTCCCCACCAGATTACTCCTGGTTCTAAGAGCCATTGTCCTCTGATTCAGAATGTATGTGTTCAGTGGTACTCTGAAAGGTGCAAAACGCCACATGGGAATAGCTTTGATTCTAGGCACTTGGGAAAGGCCTGGGTGTTGGTGCATGACCACTATACCATTGCAATACAAAATAGTGCATTACTGAAGCAAGCATTTGCATGCTTGGCTGGCTGCATATGTGTAGCCTGCCATCCTCTTGCCATATTCTCCCTTCCCTCAACCTGAGAGTGTGTTTGAGAGCATCACAATGTCCCTGGCTGTTGTGACTTGTCCATGTTCTGTAGAGTGGCTGAGAACAAGCAGAGTGGAAACCATAGCAGCCCCTGCAAGCTACTGATAACAGAACAAAATAAAGGTAATTTCCAACTCGCTAGTTAACAATAGCTGTGCAAGTCAGGTGGTGATTAATGAATCAATAAATTACCTACTGAGCTTCTGGGGAGATATTTGTGTAACAATGGCTGGGGGGTGGGTATTCAGCAAGCAGCCTGAAAATATGGCTTTTCTAAGCATGGACTCCTGTGTGTCTCTTCAACCCATGTTTGCTTCCAAAATAAAGCATTTTATGCCTGCCACTTTACAAACGGATCCATTTTCCAGCATTGTATGAATCCTCTTAATTCTCTGTCTCTTGCAAAGGATATCCAAAAGGGCGAACAGCAACCACCAAAAAAAGACAAAGAAATTCATTCCAGAAAGATTGTTTTAAAAGGCACTCCTTCTGCTGTGGCTTCAGAGACTCGCATTCACAATGACATGGCAGCAGCCAAGCCTTCCAAATCAATCAACTTACATGCTGCCAAAAAACCTTCTGGAAAAAGCATGTTTTCATCCTTTGAGGGAAGGGAAATCATGAGGAAGCCAGGTGGACCTTTCTTTCTGCCTTTGCCTATCTTAGCTATCCTTTTTCTTTGCCATGGATGCAGCTCATTTATGAGGAAGGTTCAGAGTCAGATTTCTGGTTCCACCACTGATGCCTTCTGAAGCCATTCTGCCCACTTTCCTGTCTTCTGCAAGTTCAGCTAGCATTGCAATGCACGCTAGCCTGTGCACAGCTCCTCTGTGCAAGAGGAGGCAGTGAATGGGCTCTTTCACATAGAGGAGTTCTATATGTATTCATTATTATCACATACGAGCAAAGAAAATGCTCTGCACTTAGTGACTTTCCCCAAGTTTAATTTCTTGGACATAGGGCACTAGCAACTGGCAGCAAGTAACATTATGCCAGCAATTACACCCTCCCTCACTTTCCTATCAAGGCAGAAATGGCAGCAAATCACATTCTTGCCATGCTGGTGCTGACCTTCATTTCTGAAGGTTAGAGTCGCAGTCTGTTTAACAGTAATCCAGGCCCAAATTTTTCCCAAGATTAGGTATTGTTGCCTGAGCCAGTAAAAGTTCATTATGTGGAGCTAACAAGAGACTGTTACAAGCATGGAAGATATTGTAGGAAAGAGACAAAGAAAAAAGAAAAGAAAAGAAAAGAAAAGAAAAGAAAAGAAAAGAAAAGAAAAGAAAAGAAAAGAAAAGGGGAAGGTAAGGGGAATGTAAGGGGAATGTAAGGGAAATGGGAAGGTGGGAATGGTATTTCTTCAGATATGAAGACATGTTTGAGGCACAGCTCATTCTGGTCAAATACAACTTCATCTTTATTTGTCTGTGAAACAATATGCCTACTAAATGATAGAAATGCAAACTATGGATATTTCTGCCCTACACTGCTGCAGTGCCATTATTCCACTTTCAACCTCCTGTGGAATTCTGGGATTTGTCGTTTCCTGAGGCCAAAGAGCCCTCTGGCTGAAAATTCTAAAGGTCCCTCCCTGAACTGCAAACCCCAGCATTCCACAGGAGTTTGAAAGTGGAACAGTAGCACTATAACAGTGTAGTGTGGAAATGGTCAATGTGTCAGCTATGCAGGCAAGATCTATGACTGTGATGTTGTGGTGATCAATACAAGTATACAACAGACTATTTGAGCCAGTGTGGTGTAGTGATTTAAGTCTTGGTCTAGGACTCCAGGAGAGCAGGATTCAAATCCCCGCTCAGCCATGAAAACCCACTAGGTAACATTGGTCAGGTCACATTCTCTCAGGCTTAGACAAAGACAAAGGCAAACCTCCTTTGGATAAATCCTGCCAAGAGAACTGTTCCCATAAGTCAGAGTCAATCTGGAAGTCCATAAAGACAATATCAGGTATTTCCCTCCGCTTTTTTGCTGCTCTAAAAGCCATGGCTGTCATTGGTACAGAAAAAAGGGACCATAGCCTAGAAATTTTACTTTTGTGGAACACAGCTTCTAGAATTCTAGTGGCTGTGATGGCTAAGGATTCTAGACAGTAAGAATTCAAAAAGCATAACCTTTCCAAGTTCTGAGAGACAAGTGCTGTTAAGAGGGTTGCAGATAACAATTATTTGCCCCGTGGTGCAGTGGTCACCATCAGACTTAAGATATATTAAAATACAGAATAGAACTAGCAATAGCTAGCAACCATGTCAGCTGAGTGGAACAGCAAAGTTTAGCACTGAAATGAATGAGGATTTTATTTGGTTCCCTTTGAATAAGAATTTTGCAATGTTTGTGAATTCTTTCATCTAATCACTAGAAAGATTTTCCAAAACCAAATGTGAGAGAAAGTGAAACTAACAGATTCCACCAACAGGCAGGCAGCCTTGAGTGCTTAGCACTTAAAAACCCACTTTGAATCCCTGTGTATCCAATTGTACTATTGAATCAGAGTTGCTATGCCTTTTTTTTTTTGAGAAACTCCTATTTTTCACAGTTTCTTGGCAAGTAGGTACAACAAAATCCTCACTGTGCCTTTTCAAGTTCCCTAGTGCAAACCACTAGAAATTTTGATTTGCTTTTGATAAGAGCTTACCAAAATTTCCTATTTTTAATAGGTTAAATTATACATACGTTTTTTTAAAAAAAAATAAGACATGGGAGAAAAACTGACAGGTTGTTTCCACCCTAAATTAAGAGATAATGTACTTCTAAATAATACATTCTGGGTTGATACTTGCAGACTTGCCACATGTATCTGGCTGTCTACAATAGGAAGGAGAATGACTAGTTGAAGAAGGGATCTGACAGTAGATTTTTGCCCAGGTACATATGCACCTTCATTATTGACCATAGGGTACAGCATCAGGAAAAGTCCTGCTGGCCTTCTGATGTTTTCAGCTACAGATCCTATAACTGCTGGCCATTGACCATGCTGGCTGGGGCTGATGGAAGTTGTAATCCAAAACATTTGGATAATGCCATATTGTATGTGCTGGACACCCTCAAGACTTTGCTCTCACCATTGTCTCTCTGACAATGTAGCACTGTAACACTACAAATTAATGAAAGATGACATTAGGACAAAGTGAAAAGAGCTGGATGCACCAACAGTAATGGTTTCTGTTTTGGCAACTCCATTGTAAGTTGAAAAGCTACAATTTTCTTTTCTACAAAAAGAACAAAACACATGATCTGGAATTCCATATGATATCATTTCAGAATGCAGGGGGACAACTTAATATTTGAGAGGTCATTTGCGTTAAGAAAAAAAAAATCTCCACATTCCAGTTGATGCTACAGAGAGAATATCAGGCTACACACTATCCTTCTGTCTCCCATCTCTTTGCTGAGGGTTCTCATGAAAATTTCCATTATTATTTTTTAAGGATGGTTTGCTTCATGGGCTTCTTAGCTATCACGCTCTGTCAGGTTGTCTTTAACCAGAATATAATGCTTTTTGATTGCACCCACTGTAATTGCCTTCTGACTGCTGGCTTTAAAACACTCTCCTGTGTAGTAGGAGTTAATGATTTAGTAAGTGGTAACTTATGAGGGTCTCTCTAAGTTCAGTCATTTATACTCTATTAAATCTATGCATTTCCATTCTGGGATGCCACAGAGCTCTCATCATCACTTTTCTCCCCTAAGCATCATTTTCATCCTACATATATCCTGTCCCATTTCGTGATACTCCATGACTAAGCTATGTTCAGCAAACCTCTGAGCATGTATGAATGGAAAGGCATTGCTCTGAGAGTATGAGGGCTGAGGATCTGCAGCCATCCCTCACTCCTGTCTCTTCATTTGTAGTCTGACTTTGCTGTTTCATGGGAATTCCATTGGATCTTTGTGTCTTTCCATCTCTTTTGAGTGATAGCTGTAGTAAGCACTGTCAGGTATCAGCAGAGGGGTAAGCTTAATTGCTATAGAGAATACTTTGAAACTCAAGTTAGCAGAGCAGAGAATGAAGTGCCTCAGTTTGAAATCCTTGCAGCATAAAGCTGTAGACCATGTTTGAGATTCTACATCACAGTTTACATGTGTAACCTTACAAATTTGTAACTACATTGTAGAAACACAACAAAGCCCTGTTAGTGAATTGCAAAGATGACTATCTGGGCAGTGGCATGCTCCAGTGCACATCAAGCACTCCTGTTGTGCTCTTGCCTTTCTAGCTGGTGTGTGGATGTGCACCAGGGAGCATTCCACTGTGCATTGGTGGCAACTGAGAAATTAGGCCATGGTGTCACTCCACTGTTGCATGATGGGTGCCCATATATAGTAACATCACAGCAGCTCCTAGGTGAATATGGATGCTGTGAAACTAATCAATTCAGCTTTGCACACACATAAGGCCATTTGGGAAGACATGAGGCCCAAGAAGAATGCCAGTCTAAGAAAGTAACTTTTTCAATTCCTGTTGCCACTTCCCCCCACCCCCCAGCTTGTAAAAATCTCACCTTCTCAATTTCATTCAATTTCTCTCAGTCCAAGTTCCCTTTCCTTCTCAGCCTTGTTTCATATGAGGTTGTGAAACTTTTTGGGAAGGGGACATGGATACATATGTACAGTTTTTGTTATGGATTTTTATTGACATATACATTTTAGCTAGTATTCCTCTGAGTATTCCTTGCCTAAGAAAACCCTGTGAAATTCATGTCATCACCACAAGTCAATAATCAACTAGAAGACACATACAGTGAACCCTCTGTTGGCATCAGCTCCATACACACAAATGTGTAGTTGTGCAAAGCTTCATGTCCCATTATCAGGATATATCTATGGCAGTTAAAGTGGAATGTGTATGTGTTTGTGTATGTGCTTTCAAGTCACCTTCGAGTTATAGTGACCCCATGAATTTCACAGGGTTTTCTGAGGAATATTCAGTGGTGGTTTTGCCTGTTCTTCCCTCTGAAATATAGCCTACACTTAGTCATACCAGGTAGAATGACAGCACTATAATTCTGTAGAATGTAAGAGCCCCTGGTATCAGCTATGGCCTTAGAGCTGCCTGAAGATACCAGAAACTTATGCTGTTTCTGCCTGAAACAAAACACAAGAGTGATCACTTGTTGCAGAAACTGGAGTCTATAACATAGACCAAGTCAATAGACTTTGCCTTGCTGTGCTGCAGCCTCCTGCCCTCAAATTGCTTTCATCTTCTTCCTCTTCTTCTCCTCGCCAACTCTCCAGTTCTTTTCATTAGTTTCCCGACTTGCATTAGGAAGTTGGAGAAAGATAGATTGCACAAAGAATCTTGTTCAACTATTTTATTTCAACCATAATCATTCCTAATCCAAATTTGCAGTGAGAATGTATTACGTAGCCTAATCAGTCACATATATTGCACTTCGCTTTCAATTTAGTGAAAAGCAAAAGCCGTTCGTAAAGCAGAAAGATGTTAAATGAACATCTCCTCCATTATGCTCCTTTGGCTAGATAAAGCAGCAGTGATATTTTAGCACAATGGTTGTGTTGGCAGCAATCTCTCTCCCTCTGTCTGTCTCTCTCTGTCTCTCTCTGTCTCCTTCTCTCTCTATCTCTGCACAAAAAAAAGTGACTCATCCTCCTCCAGGAGAGCCATAAAGAGGCTATCAGGGGAGAAGATCATCCTCTAATTTGTGCTGAAGCAACTGTGGATGAGCCTTGATGGCAGAATTGCAATTCCAATGGAATGCAGTGACAGGTTTGGGCTTAGATCTCCAAACTCTCAAAGGAATGCCCTTAAGCCCTGAAGTAGTCAATAGTACTCAATATCCAACCCTTAAGAGGTCAATAGGCCAACATTATGTGGAATCCAGGGTAAGTTAATTGAACTTCTATCTGTCTGAAATCAATGGGACAAGTTATTTGTGACTTAAGTCTCATTGATTTCCATAGGAGCTAACTTATTTGGTATCCGACCCATTAGAGTCACAGACACCAGGCTGGGGAAACCTTAACCCTTCAGATTGTTGTGGAATTCCAATACCAGTGAGTCCTAGCCAGCCTGGATACTCTGACCAAGAGTGAGGCATGACTGGAATAACAGTACATCTGGAGATGGCCCCCTTCCTCCATGTATGCTGAAACTGCAGAGAGAGGAAAGCAAGATTGAATTCACTGCCCTATCTCCTTTCCATTTGGCATAACTCACAACAGAGCCAAAGCAGTTAACACGTGATACACACAGAAACACTGTGATCCCATGACTGGGTTTGAGAGCAAATCAAGCCTGAGCTCTCCCTAGAAGCCAAGATGACTAAGTGGAGACTTTTGTGCTATGACAAAAGTGTGGTAGCAAGGTAGAAGGCAGTAGGAAAAGAGGAAGACCCCATTACCAGTGGATATACTTAGTCAAGGAAGCCATGGCCCTGAGCTTGCAAGACCTGAGCAGAGTTGTCAGTCGTAGGGTGACTTGGAGATCTCTCATTCATGGGGCTGCCATATGTCAAAGTTGACTTGGTGGCAGTTAACAGCAGCAGCAGCAGCAACAACAACAACGACACAGAAAACTATCCAGTAATGTGGAGACAGGACATGTTCTGATTCTGGTCCCAGCTCATGTGCCAAAAAGCAGAATCAAAAGCTTGGATGTGTGATTCCTTAGAAACCTGGAGTCCTACTTACAGCTTGGAAATATTACTTTTTTGGGGGGCTGCACCTCCAAAAATTCCCCCAGAGAGTGTAGTCATTGGTTGCTATAGCCAGAGGATTGTCTGAGCTTTAGTTCAATAATGTAACTTTTCCAACCTGTGCCCTTGATCTGATCCAACAAAGTAATTCTGGGGAAGCAGGCAGATGAACCTATTCATACATTTATTTTTCTCTGCACCCACCTCCCCACATATGCAAGTCCGTTTGGTTAAAACTAATGTGAACAACCAACCCCAGACAATAGTGGCTGCTTTAAGGGAAACCACAATACTCTACAAGATTATCTTTTTTAAAAATAAAAATAAAAAGGTGTTTGAATCCATTTGGAATAATAAAAATAGTTAACAGAAGTCTGAATATTATTAGGAAGTGTAGAAACTGGCCAGGCCTCATGATTTCACATTTATTTGCCAAATAAATGCTTCCCTGATTTGTTTCCAAAAATAGATGCTGAAAACCAGATGCCTGGCTTTCCAATTTTCCATGTGGCAGGTTTAAAAGTTGTGGGAGGCATTTAGCAATTATCATAACCATTTACATTAATATAGTGCTTTTAGTAAACAAGGGCTCTACAATGCCGCTTTCACATTGCTGAACTCATTATCGCACGTCTGCCTGCCTAATTTATTTTTTCATCCACTTTGCAAAAGATTCAGGCTGATCCTGGAAGGCAGCTTTTTGCTGTGGAACGGAACCACCGCCTGATGTACTAAAATACAGTCATTGACATTTTGAAATACCAGTATTTTGGTATTTTTTTTGCAGTTCATGTCCTTTTTCTAAAAGGACTGGGGGGAGGACAGCAGTGAACATTCATGTCACTCAATAGAAGAGATGGATGGCCTAAGCAATGGTTTCAGTCTTGAGCTGAACTGAAATGACTCACAGGTTTTCACAGTGAGGCTGTGAATTCCTGTGATTCCCTCATACTATGCGTCTTTGTTACCCAGAGTTTAGTATCAATGGCTCCTTTTTATCATTGCAATACCAAACTTACACACAAGTTAGAAATGACCTTTGACTTTGTCCCTGCAGAAAGGGAAACAGATTGGTAACACTGTTCTCTTGACTGCTGTCAGTCTTTCTCTTCCTTCTCACAAATTTGTTCTGCCCAGTCCTTGCCCATGACAGTTGATGTAACAGCTATCGTTGTAGTGTGCCTTCAAGTCATTTCTGACTTATGCCAACCCTAAGGTGAATCTGTCACTGGGATTTCTGGGGGCTGAGAGTGTGTGACATGCCCCAAGGCCACCCAGTGTGTTTCCATGGCCAAGTAGGGGATAAAATTCTGGTCTGTAGTCCAGTGCTCAAACCACTACACCATTCTGGCTCTCTATGTAATAGCTGTACTAAAGTAGTAAAATTGCTTTGAACAACTGCTTTTGAATTATGCACAGGATGTTTTGCTCCATCAGCGCAAAACCATTTATTATTAATCATTATTTATTATGGATTTATTAGTTTTTTAATCCAAATAATTCAAGGTGGTATTGTGTGTGCTTTGCCCTAGGGCTGGAGGAGAAATTCATTTGTTTTGCTTTTGAATGCAGACTTACCTAAGTTTTGGAACTAATGGAGAAACCCAAGCTCAAAGAGATCCTTTGAGATTTGTGTGTTTCTGAATTTTGAAATGGAATTCTCCAGTCAAATAACGTTCCTTGAAAAATTGATTCAGGGCTTCAGAATGAAAAGACATAAATGTTACACACACTTCTTTGAACATAGCTTGACCAGTGTGGGTTCACAGACCAAGCAGAGGAGAGGCTACTGCTATGCTTCACCCATGAGCTGCAGGGACATGGCTAGGGGGTGGGCAAAATGAGAACATTGCCCCTCCAAATGAGAATTCTGCCACTCCCAATGAATTTTGCCCTCAGTCCCAAAACTTTTAGCCTACCAAAAAGTAAGACATTAAGAAGCCTAGAGCTCTTTTAGCTGCTGTGTTTTCATTCGCTTGATAAGTACCTGCCTCTTTGCTTTGGATGCCTAAATTCTTTTTCTGAATGCACAACCGAAGTTGCTATATGGCTAGAAATTGGGTACTGAAGCAAAATTTCATGGGAGGGGACAATGCCTTTCCTCCTCATAACTGCACTCCTAAGGAGTTGCCAGTGGCTTTGATCACCACTAATGAACTTCCCATGCACTGTGCAGTTGGCCAGAGCAGCTCCACAATCATTTGGCTATGGCCCCTGTTGAGTTTCCAGGACAAAAGAAATAATTGTCATCAGTGGATCCAAATGTTATAGCTTTGGAACTTTGACAATTTGGTTAAAAAGTTTGCTGGTCCTTCACATCAGATAACTTGAGATGCACTCTTCTGGGCCCCATGCTAAACTTCTACAGGATAAGAGTCTCAACAAAGCATCGCATGATGCAAACATGAGTACTGCCTGCTACTGGGGTAGGCAGCTTTGCAAAGGCCAGGGCACATCCCATCCCTATTTCTTGGAAAAGAGGAGAAAGAGAAAGGGGACATGAAGGGGATTTTTTGCTAGCCCTTGCACCAGTTTTTTTTGTCCAGGTGAAAGCTTTCTTCAAGACAAGAAGTGACTAGATTCAGTTTTAGTTGTAGATGGGAAAAATTCACCCTATACCTGAAAGAGCTTCCCTCTCAAAAACTTTTAGCAAACTTACCCCTGTAAGGCATGAGGGGTGCTTTTTCTATTTAAAAATGACTGGGATGAGGTGGGGGTTCACACTGTGGCCCCTGAGAATTGCCTACCACCTCAAAGCCACAATTTGCACATTCCTGGGCTAAAATAGGGTCCAGAATCCAATATGCTGTGCTGGTATTCCTTGATGGATAATTCAGTGTGAAAGAAACTTTAAGCTTAAAAGTGAGGGTGGAAGGGAGAGCAGTTTATTTTTTAAAAATGTCACTCAAAGTAGGTGAACTCATAAGCTGGCCAGCAGTGTAGATACTAATGATAAACAACAATTTGTTGTCAAAAGTGTGGGTGAGAAGAGACGGTGGCCTTTCTTACCCTCTTTGAAGGGCACTCTGGGAAATTCCTCCCTCGGTGAAAGTTTGCCCATCCTGGCCTTGTCATTTTTATGGTGAGCAAGACAGCACACCAGAGAAGACATGTGGCACTGTGCAAATAAATACCCATATTTCCTTTTCAAGAGAGTCAACAGGATTCTTTCTTCCCTTCCCTTCAAGGAGCATTTCCATGTCAGGTTACAATAATATTTGACATTCCCTTCACAATAATATAAATGAGAGACTGAATCCTGGTGTTAGATCCTCTCCTTTTTTCTTTTCTTTTATCCTGGATCCTTTACAAGCTTTCCAGCTTTGATCTCTGCATCATTCAGTTTCTTTCTTCCTTTATTTATTTTTCTTTGCTTTCTTTTATTTTTTGCTTAGGCGGGTGGCTTTGTGGGAGAAACATAGTCTCATTTTCCCAGAGGTCTGCAGGGGCAGCTGGCACATTTCACATGCTTTCTATCAGCCGCATTAACCTAACACAGTCAGAGGGGAAAAAAAGATCTCTATTTACACCTAATAAACATGAGGATAGGAAACATGAATAGGGGGTAAAGAATATATTATTGATTAAAACAATGGTGTGGAGCATCTTCTTTTGAAAGGCAGGTCTTTCCTGTCAAGGTCCATCAGCATTCTGAAGGCAGCCTCCGTTTGTTTCTCAGAAATGCAATGCAAACCTTTCATTTTCTCCTTCGCTTTTTAGAAGCTGATTTGGGGAGGATATGGCCAGCTTTAGTTATTGGCAGAGTGGGTGCAATTCATCTCTGGAGCACATTGCAGCATCCACTACTACTATAAGGCTGATGGTCTCCGTAGCTAAATCATTCTGTCTCTGTGTATGTTTGCATGCCAGTTCCAGCATCAGGGTCTCTGTGCCGAATTATATCACACTTTAGCAGGGCTAGCAAAGAGGACCTGTATGGCATAGTTCCTTTCCCAGTGGCTGCCATTGAGTACTAGGAAGAAAAGTTGTTATCATAAGTGTTCATAAATGTCTGTGTTTTGGAAAAGTGGATCGTTAAAATTGTGGACTTTGCCCAAGTTGCCAAATTGATACGGATTGTAAAAGAGAAACCAATTGAAGATTTTCTGAAAGACTAGAAATCCTTTATGGACCTTGTGTGCAATAAGAGACCTAATGATCTAACAAACTGTGATCATGGTTATTATTAATTCTAATAACTTGAACTTAGTCAGATCTGTAGTGGTAGAATAATTGGTTTTTCTTTTTCATTACAGGTTGTGGAGGGAGGCAGAGTTCTTTTGTGTTTTAGTTACTGATTAGTTAGGTTGTGGTCATGGTAATAGATTACCATTTCAGTTTTTTTTTGTTTTTTTTTAGTATTGAGTCTTATGTCCTTTCTGCATGATGATGCTTCCTCATGGTGTCATCACAGTCCCGCCCTTCTTGCGTCACCAGCTGGTGAGATTGTGGGCTGTATCATTGACAGAAAAACTCCATCAATGACCCCCAATTGCGCAAGCCTTCTGTCACAGCCGACCATGCAGAAGGGCCAGAAGTGTGATCTACATGCTTCTTCTCCCACTGCAGCACGGGAAGAAGGTTGGCTGCAGCCCACAAGGACGGAGAGTGTCCCTCACACTCCCTTCCGCAGGAGAGGAGTGTTGGGAACACGCTCCCATTCTGGCAGAGGTGCTGCCAGGATTGTGACAGGATGATGCAGAAGAGCATTATTATGCAGAAAAGTTTAATTTAGTTTAGCCTACTACTTGCTTTAGTTAGACAAGTAGATTGTTTATCGGTAGTTTTTCCGCTTTTCTCTTTTTCTGCTGTTGTGAATTAGTTGGTTTGTATTAAAATTAATAAATATGATTTTGAGTCTGCATTTGAAGACAGAGAACATCTGTCACTGGCAATGGGTGACCTGGACCTCACCAGAAGGGACTGTAAAGGTGAGGTGTCTGTGTAATAGAGATGTAGGCTGGCATCCCATTGGTTATTTACATCATTGTGAACTGGTATAGGATCATGAAAATGTGAATTATTATGCTGTGCGATGCTCAAAAAAGGAGCAACGTCTCCAGGATCATTGTGCAAATGGAACCAGCAGCATGACTATTGTTCAATGGGCCTGATGCACAATGGGGCATGTTGCACTTCAGGACATATTGCACTTGGGATATGAAGTGCAATATGTCCTATTTGTGGTGATGTACACCAGAGTATATTGTGCAGTGGGAATCCCTGCTGTGCCATGACACATTTTGTGCCACACTCTATTGTACATTATCACAGTTCACTAGCATGGTTGCATATCTTATCAGTGATGTAGCTCTGTCATCATAAAGTGACATGTCATAGCCTCTGAACCAAAATTTCTGTCATAAATCTTTACAGCTTCTCCTATGTATCTGATGGATTAGAGACTGCAGCACTGTCAAAAAGCAAAAATGGTTGAAAAGTGGAGCCCATCTACTGTAGGGGACATAAAGAACTTAATGGACGCTTGCTTGGCCTCAACCACACACCCACATGTTGATGTTAAAGTCTCTCAGCTGACTTGGCGCCACTTTTGCCCCTCTGAGCTTACTTTGCAAGCAGCACATGTGTTGTCCCAAGAAAATCTCCATAGGCAAGAAGCCCACTGTTTTGAAGCTTGCCAATACAGACAAGTTCCATGAATTCAACCAGGAGATCTGTTCTTTTCAGAGGCAAGGCTTGGGACCATGTGCATATGTAAGCAGTTCCAAGTAAGCCGCTGTAGGCAAGATGAATGGATGAAAGAGTGGACTCCATGTCAAATTAATGGAGCATGTCCTTAATTTAGAAGCTTCAAAGGAGCCAATTGTCAGATAATGGGGCATGGAAAGATGGGGCTTCCTGCACTTCTTTCACACTTGCAAAGAAGAATGAATAATTTCAGAGTGTTCCTGCTCCCAGACTGTGAACTTCCCTCCCACAGGAGACTATGTTGGCCCCTTCTTTGCTCTCTATCTGTTGGCAGAAGACCTTGTTATATGAACAGGCATTTGGCGTCTAAGTGGCTTTGCAGTAAGGGCTTTTAATGTAATATCTGTGCAGGAAGGAAACTGGACAATGAAAAGACATTGGCTTTAGGTTTACCTCCTTTTGTTTTTCAAAAATAGATCACCTGAGCCTAAAACAGCTGCGAGAGGCCCCCTTTTTTTCTCTCATTTGGTGATTTTCTTTCTCTCCCTCATTCTGGACCAAGATAAATTAAGCTTAATGTGTTCAACTAAAGAGATACCTTCCCCACTACCACCACAATGTTCCTACTCCATAGGGTGTCATTCAGTGAAAACATGCATCAAAACTATTTAACAATGTCAAGTAGAGCTTGTTTATGTTTGGACTACAGCTCCCATCATATTTCAGCCATCATGACAGTTTAAAAATGACACCCAAGCTTTGCATATAGGTCAGGAAATAACAAAATACTTCAGCTTCAACGTTTTTCCTTGAGTCAGAATCAGGAGGAGAGAAAGTAATAGGCAGGGTTGGGAGGTGGTGGACAGAACATGCTCTGGTCCCTAAAGATTTATGTTAGTCTGCTCATATAGAGAAAGTAACACTAAACGTTTCAGATCTGGTTCTTTTTGGTAGCATATCCACCTGCTTTTGCCCATCTGGGGTTCCAGCTGGAATTAGATTTGCTAAAAGAGCTAGCAAACTCACTTCCCCAGCATTAATATATATATATATATTTGCTGATTTAACAGCTTCCAACTGTAGTAACAAGCATCTGAAAAGTTTGTCTGTTTCACAGAATCAAAACTCAACTTCTCATGGTTTAGGGAGACTGGCTTCTCTTATGTCAGTGATGTATTTATTAATTTCTTCTTGAAAGCTGCTTGGAATTGGAACATGACATATTTCAGAAGAATAATGTTTTGCAATTCGTATCTATCAGGGCAAATCCAGGTCTTGAAAGATGGCCATTTCATCTGCAGAAAAAACTTAAAAGTAGCTATGTATAAAGGAAATATCATCTTCCTTTGTGCTTTGTGCTTCCTGTTCACCTGGAAAAGGAGAAAGATCTGCCATCACCTTCTGCCACATCTCTCAGGGCACCTCTGAGTTTTATGACTTTCTTCTTTCTCATTTCTCCCTATCTTCCCTTTTCCCATATTTTCTTCTTTTTAGTGCACCTACCATGGATTAGAACACCAGGAGTATTGTTTATACATTCCTTTGCCTGTGGTTCTGTATACACTGTGCTCAGTCTGCCATGGTCTCTTATTTATTGTTTCCATTTCCCTTGAAGCAGCATGAAGGTCAATTGGTGTGTGTGTGTGTGTGTGTGTGACTAGGGCCATCACAGTCTCTCTTTTATTGACCATTCCTTTCCGTAACCCTGCAGAAGGTCTGGCTAAGCAGAGATATACATCCCAAATAGTTTTTAGATAGCTGTAAGTATTATCCACCTCCTTATAGGGCTGATATCTCTTTAAAAATATTGCAACACCTACACATTAATCAAGGATAAAACTTCACCTATCAGATGCTTACCTACTGCTATGCACAGGGTGTGAACATTGAAGTGGTAGGTGACTGTAGCAAGATGGAGACAGTGGTGTTGTTGACACAGCTGTGACTGGTTACTTCCATGCCAGTGAGGTGGTGCTCTGGGTTTTTGTTGGAGCTTTGCAGGAGCTATCAAGGAGCTGAATTTATTTTTGTCTTGTAAAGTTTGAATTAAAACCAAGGAAGAATTCATTATCCCTCAGGCATGGGAGCCACCATTTGCCAGTGAGGTGACTGTGTTAAGAGGTGGGCAACTTGTAGGTCAGGTATAAGTTCAAGGTGATTTCCAGTAGATCAACAAGTGCTGCTAGTTCTCAGTGGTTAAGGAATAGTGAAATTAATGAGGTAACAGGCTTCCACTGCCACACTCTCTTCTAAATTTGGCTCAAGAAAGCTTAACAGGCTGGCAACAAGACTAGATCTTTGTGTATGAGAGAATTATTGTGAGCCTAGTTGTAGTCCTGAAAAACAAAACAAAACAAAAAATTCTGGACCTCATCTGCCCATAGTCACCAACCAGAATAGCCAATGACTCTAACAAATATATTTCCTGCTCCTCCTCCTTTAAGAACATTGTATGGTCAGTGACAGTTTGAACACATGGCCCATTAAAAAGGTGGTTGGTGGCCCTGGAACTGCAGAGAATCCAGCTTGGGTTTTAATGGCAACCCAGCGGCAGTTCTACGGGAGCCATCTGGGTGCTGAACATATGTCAGAAGTCGTGATCAGCAGCTGGACAGCTCCTTCTTAACCCAAACCAGCTGCACTGGAGTCACTATTTGTCATGCCTTCCCCTGGGATAGCAGCAGTACAAGAATGCTAGGAGAGGGGCTCGGCACCCTTGCAGCTTGGTTGCTTGCTTATTTATTTGTTTGATTTATATCCAGCTTTTCTCCCAATTTAGGCTCCAAGCAGCTTAGGCTGTTGTCACTGACCAGTCAGCCAGCCAAGATAAGGCAGGCAGCAAACACTGGTCACCTACTGGCAGCAAGGTCTCTCTCCCTCTCTCTCTCTGTGGAAAAGATATCCAAGCCAATGTCAAGGCTCTGCCCTGCTTTCTGTACTTTTGGAACCGGATACTGACTACTCTTTTGTGCATCCCTTTTCCTATCTTGGTTTTCCCAGCTAGTGACTGATCCCTTCGTTTCTTGACCTCTGGAATGCTAATTACCCACATGGCTTCTTTCTTTTCCCAGTGAATTATGACACCATTAAACAAAATGAGTACCTGTTAAAACCTAGATTAGATTCTCTATCCCGTGATTCCAGACCCATCAATCATGTTTGGATCAACTGTCTATGTAGACTGGTCCTAACTGGGGGTGTTCCAATGAATCAGGCTGATGGCCTTAATCACAGAATTGAGAAAAGTTAGGTTTTTGGATACAGCTCCCAGAATCTTCCAGCCAATGGCAATGCTGGCAGGGAGATTTAGGAGTTGCTGTGTCAAAAAAAGAAAAGAAAAGAAAAAGGTGGGGGTGGGGAGAAAAAGAATGTCTTATTCAAGCTTGGCTCAAGAGCATCTTGTTGTGCAATTATTTAAT
The DNA here is from genome assembly GCA_948472985.1 of Iguana delicatissima. Classification (NCBI taxonomy): domain Eukaryota; kingdom Metazoa; phylum Chordata; class Lepidosauria; order Squamata; family Iguanidae; genus Iguana; species Iguana delicatissima. Next base: position 245,846 of record CAOKZL010001767.1, on the reverse strand, counting down.
ATGCCTTCCTGAGTCTCTTCCACTGGCTGATAAGTATTAGGATTCCTAACCCCCCCCCCAAAAGTTAGTTCTTAGTTCACCTCTGCTTTTTGACTGTACCTGTGAACATTTTGAATTTCATTTTGAATTTTAATATGGGATCTACTGAATAGAAGTGTAACAGTAATAACACTTAATAATATGAGGAATCTCATATTAAGGCCTTGTTCATGAAGCTGCAAGTGTGGAATGACATGCATACTTCCCTCTGCACACACACACTATTTCTTTGACATCCATTAGCTCCAGTAGAGGCTAACATTATGCAGAGCTATCACATAGGAGATTATTCTTTCTTTTTTCTTGCTGTTCTTCTGAAGGCAGCTAAGGGAAAAAAGCTGAGTCAGGTTTCTTGTGTCTTATTGATTATAAATAAGATGTTCATCCTTCTAAAGGCCAATATGACTATGTTTTAAATCCTCTGCGCTATGCAACTAGTAAATGTGGATATGGTAAGGGGGAAAAATTCACACTTCTGAGCTCATTCTTTGAGCCATTTCCACCCTTTTAATGGCATTCTGCTTTCTTTTTGTTATGAAGTTGCTGCAGCTAGGAGGAAAAAAAATGCTAATAAGGACTTCTGGTGCCTCAATTGCCCTTTGGGTACTGAGAAAACCTGTCCGGCGTTTTAAAATGTCAGCTAAAATGAGAAGATTTATCAGCTTTACTTCCTTTGTATCTAAGCCTCTTTTATTTCATTTGGTGCCCACAATTGGTTTCTAGAAGTTTCCTCCTCGTCTTTTTTGCCTAAAGCTGCTTGCATGTGTTTTAATGACCAGAGACATCCATTTTCCCAGTTCATAAGAGGCTGGAGGTTCTTTTGAGTGTAACAAGCAAGAAAATCTACACGGATCAATGCTTTTGAACTGGGACAGCCTCGGTATATGAGCCAGCATAGGGAAATGCAGGAGACGCTTTTCTCCTTACAAACAATCTATAGCAGGTTTGAATCTTGGCAAAGGTATTTCTGGCAAATTTTCCTCCCACAACCCCCCACCCTGCAGCACATGCAGGCAAATATAATGTAATGTGCTATGCCTGTGGAAAGTCTGACTCTTAGCTCTTATAAGAGTAGAGGCTGTCCTTTGGACTGAAGGAGAGTGAGCACATAGCTTGGTGATACAGGATATTGCCTGCTTGGGTAGAAGTGAGCAAAGTGCAACCTGTGAGTTATAGTTGGCCCCCAAAGATATTTTGGCAACCATAATCCCCTCTAAACTCAATGGATTTCCCTTTATTAGACCCCCTCCCCCAAAATGAAACTTCTCTTCACATCATTATTTAGCATTCAGAAAATGCGCCCCTGACTGCACCAGTCTTAACCTAGTTCCACTATGGCATTTGCCACCATAAATATGGCGATGTCCAACATGTTAAGCCTTGCTGGGGTGTTAAATCAGAAAATGACACTATTTGCTGAAGGTGCCAGGTATACCAGCTGTTCTTCTGATATCTCCACACATCCTGGCCCTGGCCTCTCTGTTTTTGACTTTCCCACATTAAGCTTGAACCAGAGAATCCAGCTTCCCTGAGCACACAGAGATGTCTATTTGTTTTCAAGTAAATGGAAATGGAAATAACTTGCATCCAGAACTTGTCTACAGCTTGTGGAATGGTTGTGAATGTTTGAGGAGCAAGGTCAGATTCACCATCCGATGGCATGGAAGCTGCCACTGGAGAGACCATTGATTTCAGACCCCAGAGAATCATTATGGACCACAGCAGGCAACATTGGACTAGACAGACCATAAGTTTAACTCAATATATGGCAGCTCCATCTGTATCAATTTCCTTTTATCAAACATGTTTCATTTCTGGCCTATGAAATGTACAACTGGACCTTGAGCATAGCCCTTCCTAACTACCTTTACACATTACAGTATAAAAATGAAGCAGGAAACTACTGACAATCCAGATGTTTCAAACTCCAATCATCTTTGACCATTGGCCATGATAACTGGAACTAAATCGTTACCAGTCCTGTTAGAAAGCTTTTCATAGACTTAGAATCATAGACTTGGAAGAGACCACAAGGGCCATCGAATTCAACTGCCTGCCATACAGAAATACACAATCAAAGCATTCTCAACCTCTCAGCCTCTGCTTAAAAACCATCAAAGAAAGAGACTCCACCACACTCTCAGGCAGAGTATTCCACTGTTGAACTAGTCTGTCAGGAAGTTCTTCCTAAGGTTTAGCTGGAATCTTTTTTCTTGAGACTTGAAGCCATTGCTCCGTGTCCTAGTTTATAAAGCAGCAGAAAACAGGCTTCGTCTTCCTTATGACATCTGTTCAACTATTTAAATATAGTTATCATGTCACCTCTTAAATTTCTCTTCTCCAGGCTAAATATACCCCTCTCCCTAAGCCAGTACGTGGTTTCCAGGCTTTTCACCATCTTGGTGACCCTCCTCTGGATGCTTTCCAGCTTGTCAATATCCTTTCTTAACTGTGGTGCCCAGAACAGTATTCAGATGAGGTCTGACCAAAGAAGAATAGAGTGGCATTATTATTTCCTTTGGCCCTATACACTATTTTCCTGTTGATACAGCCCAGAATCCCAGCCACTCTTTTAGCTGCTGTATTGTGTTCAGCTTGCAGTCTACAAGACTCCTAGATCCCTTTCACATGTACTATGTGAAAGTTGAATAGCCAAGTGTCACCCATCTTATATCTGTGCATTTCATTTTTTTTAAATTCATTTTTTTTTGCCCAAGGATAGTATCTTACAGTTCTCCCTGTTGAAATCCATTTTGTTAGTTTGGGCCCAGCTCTCTAAGCTGTTAAAGTCATTTGGAATTCTGATCCTATCTTCTGGGATGTTAGCTACCCCTTTTAATTTGGTATCATGTGCAAATTTGATAAGAATGCCCTCTGCTCCCTCATCGAAATCATTGGTAAGGACTTTGAAGAGCATTGGGCTCAGGACAGAATCCTGTAGCATCTCTCTAGTCATTTCTCTCCAGGATGAAGAGGAACCACTGGGTAGCACCCTTTGGGTTCAGTCAGTCAACCAATTACAAATCCACCTAACAGTAGCATTGTCTACCCAATATTTTATTACCTTGTTTGCAAGCATATCACAGGGCAACTTATCAAAGCCCTTACTGGAGTCAAGATATGCTATATCCACAATATTCCTTCATCTATCAAGCTAGTAACTCTATAGCTGATTTCAGTCTGTTCCTGACACACTAGTTTTCTGTGTGCAGGGAGATTCCCTTCCTTTCCCCCAGAAGAACATTCAAATATGACATTTACCCACCTGTAGTCAGAAGCGGTGTCATCTAATTTAAGCTCTACCATGTGGTTTTGCAAGTTGTGTAGACTGTCATCAGCCCCTGCTTATTCAGCTGTGCTTTATTCCATGTTGGTAGGTGGTGTTCTTTTTCTGCTTGAGTTGCTGAGAAGGTTATATTCCCTGGGCTCCCTCTTTCAGTCACCCTCTAGGCACACCTGTTAACTGACTGTGCAGTGAGAGAGCTGCTGTTCATCTCAGTATCATGGACACATAAGCACTCCGGGAAACCATTGTTTATAGAGCAGAAACAAACGGTGGATGTGATCTGAATATTCGACAGAGTCAGCTTGCACTTCTGTTTGTGAACTCTGGAAATGTGGTTTTATGGGGGAAGGTTCAAATCATTCTGTATTATGGGGAAACAATTCATATGGTGAGGGATTTTCCCATAGATGGATACACAGAGGGTGGTTTTCTCTGCCCGTAGATGATTTCACAAAATAAAGAAATGACTAAACTTTGGTTAAAAATACATTCATGCTTGCTTTTTTGTATGTAACATTAAGCTCTAAACCAAAGTTAAGTGCCATGCAAATGTCCTCATTTCATCTCTTCTTCTGTGACTACAAGGAGATTGGAAGCATCTGCTTTCATTTTTCAGTTAAGTATATTTTTTCCCCTTGAAATAAGAAATGCTGTGAGGTTTTTTGTTTTTTTGTTTTTAACTAGAGTTTGTATGAACATACCAGTTTTAAACCATATATTATTAACCTTGGGTACTTTGAATAAATGACAGTTAAAAATAATTTAAAATTCCTTGTTTAGTGAAATTGCTTCTGATATATAGACTTTAATCCTAGATTATGAATTATTATTGTACTGAAATCAAGCAATAGAAATATATGGAATGGCATTAAGTTATATTATGATGGTCAGATCCTGATCTGTCACCGAACCAGCCAATTTTGACTATTTGTATTATTGTAGCAGGAACATAGAGGCAGTGAGACCTCGAAGGTAAGGAAAAAGAGTTTATTAAAAGAAACGGCCAGGCTGCTTGACTGGAATCGCTTCCAGGAAGTGTCAAGAGCCCCGAGTACAGTTTGCAAAGTGATTTTATAGCATTTCTGACACCCAAAGACATTTCCTCTTGCCCCTTCTTCGCAGAGGTTTTGCTGTAGCTTTCACTTTCCCCCTTATCTCTCAAGTTGTTTACATTTCAGAAAATGGTTTACAAAACATCTCAGGCAATGATGCACACTGTGACCTAACCTTGTATTGGAGACAGGAACTCTGCTGAGCCTTGCTGGCACAGCATATTGCAAAACACTCTGACTGGCCACACACTTTTGGAGGATTTCTTTTAACACTTTTATAGAGTCTTAAGGCTATGTAGATCGACCCCCTTCTGGAGTTCCCTTCATTGTAAATGCATTTTGCACCACCATTTGAGCTGTACATTTTAGGTCCCAGAACTGTAGAGGTAATCATCTAGACCAATCTCCTGCCTATGCAGGAGATCTACAACTAAATCATCCCTGAAAGGTGACCATCCAATCTCTTTTTAAAAACATCCAAGGAAGGAGACCTTCCTCACAATCACCACCACCATTATAGCCCAGTAGTTATTCATCCTTGCATGGGATTCAAGGTAGGTTATGATGTAGCTTACAATGCATATTTGGGGAGTAGTATCAGGAGATATAGTTAAAGAGGCATAGCTTACATCTTAATAGCCATGTTTCCTGCTTCGGGATCTCTGCCATGGTTGCTTTTTCTTTTTCTTTTTTTGCAAAACCAACAAATAGGCAAACAGGTCCTGTGCCAAAAACATTTTTGCTGTGGAGAAAACCCTGTTTCCTGCGCAAGAATGTGTGTTGTTGTTGTTGTTTTTTTAAAAAAGCACCACATGCTTCTCTATGCAGAAAAGAAATTCCAGAACACTGACAAATGTTTGAACACTGGGAGAAAATCCTGCAAAAGTGTTGCTGCTTTATTATTCTTCTCTGCAGGGTTTCCAGATTGTTGGGAAGCACTCCCCACCCCAAATGGGAAACAAATAAGAGACAACATTTTTTCCATCCTTAGCTGTCTTTGCTATTTAGGAAAAGAGGAAAGAATCTTACCACAAAATTTGTTTTCAAAACAGGGAGAATTAAAATTACCATACAAATGAATATTTGTCTGGGGTATGAAGAGTATTTGTGTTTTTTGGTGCAATTAACAAAATCCAGCACAGCCTGCTATCATCTTTCCAGCAATATTTTAAGGAGAAAATGATGTGAAGCACTTGCAAGTGTTAATGAGGCAGAGAAGGCCAGAGGAACCAACACCCTTGCTGTCTGGAGGATGTGGGAGCTTTCAGCTGTCTGGCAGAAATGAAGCCATTGGAAGTAATGGGGTGGACAATCTCAGCCCATTACTTTTAATGGGATTGGATGTGTGTGTGTGCGTGCGCACACACACACATATACTTAGGAACAGCGCATTGACATCAAGAGAGGCAAGGGAGCTATTTTCACATATCACTCAACACAACATAACACAAGTGAAATCGGCTCCCTTTTCTATGCTAGGTTGGCTTCTGGGCCAGTCAACCAGGAGGTGGTGAGGCTATACTTAGCAGTGCTGAGTGATCGGACTCCAGAGAAACTTCATGCCTTCCTAATCTCTGATCCTGATGGCTTTGCGCAAAGCTGTGCTGTTAAAAACCTTTTTGGACTCCACGGCCTGGAATGTGACGTTAGATGCCAAATAGACTCCCAGCAATGGCAAACCAGGTACCCTCAACAGGCTACATGGTTTGGTTGCCAAACGTGTGCAGGTAAAGAGTAGTACCACACCAGCTCCGCACTGTCATTTAACTCAGGACAGAGACACATGATGTGACAAGGAATGGTTGTTCTTTTAAAAAAAGCCATCCAAGAATCCTGCCAGGCTAAGGGCTATTAGCTTCATGACTCCAGGGCCAGTTTTGAGCTTCTTCTCTTCCCATTGTAGTTTACACGTCACAACTTGATAGTCTCAGTACCATGGCCTGAAGCATCAGTTATCAAAACAGCCTGGAGGACTGTGCAACCTGACACATAATGAGAAGCCTGGAAGAATGAGGAAAAATATTTATGCACAGGGCTTGAGTTTCTACCTAAAATTGAAGTTTGAAGGGAATGCTGAGAATACCTGATGTGAGTCAACTCTGGCAAGATTGAAGAAATCTCCAGGAGCAGATCCAAAGGCCCAGCTAGTCAGGCATGTTGCTTCCTAAAATGAGCAATCAGCTGCCTCTTGAAAACTGATCATCAGGGTATGAAGGTACAGTCCTCTCCCATGCTTGCCTTTCATACTGCCTCCAAACTTGGACATTCTATTGTGGCTAGGGTTGCCAGATCAGGACTATCCCAGGCCCTGAGATTTCAGAGTCAAAACCTGAGACATACAGATGACCAACCCCTGTGACCTCACAGGAGGCAGGCCTTCATCAGGTTAAAGGGGTTGTGTTACATGGGGGAGCCCCTGGTGATGTCATTAAGTAAGTCATTAAGTACGACACCACAGTTCCATGAGATTTACCATTCAAATAATTAACACTGTGTCTAACAAATGAAGAAAACAAATATAGACAGAATTGTCAGGGCAGTGTTCTCGCTCTGAGACTCCTCCTCCTCCTCCTCCCTCTGAGGACCAGAGAAGAAGCTCCAGATTCTGAGACTCACAGTCAGGCACTGAGATCTGGGAAGCCCAATTATGCCCAATATCCAATGGCAACCTTCTGTTCCATGGGTGGGTTTCAACTCATTTTAGACCTACTGAAGCTATTGGCCACCATCATACATTGTGGCAGTGAATTAGAGACGTGGAGAAATTTCACAGAAATTATTGTCCTCCAGAAATCACCAGTCTCCATTCTCACTCCCAGCATGAGAATAAGACAAGGGGTACTTGTTTGTCAGGATTTCAGTAATTTTTACAAGGAAAAAAAAATCTCTGTGCAAAAATACTGTCTTTCCTTTGTGAACAAAGGCAAACATAAACAATACACTCAGAAAGACTGGCTGATTGACAAGATGCAAACAACCTATCCAGTTTTATAATTGATTGGTTGATTGATTGATTGATTGATTGATTTGATATCTTGTCTTTTCTTCAGCCCTGGAACTCAAGGTGGCTTCCAAAAATTAAGAGAGATACAGATGAAAATTCATACCACAAAAAACATGCAAAAGTTAAAACAGAACTAAGAGCGATTTAAAAGAATGTTCATTAGAAAATCAACTCTTGAAAATTATGTGACACATTATTAAAAGCCCTTTCTCCAGTCTTAAAAAGCTATGCAACAAGGTAACAGCTATTGTTTCACTGTTGTGTAAATGTGCTATTGTACATTTTCTGCAAAAATTCTTGCACACTAGAATGAGACAAATGAGGTTTTACACCCCTACGATGAATTCCAGAAATCATGTTGGAGCAGACTTCAGGCTTTTAGCATCTATCTTTATTATAGTTATTATTTACTACAACCCTGAAATCTACCAACTAAAAAACAGAAACACAATAGTGGAAACAAAGCCAATTATTTCCTACAACCCATAAGCTGTCCACTGGAAAAGTCTTCAGATTGAATTACAGACTGGAGATGTGTCTCAATTTTGTTGTGTTTCTCCAAATTACATCTATATTCCTATTCCATGCCTTTTGTGTCAAATTGTGAGGTGCACACACATTTCCTGGATGCATTCCCCTTAACACACACATTGATTTCCTTCTGTATACGTTTTGGCACACTTCCCTCCATTGACTAAAGCACATCTGTATCTGTCAGTCAACTGTGCACATACCTGGCTGTTTAAATTTGGAAGATGTATGCATGGTTTTGCATGCATTTGATTTTTCCACAAAGTACTGCAAGCCTTGCAACTGTGCATTTTTTTCCTAAATCTGGAGAAGTCCAAAATGGATAATTATGGGTGAGAATCTCAAAACCATCCAAATTCTTTTCCATCCCTAGAATGTATGATGACTTATTTGAGATCAAAGATTCCAGTCCATAGCTCTAAAACTGACCAATGAACCTGCACAAATCTGGCCATATCCGAAATTCCTATTTGCCAGGCCCTACTAAAAGTACAGTAAGTGCAATCTGAAAATGGAAGCTATTGTGGTGAGGAGGCATTTTCAGAACAGTGTGCCTTTCTTTTGCCTGCCCTTCAACTAATTAGGTTTCCCATTGTAGCCAAGAGATGGGACTGCTTATTGTTTCTGTCTTTCAAGGCTTGTGAGAAAGCACATTCAAAGGGGAAGTTGGTCCTGCAGCAATACAAAAACATGTCAGGGACATTCAGAGCAAAGGAGAAAAACCTCACAGAGACACCACCAAAAGGCAAAGGTGGATTCCATTAGCTGCATTGTCCCTTTCATGAATGGCACCCTTGTCACCTGATGGTCACAATCTATGACACACTCAGATGGGCTGTATTGTAACCAGACTGAGCTACAACAGCCAGAGTGAACTACATAGGTTAACATGGCCTTAATGTGATCCAATCTTTTTTTTTCTTTTGCCCTAAAGGAAGCTTTGTGGGGACTTGGATCACATTAAGGCCACATTAACCTATACTAGAATTTTTTGTCAATCCCTCTATTTATTATGTCATACAAATCTGTGTGCTTGAGTACAGGGACACCAAATGTGGTGTCACCTAATGGGACAAAATGAAACCTTTAGTGAGGTTTTGGCACAAATTACCAACTGTATTGGATATCTTGTGAGCAAACACTGACTTGATGGTAAGAACAGTTTGGAAGTGGAACCAGTTACCTAGAGAGACGGAGGGAGTCTCTTTCTCTGGACATCTTCAAAAAGAAGTTGGACAGCTACTTGAAGGGAATACTAGAGTTCCTGGACTGAGGGGTTTGGACTCAATGGCCTTTGAGATTTCCTCCAAGTCTATGATTTTATGCTACCTTCTTTTGCTTTTTCTCTAGAACTTACAGTAAAAACTAATTTCAAACCAACTTGTTATTTAGACTTAGGTTGACATGCCAATTTTTTTAAAGAATGCAGAAGGATATGCCAAGCATTTCATTAATAAATGAAATCCTCCTCCTCCTCCTCCTCATCCTCATCTTGAGCAATGCCAGATACATTTCCTAGTACTAAATAACACAAGGATTGATAATCATTTTTTTATTATTATTTTTCTTAAAGACAGAGCTCAGAAAAATTACTTTTTGGACTACAGACTCTTGATAATCCCCCAGCTAACATGACCAATGACTTCTAGTTGGGGATTTAGGGGAATTATAGTCCAAAGGTAAGTTTTCTGACTTCTGCTTGCAGGGCACCTTCCTTCAAGCTAATCTGTCTGTAGCTGTGTGCTGACAGTGAGCAAGGCCAGAGTCAAAAATGAGGGAACGTTTCATTATATCTCTCTCTCTGACCCCATCACCCTCCCAGTGGGATTCTGGGAGAGGAACAGATTTCTCTTGTCAGAATCCTAAACTGATTGGTTGCAGAAGGCTTTTACATTTAGACCAAGGGTTACATGAAATCAAATCCTACATCTGCAAATTGCCCACGCCAACCTAAAAGAAACAGGGAGACTATACTGAAACTGTACAAATTTTCAAAGGAAAGGAAGCTGAATAATAAAAGAATCTTAGTAAAACCGACTCATTTAAAGTCATTTTTGAAGTAGGGATGTGTTATGGTTGCATTTCTGTGTCTTTGATTCCTAGTTTTAGAAGCCAAATTGAGTTACTGGAATATCTAGGATGGTGGGTTGAAAATCCTAAACTTGTCAAGATGCTTTTAGAGGAGGAGAATTGTCTCAACAATCTCTTGAGCTCAAATCCTTCTGAGTTTTGTGTTGATAATGCATGTTCTTGTGTGCCTTGCTGCCTTCAGCTGTGAACACAAATGCAAACATCCATCTAGAGAAGTCTTACGAGAGTTAGGTCCCAGATAGAAAATGATAGCCTATCAGTGATTCCCTAGAGAAAAGCTAGCATTATTTTGAGCCCAGCCTCCTTTTGAGAAGTGCTTTCACTGATTTCTCAGAAACTGATAGCTGCATTTACAGGCTATGTGAAACAATGTGAGAATATGCCCAGAGCCTTAACTCAACCTCTAGAGTTTTCTGGCAAAACTCCAGGGTACCTTCTGATTAAAATGGTTTGCTTTTATTATTGAGCTATCCTGTGGGGTCCAACTAAGCACTGGACTCATTCTCCTTCTGCTGCCCCCACCCCACAACCATGTAGGCCAGGGGAAAGTTAGGGGGTCTGACCATGTTCCAAAAGTTAGATGCACAATGAAGACAAATCCTCCTCTGAGACATTTGGAGCATCTCTTGGATATCCTGGAGGATGCCTTCGTCATTTTGTGCCCAGCTATAGGAACATAGCCAGATAGTTCTCAGCTGCCCCCTGCCTACTCCAAGCAACTACATGACCATGGTGCTGGATCTGGCAGGAAGATGGTGAGTCCTACATGCAGAGAGTGGGGAGATGGGACATAATGGTGAGACATTATGCTACATCTCCCCATGTAGGATATCAGCCAAAGTGTTCTTTGAACCCGCTGGGAGGGATTTCTTTGACATAAGATGGCATTAGCATTTGCACATTTCTCTGTGGAAAGAACTTGTGATTTTTTTTAATTATTATTTTCAGAAAATGAATGTGAAAGAAACCAAGCCTAGAATCATGTTGGTGACATATGCAGGTGTAAACTCTCATTACAGAGCTTAAGGTCAATTTTAAGTACTCGCTGTTAGGTGATTTTAAGCATTCACTGCCTTCCTTTGTAATTCAATTGATGTTAACACTTACTCAGGAATGTTACCACTTCAATCTGAGAAGCTCCTCATTGTTAACACTTGAATGACAGCAGCTACAAAGTGGCTGCCTCCATGCTCAGAATTGGTGTACCTACAAATAAAGCCAGATGGAAAGAAATTGTTTCAGTTCATTTTTTAAGAATGTATTGAAACCTGCAAATTTCATATTTGCCCTGAAAAGAATGTTCAAACGACTGAACATGGAGAAAATTGAAATTAACACATTGTCTCGTTTATAATTGCTTTGAAGACTAGTGATCAGTTTTTGTGTGTATCTCACCTTGCACTAGACTGAGTCATCATGGGAAGAAACCATGTTGTAGTGTGCCCAGCCTTTGTTCAAGTCAGAGTATGGCTCATGTTAAAGTTGGAGTAATGTCTACAGAGTATGGATGTGTAATGTATGGAACAGTGGGATAGAAACATTTCTCCCTTCTTAGAACTGCCTCCATGAACAAAGATTCCATTTGGCTGAATGAGAAAGAAATGCAAGAGAAGCCTCTCCATCAACCTTCCTGTGCCCAACTGCTAGAGCTGTCCCCACCCAGTCTCCTATGTGGCTGCACCAAAGGATGAAATGAGAGGGTGAGGAGCCCTTCCACTGGCCTAGCTGGGACCAAGTATCATTTCATAGAATCATAGAATTGGAGGTGACCACAAGGGCCATCCAGACCATTTTCCTTCCCTTTTAGGAATATACAACTAAAGGTGGCTTTCCAACCTCTGTTTAAAGATCTCAAAAGAAGGAGAGAGAGACTGAGGCAATCTATTTCACTGTTGAACAATTATTACTATTGGGAAGTTCTTCCTAACATTTAGGTGGAATCTCTTTTCTTCTTTTAATTTGAATCCACTGGTTTATGTCCTAGTCACTAGAGCAGCAGAAAACAAGCTTGCCCCATCTAAATCTTCTCCAATCTGAACATAACTAGCTCTTCAGGTTGTTCCTTATAGGACTTGGTTTCCATACCTTTTATCAACTTGGTCACCCTCCTTTGGACACAGTCCAGTTCATCAATATCCTCCTTGAACTATGATGCTCAGAATTGGACACAGTATTCTAGGTAAGGGCTGACCAAAGCTGAATAGAATTGGCCCCTTCCCTCCCTCAACTACTTTCTACAGTAAGCATTTCACCAAGTCATTCTGCCAACTTTTTGCAGGAAAGGAGAATTGTGATCCTCCAGGTGTTTTAGAGTGCAGCTCCCCAAATCATTCACCATTAGCTAGCTGTTTCAGCACTGAGAAATGTAAGGTACTACACTTGGGCAGAAAAAAGCTGAAATGCAGAGAAACTGGATGAGTGACACCTGGCTTGACCACAGTACATGTGAAAGGGATCTGGGAGTCTCAGTAAACCACAAGCTGAATATAAATCAGTGGTGTGATGCAGCAGCTAAAAAGCCAGTGTGATTCTAGGCTGCATCAATAGAAGTATAATGTCTAGGACAAGGGAAGTAATAGTACCACTCTATTCTGCTTTGGTCAGACTACATCTGGAATATTGTGCCCAGTTCTGGGCACCACAGTTAAGGAAGGGTACTGACAGGCGGGTACTAGGAGAGAGTAACCAAAATGACAAAAAAAAACAAAACCCTGGAAACCATACTCTATGAGGACCAGCTTAGGGAAATAGGCATGTTTAGCCTAGAGAACAAATGTTAAGAGGTGACATGATAGCTAGGTTTAAATATTTGAAGGAATACCATATGGAAGATGGAATAAGCTTGTTTTCTGCTGCTCTATAGGCTAGAACACAGAGCAATGGCTTCAAACTTTGGGAAGAGAGATTTCACCTAAACATTAGGAAGAACTTCCTGATGGTAAGAGAAGTTTGACAGTGGAATACTCTGTCACAGAGTGTGGTGGGGACTTCTTCTTTGGGAAGTTTGAAACAGAAGTTGTATGGTCATCTGTTAGGAATGCTTTGATGGTGTATGTATGGGAAGGGTTTGGACTTGATGGCTGTTGTGGTCTCTTCTAGCTCTATGATTCTAGGGCTGATGGGAGCTGTAAGCTGAAAATATAAGGAAGGGCACATTCAAGCACCTCTCTATGTTATATAAACATTCTATAGCTTGTTTTTCGTTTGTCTTCTCTCCCTGTTCCTTCCTGAGCAGAGTTATTGGATCTCTTTGATGGCAAAACCATTCAATCACCTATAAACTGCACTGAGTGCTTTGGCAGAAAGACACAATATAAGTGCAGTAAATAAACTAACTATAATCATATTTATCCATCTGGCCTGATCATGGCTACTGCCAATTCCTCCCTACTCTAGCTTTTTCTTTACTGTGTATTATGGTATCTCAAGTGTTGTTACCAAAGCATGTCGACAGTGGGCCATTTCTTTTGGGGTTGATTGGAATCTCCTGCTATAGCAGCTTTGGGGCCCTTTCCATGTTTCCTGATTGAAAGCAGAATCCAGTGGTGTGACCTTTAAGCCTTCACTGTACTTTTGACATCCTGTTCTGTTCTTATATCCAGCAACTACAACAGTCCTCCTGCCTGCAAATTCTACCTTCCATCAAAGTCATACTTCTGCAGGGAAGAAATAACTTAAAGTCAAAATTATTTCCTTCTCGCAGCTTCCATCCTACCCATCCACCCCTTTTCAGATCAACTGGGCTTGTGTTTTCTGTCTTCCTTCCGTAAAAGAGAATTCATTGCTTCTCCTCTTAAAAGACAAGAAGGGGAAAAAATCTTTGGCCAGAATCCTTTCAGTGACACAGAAAGACGCAAGATTTCAAAGAAGTAGCCATATTATTCTCTTCCTGCATGAAAAGGAAGAGAGGAGGAATGTTGCAGCACCTTTAAGACTAACAGGCTTTTATTTTAGCGTGAGCTCACATGAATATCAGTCTACTCCTTCAGATGCAGTACCGAGTGATACTAAATCCTCAATTAAAAAGCATATTTGTACAGTTGTGGGAGTGGGATAGAATCACTTTAGATCTATGGATGTCTTTTTATGGTTGTTGTGGAAGGACGTATTTCCATCCTCAGTGGTCCCCTGCCTACACAATCTATGTCTCTGCCACCAGAGCACAACTCTTCACCACACACTTTTATTTAGTAGCCAGAAATGCGTGGCAATGAACCAGGTAGCACCTGGCTGTGTACCTGGATGCACAAAGATGGCATCTTTGTGGGCCTGCCAAGGATTCTCTGGAGGTTTGGTAAGATGATGTCATCTTTGGTGTATGTTTGGCCACCTCCCACCCTCCTCCTGCTAATAAATGGCTGTGAGGAGTTGCCCTGGTAGCAGAGAGGAAGGTTGTATACGTTGGCAGGGACATGATAACCGTTTCTGTACTAGACTGTTATAGCACTATTATTCCACTTGCAACATCCTATGGAATCCTGGGGTTTACAGTTTTGGGGGGGCCAGACACAATATTCTAGGTAAAGTCTGACCAAAGCTGAATAGAATTGGCCCCTCAAAGTGAGAAACCTGCCTTGAAAATGGTCTATCTATCATGGTGTTTCTGGGTGGCACACTGCTTTGGAGCAGCTAGTTTCCCTTTTTAAAGTGGAGCTTGGAAAATGTTCTTTGGTTGGACTACAACTCCTATGTGTTCTACTTGTAGATATGTTCAAAATAGCGATACAAAAAATTTCCTTTCCCCCATTCATTGTGCAGCCTAGAAAAATTAAATTTTCAAGCAGAGAAATGTTTTTCTCTTTTGTTAGACTTGGGGTTCATTATTTGAATAACATACTTTGAGAAACTGTGGTTGCCACTTAATGCATCATGCTTACTGATATCAACAGAGCCCACCCTCTGTTAAAACAACAGGAGACTTCCGTAGCTCTCAGATCTACACAGTCTCCAACATTTCACAGCTAAAAACTAGGACACAGGGCCGTGCAACACCAGAGAGTGGTCAAGATGGCAAAAGTTATTAATGAGTAAGAACACAAAAGGTAGGAGAGGGTGCAGCAATTTTCTTTTCTCTGAGTCTACTGGGAAGGGTAAAATTCTGCCCTCTCCTTTCCTCTTCCCCCATCTCAGTTAATTAACCACAAACTACTTTTGCACTTTGGACTCTGTTTGCAACATTTTTGGCAGGAGTTGAAGTAAGCCAGGGACAAAGGGAGTAGTGGGAGGAGGAAAGAGACACAGGGCCATTTTAAAAGCAGCTGAAAAGTGAGGGTGCAGAGGGGTAATCAGGGTTGTACCTGCCAAATCAGGATGGTTTGGAGGGTATGGGTCTGGTCTTGAAAGCTCAGGTCCTGGGATGACCCTGATCTGGCTACCTTATCTGACAAGGCCTGTGTCCTAGCAAGGCTCCTTCTCTTGCTCCCGCTGATCCTATTACTCCTTCACTTTGCTTACCCTACATGTTCACCTGCTTTCCTTGAGCAAGTGAACAATGACAAGCGCAAGGAGAAGAAGCTCAGCCTCCGTTTATCTTGTCTCCCACCCTTGGGTAGTCATGAAAATCGGAGACTGAAAAGAGGGGCAAGCAAATGGATAGCAGTAGTAAGAAAGAAGTTTTCCTTTGGCAGGCACCTTGTTGAAAGCCCTGTCCTAAAATATCCCTAGAGCTGGCCATGTGTGTCATCCCCTCAGCTTTCTATTTGTGATTGCATTTGAATTGTAGCAAAGAGCCATCACTGGAATTCTGCTTATGACTATCTTCAGTTGCTCTGTCTTAATCACTTAAAGAAGAAAATGAAAAGGTGGTGAGAGCAGGGCCCTTCTGTGAAGTTCAGTCATCTTTCCTTTTTTTTTTATTATTTCTTTCTTTTTTTAATCTCCTGGATCCCTTCTCCCACCTCCATCTCCCCCTCCAAAAAAGGAACGGAGGAAGAAGGAAGGAAGGAAGGATTTTTGTGAAATTGCCAAGGTTTTTTGGGGGGAGGGAGGATGGAGGAAGAAATGAAAGGACAAAAATAATAGAACTGGGATTTTTTTTTAAAAAAAATACAAAGTCCTTATGTGAGTTAAAAAAAAAAATTAAGCATGCCATGAAGTAACCAGCAAATACAATTTAATTATAAGATACCAAATAGCAATGGCATTTGCAAGGCTGGAGCATGATTTCTCAGTAATAGAACGTCTGTGGGGTTCCCTATCTCAGAATGCCATAGCATCTTCAAATGATATAACAAAATGTATGCAAATAGATTTTGTGGCAAAAAGGAGGTAATGCTTTCATTTGGAGGGCTGCAAGTAGGGTAAGGGCAGAAGAAACCAGAGTACATCTCTGCCGTTAAGTGGATCCTAGCAAGACACTTTTCTGGACTTGCCATTAGGGTTTAATTTATTTTAGTTATAATGAATTTACTAAATCTACACTTCCTAGACATGAGAAGAGACCTGACCAAATCTTTGCCACTAGAAATTGCAAACTCCTGGCTTGTAGGGCAGTCCATTCAAATCAGACCAAAAGCTGTGTGTGGCATGTGCACATTTCAAAGAAGCACAGTAAGAATGTGGCACATTTCTAGAATGCATATAAATATGCTTTAGCGACACAGGACTTCTGGTGGAGGCTGAGCGGCGATCAGACGGAATCCACGAGGCGAGTGGATTCTGAAGCCATAGCGAGGTCGGAATTTTCCTCCAGAAATTAAAAAAAAACTGGAGGAAATTGATCCCGTGTGAGAGGGGGTCACGGGAGGGAGGCTCGAAGGGGGTCCGGATCCCAGCTCGGAGGTGGGAAATTGGAGAGAGCAGAAGGAGACATGGAGAGCTGAGGGGACTGCAGAGCCGCCATAACCCTCCTGGGCAGCCGGGACAGGCTAGTCGCGGCACCACCGATCAGTAAAATTTTTAGAAGAAGAAGAAAGCTACGAAAGCCATTTGGGTAAGTTGGAACCGACTTACTTCTGCTGAGGGAGAATTAAGTAAGATCTCATTTTGAAAGAAAATGAAAACAGGTCTCGGAGTGGGGGAAGCTCCGGGCAGTGAAAGCGGGGAAGTCCCCTGGAGACGGGGAGCTCCAGGTAGAAACAGCGATTTTAAGAGTTTGAATACTATTTGGACTGAGATGAAATTATTCCTTTGACTGATTTAAAACCTGACTGGGAGAGAGAGAGCTTGGAGGAGATATAGAATATATATATAGATATAGATTGACTGGCTTATCTATAAAATGGTAACAAAGTAACAGCTTAACAGTACAGCCATCCACGTGGAAGGGTAGACTGAAGGCAAGCCTAAGACTTGGCGAAATTTCAGCTAAGAGAATGCAGATTAATCTTAATGAACTTGGAAAAGGAAAGTATTTAATATTAAAAAAAAAGGTATAAGCAGAAGACGAACAGGTATAAAGAAGAGTAATGGAAGTAATGGAGGAAATCAGAGACTGTTAGAGGCGGTTGAGACGAAGGGAAGACGGTGAGACACAGCGAGACAGTGAGAGACGGTGACACAGCGAGACACAGCGAGACAAGAGGTGAATCGGTCTTTACAGAGGGAAGAAAGAAGGACGGAAGAAAGAAATAGACTTTTAGGTCATAAAAGATTCAAAAAACTTTTCTTTCTGAGAGCAGTAAATGTGTTAGTAAGTAAGTGAATTGGATATTGAAACTGGACATTGAAAAGGAAGTGATTAAGAAAGATAGTGAACTGGATATTGATCTGGACATTGAATTGGATGTGATAAAGTATTAGAAGACAACTGGTGATACGTGGGAGGAGACCGAAGAAAGAAGAAAGAAGGGAAAACATAGTTAACCTTGGATAGAGAAAGGAATTCACAGTAGACCTGAAGGCTGAGCCATTAAGGCTGATATAGTTAATTGTTGTCCTGTTAAAAGTACATTACCAGCTGCTTTGATATAATTGTTTTCTGAGACTCTGATTTTTTTATATTTATAGTATATAGATAGATATTTAAATATATATATTTAATATATATATAATTCAGCTAATAGATAGTTTGTTAAGAATAAGGGAATCATAAGAGCAATTATATTATTTGGGTGGTAGAGTTGGAAGAAGGGTGACCTGATTTGTTTGGGTTTGAGTGAATTTGGTGTGAATAGATAAGGGAGAAGGGAGAGAATAGTAATAATTTATTGAAAGTATAATTTAATTAATTTAATAATTGATTTAGTATTTGTGTTAGGAAATAAGTAATTTATATTGCTTATTAAGTATCAATTAAGTATTGATTGCTGACTGTTGATTATCTGTTAGGAAATAAGTAATTTACATTGCCTATTAAGTATTAATTAAGTATCAATTGCTGATTGTTGATTATCTGTGAATATATTTCATTTATATTTCATTTGTTATATTTCATTAAAGGGGTAAGAAAAGGAGAGAGGAAGAAACAGTTAGATAGGAGAACAGAACAGAACAGAAAATAGAAATAGTACAGATAACAGTGTAGAGTATAGAGATAGAGATATAAGGAATATTAGGTGAGAATTTTGATGTAATAAGGTAGATAAAAGATCAGGAATTATAGAAGCTTGGGGACAGAAGTTTTTACTGGAAGAATAGGAAAGGGAATAAAATAGTAGAGGGAAAGAAAAAACATAAACAGGAAGAAATTTGTAAGGTTAAATTAAGATTGAATAAATAATTAATAAATAATATTAAATAAATAAATAAATAAATAAGTATCAAAAAAATCATGGCAGCAGGGAAAGAGGGGAGCTGCTGGAGGACAAACACAAATCCAAACTTTGATTCAGAGAGAAGCTTCTATGGAGATTAGACTACCTAGCATGGATGCAAAAACAGTAACAGCACAGAAGAAACACAGAATATGACACAAAAGATGGAGTTAGACATTACAGAGGAAAGAAAAGAAGTTAACAATGACTTTTAAAAATGAGATGAAAGAAATGAGAACGGAAATGAAAAAAAGTGAGAGTAGAAATAAAAACAGATCTTAAACAGAGTTAGAGACTTTTAGCATGAAATTGGATAATATTTCTAAGGAACTAAAATTGGTAAATGAAAAGGTGGAGCAGATGGAAGAAAGGACGACTAAAATGGAGGCTCAAACATCGAGAATGGACTAGTAACAGAACAATTGGGAAAGAATGACACTACAAATGGATATTAAGAACAGAAATAAATCAATTAAAGATTAGGGCTGGGAGAAGTTCCACAAGAAGATTTGTATCAGAGATTGATTGGACCTTTGGCACAATTTTATAGGATGGTCACCGAATCAGTTAGATCTGGAATTGATAGGATTTTTTGTATTAATTCTATGGTGGCGAAGAAGAAAAGATACTACGGGACATCGTGGTATATTTTTTTTGAGGGAAAGAGTAAAAGACGTGGTCATTCAATGTAGTTACTCAAAAAATTTGGTCGAGAAGGAAATGAAGTCAAAGTGTATAAAGATGTGCATCCGGCCTTGTTGAAAAGAAGGAGGGAATATAGTTTTTTGACACAACAACTGAGATTACAAGGCATAAGGTATACTTGGGGAAAGGATGGAGGGAATTTCATTTGTATGGAAACAGAAGAGGTTTGTGTTAAATTTACAGTGAAAGCGAGAGAATTCTGGAAGAAATATAAAGAAGAATTGAACAGATCGGAAGAGACAGGTCATGGAGAGACATTACTGGTATTGGAAGCAGAATCAGGGAAAGGAGAATTAAGGGTAGCGCTAAGAAGAGAATTGGCAAGAATAAGGAAAGAGGAAGATTCAGAGAGGGAATAAGAAGAAGAAGGAGAGGAAGCAGAAGAGGAGGAGGAAGAAGAAGGTGAGGAAGAAGTAGTCTCAATACAAGATTTGGAACTAGAAGGACCAGAGGAGATAACGGAAGAAATTGAGTAGGACACATTATAAACAAATAAAAGAAAATAAAGATAAGAATATTATCATGGAACGTTGGAGGCACTAACTCCCCTTATAAAGTAAGTGTATTTTTCATTACTTAGAAAAACTTAATTTAGATATTATAGCAATTCAAGAATCCCACATAGTAGTAAGACTTAAATTATATTAAGAATCCAAAATTAGACAAATTTTCTCATCATCTAATAAGAAGGAAAAAAAGGGGAATAATTTACATAAAATAAATATGAAGCAAAAAATTATATAGTGATGATTCAGGATATTGTATTGCGGTTGAGGTAACAATTATGGATCTTAAATTGGTAGTAGTGGCAGTGTATGGACCATCAGAAAATAAATCTAAATTTTATTGAAATCTGTTAGAAAATTTATTAGAATTAAATAATCAAAATTTTATTTTGATGGGGGACTGGAATGGGGTTATAAATCCAGTAATAGATAGATCAGATAAAGGAGGCGAAATGAATAGAATCAACCAGGGGAGATTACCAAAGAGTTTTTTTGATTTGTTGGAACATTTATCATTAGTAGAAGTATGGAGAAAAATAAAAGGGGAAGAAAAGGACTATACATTTTATTCAGATCATCATAAGACTTGGTCCAGAATTGATATGTTTTTGCACCGTTAGAAATGATAAAAAATATTACAAAGATAGAAATACTCCCCAGAACAATATCTGATCATTGTCCTATATTAATGTCATTTCAATACGGAGAAAATAAGTTTTATTGGAGGTTAAATGATAGTTTATTACATAATGAGGTTATAATAGGGAAAGCAAAGAGGAGATAAAAATGTTTATAGAGAATAATGTAGATAAAGGCCAATCAGCCAGAGTGTATGGAAACAAGTAAAGTAGTAATGAGAGGTTTTTTTATAAGTCACCAAGCCTGGATAGCAAAATGTAGAAAACAGAAAGAAAAACAAATAAAAAAAAAACTTCAGGAAAAAGAAGGAGAATTAAAAAGAAACCTCAGGATAATAAGATTCAGAAGGAAATAAAAGTATTACAAAATCAGTTAATGGCATTTGCGGTAGAGGAAATTGACAAAAAATTGAGATTCGTAAAACAAAGAAATTTTGACAAGCTAACAAACCAGGAAGATGGTTAGCATGTAAAGTGAGAAAAGAGAGGGAAAAACGTAATATTAGTAGAATTAGGGAAGGACAGAATAGTATTGCCAACAAGCAAAAATAAAAAGAGTTTTTGTGGAGTATTTCGAGGAACTGTATAGAAATGGAGCATATACAACAGAACAAAGAAACAAAATTCTTAAATATTTGCCTCAAGTGAAATCAGTAAAATAACAGATATTCAAAAAAGTGAATTAGATAAACCAATTACGACTCAAGAAATAGGAGAGGCAATTAAAAGTTTAAAAGTAGGGAAGGCCCCCGGCCCAGATGGGTTTACTGTATTATATTATAAGACATTTCAAGAGCTGTTGAGAACCTTCATTAGCTCAAGTTTTAAACTCTATTAAATACCGAGAATTCCCAAACTTGTGGAAAGAGTCAAATATCACATTAATTCCAAAGGAGGGGAAGGATAAAGAAGATAAGAGAAATTACAGGCCGATCTCCCTTTTGAACATTGATTATAAAATTTTTGCTTTGATTCTTGCAGGAAGATTAAAGAAGATATTGACAAATTGGATTCAAGATGATCAAAATGGTTTTTTGCCTGGAAGGTATTTAGGGATAACATTAGGTAGTTTTGGATATTATAGAATATTATCAAAAGTTTAATAAAAAAAGAAGTAGCTTTAATTTTTTTAGATGCAGAAAAAGCTTTTGATAATGTAAATTGGGAGTTTATGTTAAGCTTAATTGGTAAGATTGGCACTAGCGAAAGATTTAAAGATTGGATCAAAGCGATTTATAATGAACAAAAAGCATGCTTAATAGTAAATGGGGAACAATCAAAACAATTTAGGATAAAGAAGGGAACAAGACAGGGATGCCCCCTCTCTCCATTACTTTTTATAATATATTTGGAAATTTTGATTAATAAAATAAGAAATAATAAGGAAATTAGGGAACAAAAATAAGGGAATATGAGTTTAAAATTCAAGCTTACGCGGATGATCTGGTGATAATCTTAGAAGACCCTCTAACAAGTATTTCACCATTGATGGAAATTATAGAACAATTTGGGGAGGTAGCAGGATTCAAAATAAATAGAGAAAAATCATTGATAATTACAAAAAATATGACGCATATGCAGGAAAGGGAATTAACTGAAAAATCAGATTTCAAAATATCAAAAAAAATTAGATATTTGGGAGTATTGTTAACAAAGACTAATTTGGATTTATTTGATAATAATTATAAAAAAGTTTGGAAAGAAATCAAGTGTGATTTAGAAAAATGGAAAAAATTAAATATATCATTGTTAGGGAGAATTTCAGTTATCAAAATGAATATTTTACCCAAAATGATGTTTTTGTTTCAGAATATACCTATTATAGTTAATGAAAAACCATTTAGGAGTTGGGAACGTGAACCAAGTAAATTTATTTGGAATGGCAGAAAGCCAAGAATTAAAATGAAATATTTAAAAGAAGTAAAGGAGAAAAGGGGGACTAAGCATGCCTGACCTAAAATTATATTATGAAGCTTCCGCATTAATTTGGTTAAAATATTGGATAACAGTAAGAAATTCAAAATTGTTAAATTTAGAAGATTTCAACCTTTATTTCGGTTGGCATGCAAACCTATGGTATGAAAAGATATTCATGGATCATTTTATTAGGAAGGCAATATTAGAATTTGCATAAGTAAGAAATAAATTATATACAAAATTACCATATTGGGTTCCCCCACACTAGGCATTATTGTTTCGGAAAAAATAAAACTAAAAATTCGGTATAAATTTATAAAAAAGCAGTATGCTTAAGAAAGTAGGACAAATATTTTATTGAAGAGTAGGAGTAATTAGTTTAATTAAAGACGGTTTCGAGACACATTGGCTACTTCAGATACAATTGAGGGAAAAATTTAAGATAGATATGAAAGAAAAAGAAATTTCTATGGATGATAATGAATTGGATGTAATAATGAAGCCAGGGGTAAAAAGACATCTTAGTAAAATTTATAAATTACTTTTGAATTTAGAATTAGAAGAAGATGTAATTAAAACTAATATGATAAAATGGGCGCAAGATATAGGTCGTCCAATAACATTACAAGAATGGGAGAATGTATGGGAAAAAAATCAAGAATTTACAAAATGTTATAATATGAAAGAAAATTTCTTTAAGCAATTTTACAGATGGTACCTTACACCTATGGGACAAATATCAAAAATGCAAAAGAGTAAATCTTATAAACTGTTGGAAAATGTCAAAGGATAGGTAATTATTTTCATATGTGGTGGAGATGTAGAAAAGCTAAGGAATATTGGGTTCAGATACATCAACATATAGAAGAATATTTAAAGGTTAGATTTACGATGAAACCAGAAATAGAACTCATATTAAATATACTGGATGAGATAGATTTGAACAGAAAGGAGAAACATCCAAGAATATTATATTATATGATTTATGCAGCTAGAATTATTTACGCAAAACATTGGAAGAATATTCAAAACCCAACAGTAGAAGATTGGATAGATAAGTTATATGAAGTAGCAATCATGGATAAACTAACTTTAAAATTGCAGAATAAAAGTAATGTTATTTTTAACAAAGAATGGGATGTATTGGATGCTATGTGGATAGGGAAATGGAGAACATGCCTTGATGGGATTATACGATTAGGTTAGTAATGGGAGAGGAAAAAATAGGGAGAGAGAAGAGGATAACTGTGAGAAGGGGGTCTGCATATCAACGAGGAGAAAAAGAACAGATCCTGGAAAGGGATAAGATTTCACTGATTTGCCTGTTTTAACCATGGCCATTTCCGCACTACATTTTCTTATAGTGCGATTATTCCACTTTCAACATCCTATGGAATCTGGGATTTGCAGTTTCGGGAGGGGCCACCAGGCCCCTCCCGAAACTGCAAACCCCAGAATTCCATAGGATGTTGAAAGTGGAATAATCGCGCTATAAGAGTGTAGTGTGGAAATGTGCCATAACTGGTGCAACTCCCTCGTTCTCTCTCAAAGGTAATGGCAAATTATTTTTAGCTGGATGTTTGCAGAGGGGACTTTGCAGAGGTTCTTAATCACAGGCTCCCACCACCACCCCACGCCTTTGTTTGGGACTCCCTATGGTGCTGAAAAAAAAACCTATTTTCTACTTTGTTGTAGTGTGCATGTGTGTGTAGGCACACATGCTTTCCCAGTAGGCTTATATATTTTTTGACCACAGCTGACATTATTTAGCTGAAGTCTGTGGAACTTCCACACCAGATCTTGTGCAAAACTGCAGGAAAGGAGTAGCTAGGGAGATAGCCATGCTGTTATAGGCTTTGAGGCTAGTCCCAAAGCAACTTGAGTTCGGGACTGAGCTGCCAAGCAGATCAGGAGGCAAGAGAGACAGACAGTCCTAGAGGCACTGGAGACTCTGGCCACTCAACAATAAAGCTGGCGGAAGAGGCGGGGAAATCATAGTGGAGAGAGAATTGTAGCAGATGGACAGAACAAGAAGCTTGCATGGATCCTGTCTGCAGAGGCTGCTCTGTCCATATTATTTCTGCCTTGGTAGAGTTGAAAAGGTTTGCAGGGCAGACACAGTCCATATTGGCTGGCAAAAGGCCACCGCTGAACTGTGAATGAGGCAGATGTGACTCTCTCCTTCAGTGTATTGGAGGGAGGCCTGTGGTTACCTTACCTCCCTCTGCTGAGACAGATTGCATTGACAGAGGTATCATTGCATAGGGAAAAGAAACTCAGTGACCTGGGACAAATCGCACCCATCAAAGGGGCATGTTGCAGTTTTTGTGGCTGTCCCTATCCCTGCCCCTATCCTGAGATATGTTCTTTGCTTTGTCGTCCTGGGGACAGCTCAGCAAATATTTCCTCTGAAGACAGCAGGCCATACTAAAAGCCTATCTGTAAGTCAGGCATTAGAATGCTGGTCCCTGATTTGCATATATTGACATTCAGTGTCACAGCTGCCAACCTAACTCATTCTCATTGTGACCTTAAGTAGTGAGGGCCAGTTAAAATGAGCCAAACTAAAAAAAGGAAAAGAGCTAATCAGGGAGGTAGTCTAATCAGAACATAGCTATGAATGGGCAGGCAAGATTCAGTCCCATCTATGAAATTTTCCTTCATCTCCAAATTTCTAGTGTTGCAGAGATTGAGAGGTAGAAAGTCATTCACAGCTAGAACTCTTCTGTTTGCTGTGTTCACATTCACATGGTCACTTTGCCTTTTTCTTTGATTTGGATGCCAAAACTGTATTTCTAAATGCTCAACTGAAGTTTTCATAGAATCATAGAATCATAGAAATGTAGAGTTGGAAAAGACCACAAGGGCCATCCAGTCCAACCCCCTGCCATGCAGGAAAACCCTCCCGACAAGTGGCCATTCAGCCGCCGCTTAAAAACCTCCAACGAAGGAGACTCCACCACACTCCGTGGCAGCACATTCCACTGCCGGACAGCCCTGACTGTCAGGAAATTCTTCCTGAGGTTCAGGTGGAATCTCCCCTCCTGCAGCCATGTTTTGATATCCTGGTTAGTTAACTAAAGTTGGTTAAAACAAAACATTTTTCCCTGGGTTCAGGTATAGATCAGGTCAGTGATGAAAACTTTCACTTTCCTTCCTCAGTTCAAAATATGCAGTGGCTCCTTTAGCACTACAGTCAGCCCTCTGCATTTTGCAAGTTTCATTTTCATGAATTTGATTATTTGCAAATTTCTCCAACCCTTGCTTCCCCACCTCTGGTGCTTTTTTTTCCAGGGGACTTTGCCTCTCAGCAGCTCTGATCAGAACACACAGCCCTTCAAAAAGCTTCTGGTCTTCCACTTCCTCCACTGCCTAGCCAATGAAGAATAGCTTGCAGCCCAATTTCTCAGCACTACAAACCCTCTCCCAATGCCCCCCATCCAAGGAAGGAAATAGACAAGAATGTAAAACTATGGAGCCACCATTCCAACCCATTGTCCTTTGCCTAACCTGGGCCATTTCCACACTACACTCTTATAGTGCGATTATTCCACTTTCAACATCCTATGGAACCTGGGGTTTGCAGTTTTGGGAGGGGCCAGCTGGCCCCTCTCAAAACTGCAAACCCCAGGATTCCATAGGATGTTGAAAGTGGAATCATAGCGCTATAAGAGTGTAGTGCGGAAATGGCCCTGGTTTGGACCCTGAGTGCTTGTTCTCCACACCATGCTCCAGCCCCCTTCCCACACATATTTTGATATTTGCAATTTTTCCACTTTTGCAAGGGTCCTACACCCCTAATCCTAGTGAATGTGGAGGGCTGACTATATATAAATGAAGAATGATCAAGATATAACCCTGCAGGTGGTGGTGAACTGCAACAGCCATCAGCATAGCCCGTGTCAAGGCATAAGGGGAATGGAGTCCAACAACATCCAGTGAGCTAAAGGTTGGCCACCCTGATATAAACCACTTTCTGAAGTAGACCAAGGTGAGAATGGCTTCCAGGAATGCTACCTTGAATCAAAACAGAAACTTTGTTTCAGAAAGCTGAAAAGTTGGGTGACTTTTCATTGTCGTATTTCCAGGGAGATTTCACCACAAGGTGAGAAATCACTGACCTGTTACTTTACAATATGAGTTCTCTTTCTCAGCCAGGTTCTGAAGGACCTGTCAGATGAATTACTAATTGTACCAGAGAATGCTCATCCTGGGAATCAACAGGTTGTAGTGATTTGAGCTTTGGACTACAACTCAGGAGATCAGGGTTTAATTCCCCACTTGGCCATGGAAGCCTAATGGGTAACCTTGGCGCATCACATACTCTCAGCCCCAGAAAATCCTGTGATAGGTTCACTTTAGGGTTGCCATAAGTCAGAAATAACTTGAAGGCACACAACAACAGCAAGAACAACAACAGACACCTACCCTAATAAGAAACCAAACTTACTTGCTTATTTACTTCTTTCTTCCTCCCAGCTCGTTGCTCCTTTTTCCTGCATTTGGAGTTTCAAAACCTAGTGCATATGGCTTGATGGAAGCACAGAAACATTTACTCCTTCCATTTTAGGATATGGAGCAAGATGAGCTGGGAACGATCTCTGTTCCATCTGCTTAGCACCAATGATGGATCCTTTAAAGCCCAATTGTAGTCCCACAGGGACACACTCAACTAATCCTCTGCTTTTAAGATTTTATTTGTGCAATAAATGGATGACAGGGTTTGCAAGTACATAACAAAATGAATAGGTTTATAAATGCAACCTTTCGGCAGCACACTACGGAGTAAAATGCGGCACAGCTAAAGTGTTTAAAGCCTATTTCCTCCCCACCTCATTCATATTTCAAGCAGTAATATGCTCGTTTGCTTATCAGGCAGGTCTTTTTCTTCTTCTTCCTTGCTTTCTTTCTTTTTTTGTTTTTCAAACATATTTTTACAAATTAACCTGGCACAGATTTTAATAATAATAACTCACATTTATATGACACATTTTTATCTCAAAGGGCCTCAAACAGCTTTGCAGACTTAGCAAAGTAATACACAAAATGATAATGGGTGAAGAAGCAGGTTCCCCTAAGATGGGAAACAGCAGCAGCTGTTTAACAGCCATACGGTAACAGGAGGGGAAGTGAAGAATCCCACAGTCAAGAGGGAGTGGAAGAGGCAGAATGTAATAAAGCATTTATGAATTCAGCCTGGAATTTAAAACTTGGGCCTCTGAATGTTCTTTTCAGACTTGCTTATCCTCCTGTTTTAAGCATCCTTGCAATCTCTCTCATAATGTAACCTGATGAAGCTGATTGTCATTGCCAGTAGATTATAGAATAACAAAAGAAAGATTGCAAACTGCGGAACAGAAGCAGGAGTTCTGACATCTAACAATCAAAAGCAATACACCAATCCTACACAGTCCCTCTGAATGTACTTGGGTCCTATCAAAATGATCACAAGTGCATTTAAATGAAACTACTCAATATTGCCTGCTGTGGGATGAGAGAAGGCCTGGATGGAAGCTAAAAGCTGGTGTGTTGGTCGGGGGAGGTTGAGGGTAGTGTGTATATGAGTGTCTACATTGTCAATATCAGTACACATGAGGGAGAAGGTCACCAAGTGGTTAACAGTGGAAGAGGACAATGGAGATACTGCCAAACTTCCTCCAGATATTTTTTTATACGTGTTGGAATTCTGAATTTTCCTTTCTTGCTTCTTATGTCAAGGATGAAGGATGAGGTTGTCAATGACCAATGGCCATGGTCTCAATACCAGCTAAATGAAGAGGCTGCAGCTATAGTCATGTCCTACATGTGGATTTCTCATAGGTATCTGGGACATTTGTCAATTCAGGAACAGGGTAGACTAGATAGACCAGTTCCAGTTCTTTTTTATGAAATCTTCCATTTTCCCATTAAAAGGAAACTGACTAGGCATTATGCATTGTTTTCGGTTACTTCTTTTCCTTTTCGTAATACCAAAATAGATATGCACTGCAATAACAAAGTCTACCCCGAAAAGTGAAATTGATACAATTTAATTTACCATTGTATCAACCTTTTATTGGTGGGCAAACCAAGTGGTGAGATATGACAGGTGAAGATGAGCATGGCTTCAGCAGTCAAATAGTGAATCAAAAGAAGCTTCATGCAATTATAAATGCAGTTGCATTTAGAGGCTAGCCAGGCTGGTCAAGCCCACTGACCGTAAGCCCCTCGTTTTGGTTCACGTTGGAACCAACGACACGGTGAAGCGCAGCTTTCACCACATCACAAAGGACTACGAGCTTATGGGGAGAAAGCTTAAGGACCTTGGTGCGCAGGTGGTCCTTTCATCAATCCTCCCTGTTCAAGGATATGGTGCACGAAGGGAAAGGACAATAGTAGAGGTCAACAGCTGGCTCCGCACATTTTGCCGCCACCAACAGTTTGGCTTTTTGGATCATGGCTTGAAATTCCAGGAACATGGGCTTCTGGCAAGGGATGGGCTGCACCTCACAAAACTTGGCAGGAACGTTTTTGCAAACAGTCTCACAAGGAGGATTAGGAGGGCTTTAAACTAAGTACAACTGGGGAGGGAGACAAGATTATTCAGGACAAGGACTCGGCAAGTGCAGGGGAAAAAGGCCCAAATGATATTGGCCAAGTAGGAATAGCATCCAATCGTGGGAAGGGTGGAAACAATGCTATGGGACTTGCAGGAAGGGCACGGGGACTTAAGTGTCTCTACACTAATGCACGGAGTATGGGAAACAAACAAGATGAATTTGAACTCCTAGTACAGCAAAATAAATATGATTTGATATGCATCACTGAGACCTGGTGGGATGAGTCTCACGATTGGAATGTAGGAATAGAGGGGTATAGCCTATTTGGTAGAAATAGACCAAATAAGAAAGGAGGAGGAGTAGCCTTATATGTCAAGGATGTTTTCACCTGTGAAGAGATCCATGACTTGAACACCGGAAGCCAGGTCGAGAGCATCTGGGTAAGAATTAAGGGAGCGAGAAACAATAGGGAGATTATAGTGGGGGTTTACTACAGACCTCCAAGCCAGACTGAGGACCTCGATAGACCACATGACTGCACATTCAAAAAGGAGAGATACAGTAATAATGGGAGATTTCAACTACCCGGATATATGTTGGCAGTCAAACTCTGCCAAGGCGGCAAGGTCCAGCAAGTTTCTTGCTTGTCTTGCAGACAATTTCATGGTCCAGAAGGTGGAAGAGGCGACAAGGGGATCGAATATTCTGGACCTGATCCTGACCAACAGGGAGGACCTTGTTAATGAGGTAGAACTGGTTGGATCTTTAGGAGAGAGTGACCATGCCCTATTAGAATTTTGTATTCAGTGGGGAAGAGAAGGCAAGTGTAGCCAGGCATTCGTCTTAGATTTTAAAAAAGCAGACTTCTGTAAACTGAAGGAGCTGCTGGCTGAAATCCCATGGTCAAGAATAGTCAATGAGAAAGGAGTTCAGGATGCATGGGAGTTCTTTAAAAGGGGGGTACTGAAGGCACAGGCTAAAACTGTGCCATTAAGGAGGAAAAATGGAAGGCATCTGAAGAAACCGGAATGGTTGACTAAAGAACTCTCAGCTGAGCTAAGTGTTAAGAAAAACATGTACAGGAAATGGAAGAAGGGGGAAATCACCAAAGAAGATTATAAGCAAGTAGCCAGGAGATGTAGGGAGAAGGTCAGAAAGGCTAAAGCACAGAACGAACTTAGGCTGACCAGAGACATTAAAAACAATAAAAAGGGCTTTTTTAAATACGTCTGCAGCAAAAGGAAAAAGAAGGAGACGATAGGGTCACTGTGCAAGGAAGATGGTGAATTAATAACAGGAGGAAGAAAAAAGGCAGAACTCCTCAACACCTTCTTCGCCTCAGTTTTTTCCCAAAAGGATAACACTCAACCTGGCGGTTGGGGAGCAGGTGAGGAAGTGGGGGAAATGCAGCACAGAATAGATAGAGAGGTAGTACAGGAATACCTGGCCACACTGGATGAATTCAAGTCTCCAGGGCCAGATGAATTGCATCCTAGGATTTTAAAAGAACTAGCAGAGGTCATTGCGGAACCTCTTGCTATAATCTTTGAAAACTCTTGGCGGACAGGAGAAGTTCCGGCAGACTGGAGGAGGGCAAATGTTGTCCCCATCTTCAAGAAGGGAAAAAAAGAGGACCCAAATAATTATCGCCCAGTCAGCCTGACATCAGTACCCGGAAAGATCCTGGAGCGGATCATCAAACAGTCAGTTTCTAATTACTTAGAAAACAATACCGTAATTTCGAACAGTCAACATGGATTTCTCAAAAATAGGTCATGCCAGACTAATCTTATCTCTTTTTATGATAGAGTTACTTGCTTGATAGATGAAGGGAATGCTGTGGACATAGTATATCTTGATTTCAGTAAGGCCTTTGACAAAGTTCCCCATGACATTCTTGCAAAGAAGCTACTAAGATGTGGGCTGGACAGGGCTACTGTCAGGTGGATTTGTAACTGGTTGACTGACCGTACCCAAAGGGTGGTCACCAATGACAGATTCTCATCCTGGAGAGAAGTGACTAGCGGGGTGCCACAGGGTTCTGTCCTGGGCCCGGTGCTGTTCAATATCTTCATTAATGACTTGGATGAAGGAATAGAGGGCACGCTGATCAAATTTGCAGATGACACCAAATTGGGAGGGGTTGCTAATACGCCTGATGACAGGATCAAAATTCAAAAGGACCTGGACAGATTGGAGAGCTGGGCCACGGCTAACAAAATGAACTTCAACAGAGTGAAATGTAAGGTCCTACACTTAGGCAGAAAAAATGGTATGCAGAAATATAGGATGGGGGACACGTGGCTGGCTAACAATACGTGTGAAAGGGATTTAGGAGTCTTCATAGACCACAAGCTGAACATGAGTCAGCAGTGTGATGTGGCAGCCAAGAAGGCCAACGCAATTCTTGGTTGCATCAATAGGAGTATGGTGTCTAGATCGAGGGAGGTATTGGTACCACTTTATTCTACATTGGTTAGACCTCATCTTGAATACTGTGTCCAGTTCTGGGCACCTCAATTCAAGAAGGATATAGATAAGCTGGAGCAGGTCCAGAGGAGGGCAACCAAAATGGTGAGGAGCCTGGAAGCCATGCCCTATGAGGACAGACTTAGAGAGCTGGGTATGTTTAGTCTGCAGAAGAGAAGGTTGAGAGGGGACATGATAGCCATGTTTAAATATTTGAAGGGGTGTCATGTCGAAGAGGGAGTGGGCTTGTTTTCTCCTGCTCTTGAGACCAGGACAAGGAGCAATGGATGCAAGCTGCAGGAGGGGAGATTCCGCCTGAACCTCAGGAGGAATTTCCTGACAGTCAGGGCTGTCCGACAGTGGAATGTGCTGCCACAGAGTGTGGTGGAGTCTCCTTCTTTGGAGGTTTTTAAGCGGAGGCTGGATGGCCACTTGTCGGGAGTGCTTTGAGGGTTTTCCTGCATGGCAGGGGGTTGGACTGGATGGCCCTTGTGGTCTCTTCCAACTCTACATTTCTATGATTCTATGATTCTATGATTCTAAGACTGCTTTAGTATGGTGTGTTATCAATGAACCTGCTCAC
This sequence comes from Iguana delicatissima, assembly GCA_948472985.1. Lineage (NCBI taxonomy): Eukaryota > Metazoa > Chordata > Lepidosauria > Squamata > Iguanidae > Iguana > Iguana delicatissima. The sequence continues at coordinate 213,793 of CAOKZL010001767.1, read as the reverse complement.
CCGTTAGTAACTGAACCAAAGATTTCAAGATTGTGGCCAGTCAGTTGTATCTATTTCTAGAATACCCTCTTCCATTCCACTTCCTTGGATTTCTAGTAATCCCCATACCAACACAGCATTCAGCAGCTAGTAGGTATGCTCAGTCCTAAGTGGGCAGTTTTGGAATGTTTGTGTCTATGTGTTTGCCTGCTTAACGGTTTCCTCCCTACAGAGTTTGTATACTTTTGCAAACATTTAGATTTCCCAAGCTGTTCGTACACTTCTCCCACTTATATACAAACAGGATCATTTTGGCCTGGCACTCAGGGAATGACTTTGCTAATAATATATAGGATGGCAAGCAGGATACAGCTAATGGATGGAAGGGAGAATGGATGAATGGAATCTACTTATCCATTTTGCAGGGTTTTGTTTGTTTTGGTTTTTTTTCTGAAGCAGTGGAGTAGTGTTTGCTATTGAGGGAGAAATTGGAAGTATACCATTCAAACTCACTTGTGGAAAGAAGATTTGACTGAGGCACATGCATCTGAGATGGTGGTGGGAAGTCATCAAGTCATGGATGGGTCACAGCAACTGAAGGAAGCCCAGATGAAGTTGTGTCTGGATTTTTTGTTGTCATTTTTTGCCCTGTTCTCAGAACTCTTTAGGGTAGAAAATACGAGGTGTATCTCTCTTAGTCTCTCTTCCATTTAAAAACTAACTCCCACAAGTAAATAACTTCCAATCCTAGGTAACTTCCATATGGAAGTGAATGCACAACCACACATTATTATAACATTTTTTGAATATTTATCACTGTAGAAGGGACTCATGAGTTAATATAAATGTGTCATTTACTTCAATTCATGGGGAAGGAGGGAGTGTGCTTTTTTAAAATTTAATTTGAGGGACCAGCTGTTTTAGCCTTTCTTATAAGAAACTAATTTGTATATAATAGCATAGTTAATTAAATACAAATCAATAGTTTAAAACAACTAATTGATATTTAATATGTATGGCAAAAAATAACTTGGTTGTAATATAATTAACTCAATATTAAATAAGTGTTGGAATTGCAATTATGTCTTTACAGAGATTATAAAGTTTATTGTTCTTTAATAAACTTGCAATTAGGCAAGAAGGAGCTCAGAAAATTATTAAACAGGTATTATTGGGCTATTAAACATTTATTACCATTCCGGATGGGATACAGCTGCACAGTAGTCCAAATTATGATCATGTTAATAAACCTTTACTACACCTTTGCCATTGCATTTTTGTGTGGTGGCTCACTGGAAACCTTGAGCCCTCCATGACATAGCTTAATTGCCTTCAAAGTAAGCAGTAAAATTCCCAAGAAAACCAGTCGGGTGGGGAGCTGATGAGAGAAACGTGACTCAAGCTCAGGGAAAATCAAGCAACAGTTGTTCTTTTCTGTGCGGTAGCTCAGTGGCTGAGCATGTGTTCTGCATGTGGAAGGTCTCAGTTTCACTTCTTAGCATCTCCACTGTTAAAAAAGGACCAAATCACAGTTGATGGAGACAGTCTCTGCCCAGAATCCTGGAAAGCCTTTGCCAGTCAGAATAGAGACAATCAGAAGAGATGTCTCAATGGCCTCTTCTTTCTGAGCAGACTATATACCATCTCATAGTGAGAGAGGTAAAAGAATGGGAAGGAGAGAGGAAGGATGGGATTTGGCTCTCTTGGGGAAAAAAATCCAAAAAAAAAAAAAGAGGGAATAAAACATTGTCCTTTTAGGACTCATCTTTTGAGGACTGATTCACTCAAAGTCATGCGTAAAATTCTGAGTACTTCAGGGCAGATCATAAACAAAAAGAAAGGAAAAAGGGGGATGAAAGAAAGGATAAGATAAATGAAACTGGCATTCTGATTGGTATTGGTACCATGGCATGGTTTCAGCAGATTGATGAATCAACACTCTTGTCCTTATTTAGGGACTCACATACTTGTATTTTTTTTTATTAATACCTTACCTTGCCATGTATATTCCTACAGGATACACTTTTGGGAGAAAATAATTTTAAAATAAACAAAAAATATAATCAAATAATGGCATTTTGTTAACCATAGGCTTAAGCCAGCAGGCAAGTCCTGCAGCCAAGATGCAATTCAGTCCCAGCACAGTGGAAAAGTAGAGGCAATCTTCCAAGATATGCCTCCCATAGTGACTTGGACCTCTCAGATTCAGGCACTGAGGAAATAGTCATCTCTGCACAGAATTGGCCTCTGGTAGGAGACACGCACTGGAGTGCTGTCTTCTCTGGCAACAGCATCATAAATGTTTTGTGTGTGGCCAACATTACTGCTACTTAACTTGTACGAAGAGGACCTGAGTACCTTCTTGCATAAACTTTAAAAGTATGACTCCAGCTCCTTTTATGGTCCTTTGCATGAGCAATTTTACTTGATAGGATGCTGGCCCATGTAGTGTCTTGACTGTAATCTTCCATAAATGTAACAGGTATTAATTTCAGCAGTGTTTAGAACAAATATCCTTTGTTTCATCATCTTTATTAATGGGAGTGCAATGTCAGGCCACATTTGAAAATGTATGTGGCAATTTTAAACAAAGAAGAAGAACCTATATATTTCTACATAGTTCTTTTAAAGTTATAGTGTTGTAAGGGCTGTATGTTTTGCTCTCCAAGCTGTAGGTTTTCTTTAGATATTAAAGGCCTAAAATGGAATTAATGGGTGAAACCCAGCTCAAATATTAAAGAGGCCTTTCTTACAGTACTGAGACACCTTGATGGAGCAGTTAAACGTTTCAAGGTGACTTCAGCTATATAAGCTTTAGCAAATTTATAGAAATTTGAAGGGTGAGTTATTCTAATTCGGTTCATACACATCATTATTCTCATCATGTGGTTTCAGAATATTCTTTATTATCCTTACCTTTCTGGGGAGACAGCTTGAAATAAATTTACAAATCTGGGATTGTGTTCTAATCCAGACTTGGGCCCTTTTTGCATGGCATTTGCCATGAGAAAGGGCCTCAGGAGTGTCACGCAATTGTGAGGAGCCGTCCACATGACATCCTCGCAATTGCGTGATGCTGCCGGGGCCAGCAGGTGCTGATCATGCACTGTTTCATTTTCGGCTTGTAGCCAAAAATGGTGCGTGATTGTGCATCACTCCAGGGCCCCGCGTGCACTTACCGTGCATGCGGAGCCTCCGGAGCCTTGGCGCTCGTGCTTCCTGCCCCACCGCAGCCTGGGAAAATCCCAGGCTATGCTACGGAAGGAAGAGACAGAGCCCTGATGCTGCCTGCTGGCTGGCAGGCAGCAGCTGTGGAGCTGAAGCAGCGGGGATGCGTGAGCTTCTTGGAAGAGGATGCTCGTGCAATCCCCGTGCCCCAGCGCTGAGGAAAAGTAGGTTGTGGAAAGGGCCTTGGACATAAATATTCCAATCTGGATATTTGCCTTTATGTCTAAAGTCTCCTGCCCAACCACATGCAATGAGTGGGCAATTAGGTGTTATGCTAGAGCTCCCATCACTCCAGCACTGGCAGTGTTGGATAGGGTTATGGGAATTGCAATCCATTAAGCTCTGCAAGACTACCAGAGCCTTCAAGAACCCTTAAATCAGGGTCCAAGTACTATTTATTATTGTTGTGTGCAACTCTAAATTAACCTCTCATGGGGTTTTCTTGATGAGATTTGCTGAGAGAGGGTTTGTCTTTGTCTTCTTCTGCGACTGAGAAGGTGGGGCTTGCCTAAGGTCACCCAGTGGGTTTTCATGGCTGAGTGGGGATTTGACCCCAACACTTCCAGAATTCTAGTCCAACATTGCAACTGCTGAACCTGTTGACTCTCTTAGCCCACTGTATATAACAGAATGTTGAACCAAATTGAGCTTTCCTCTATTTAGCTATTACTTTTCTGATGTGCTTCTTGGCTGCAAGAAATCTTCACCTTTGTGAGGATTGGAGGCTAGGAAGAACTGAGCTTGGTAGACACACTCTAGCCCAAATCCTGGTATTAATCCCAATAGTGAAGACCTCTTGAATCAGTGAAATATACCTGCATGTTTACTCACTGTATAATGATTAAATCAATGGGTCTTTTCTATTGGGATTCTCAACAGGATTTAGTCTGGAGGGTGTCCGTCAAGCGAAATTCTCATATGAAGCTTCAAAGGCCCTGTTCTTCATACTGTTTCTGGAATGCATGCACAATCTCAATTTTTCTCCTATCCGCCTCCAAGTTAATGGACCTCAACCATTAACTTATAGTCACCTTGATACATTCCAGTTATCCAGCAGCTTCAGATTGGCTGGAATGGGTTCAAAGGCAAGGTTTCACGTTGTCAACATCTCTTTTTCAAAAAAATATCTTGTTAGCCCCTCATTCTGGATCATAGCCCTTTTGTAATATGCTGCTCAACAACTGTCTGCAGCAGCAAACAGGACTTCTGTTTGTGCAAAAAGAGATGGATAATTACACAACATACTTCACAATTAGCAGTAAGGTGAAGGCAGGGGGAGTTGATTTATTTTGCTCTGTCAGTGAAGTCACTGTTTAACAGGGTTGATAAAGTTAAGCTAATTGTGTGCTTTTTTAATTACATTTTGATACCTTGGCAGTTCATTAGAGGCTTGATAAGGATCAATGGCATCATTGCTCTCATATCTGCAAAGGCATAAATAACAGCTTGTTTACCTCTACCGTTCATATGGATATTAGTTAACAATAAGACCTCCAATCCGTTAGCGGTGATATGGCTACACTGTGGGTGGTCCTTTGCCTGCTTGGCCTTTTGAAATGAATGCAAAAAAATATATATCTTTTAAAGCCACAAAACAGCTTTGTATAAATGACACACTCAACATGCCATTTTTGATGGGCTTCCAACAAACTCAACATTGCCTACCAATGGTTTTGTCATGTGCTTCTAAATTGCAGTTCAACGTACAGTGCATTCACTAGTTATTCAAAGACCTTTTCAGGACTCTGTGTGTGTGTGTGTGTGTGTGTATGTGTTTTAATTTACTGAATGTATATACTGCTCTATAGTGAAGGTCTTGGTGTGGTGTTAGATGGATGAAAACAAGGTTACAATAACAACAAATGCATTACTAGAACAGTGACTGGCATTCATTTGTCAGGGCATGCTTGTTTGGAAAGAATGGTCTTTAAAAGAGATGGGAAACAAAGGAATGTAGGTGCATGTATAACCTTACTTCAACTGGAAGGGCATTCTCCACAGTGATAGCCAATATACTAAAGGCACTGTTGTTTGTGGATCTAGCTGGAATCACTAGGTACTTTCTTTAAAAGGCCTTGGGTAGAATGATAAGGACAAAAGTGTGCCCTTGTTCTAATGTATTCAATGTGGTGAGGTAAATCTATGCAATTTTTGAGCAATCTCCTGCAGAGGAGACCAGTTTTTGAGACATATTTGAAGTTCAGGACTTACTCTGAACAAAAACAAACAAATGAACAAACAAAGCAGTGTGTGTGTGTGTGTGTGTGTGTGCATGCAAATTCTGTTTTCCTGAGGAAAAATTATTATTTTTCATAGAGAAATCCAATTTGTCTCAGAACAACGGGATTTTACTGTTCAGGGAACAAGACTGATGTGCAGGGAATCCTTTCTTTTTGTGTCTGCATGTGAGTGTGCACACGCACACATGCACACACATTTTGTTTATTTATTCATTCACTCACTTATGTTGCAGAATAAGTTGAAACCCTCATCACATTCAGATTATCATCGTGGAGAATTTTCAATGCTTGGGAAACCCTCTTTTCATCTTTGATTCAAATATTTACAAATATTCTTTCCACTTCTGATTCAGAGCTTGTCCACCTATACAAACACCCTGAATCTACCCCAGTAGCAAATAGACAGCCAGCTGAGTTACCCAAGATCATCCGCTGAAACTTCATGGCTGGGTGGGGTTTGAACTCGGATTTCTCCCATCCTAGGCCAACACTTCAGTCACTACACCACCTTGCCTTCCTCACCTAGCCTTGTTTGCACTGATACTTGCACTTGCTCCACCCCCTCAGAAAAACCACACACACACACACAATCAAAAGTTATTGCCTTGCCAGACACAACTAACTTTTCTGTATAAAATCTGGCAAATTTGGAAGGTGGCATTGCATTGCCTGACCATGGCAACATCCTTGCAGTTGAAAAGAAAATGTGATTTATGCAAAACAGACCTGTTCTGAACAACAACTGTCTATAATTGATTTGATCAGCATTTTTCACATTGATTCATAATGGTTCCATGCCAGCAAATAATAAGAGAGGTCAGCAGGATGATTACAAACAAAACCTTCAGCCATTGCAGTCCATTTTAGCTGAGGCTGGCCACCAGTTTTCTCCATTGGAGAAGCCTGACTTGGACAAAAGGAAATGGCTTCCCCATTAATCATATCTTGACTGCAGCTAATTTTCAACCCCTTCATATACCCTATCTGGGCTAGAAAAAAGAATAAAGAGGCTGTCTTCCCTAAACCACTTAACTTAGCCAGCCCCTCCTTCTGCAGGATCGGTAGTGGAGAGGTTGTTTGGGGCCTGAACTTTGCATCATTTCTTCCTTGCCACCAGACTGAGCAAGTCTCTCTTTCCAAATGAAGCATTAAGTATAAAAAGGACCACAGGCGCACTAAACAAACTTCAAAAGGACTTTGATCAGCATGGCTGTATAGAATGAGAAAGCCCCAGTCCTGCAGGTCTGGGCCACAGGCAAGCAGCGTTCTGGGACATGGTGCCTTAATTCTTTCCACTCTGGTGTGGGAAGGTTTGTTTGAAGCCTCGACAAGGTGTTTTTCTGCACTGCGAGATATAGACACAGACACACGTACGGTACAGGTGGGGAAACGCACACAGATGGCCTTCTCTCTCTCTTTGGAAAAATCCATGCTTAGATCCATTTCTCTGCCTGTTTACTGATAGCCAGCGCCTCCTATACGAAAGCGAGAGATCAAAGGCGTGTACTTCCTCGGGCCTTGGCGTTCAGCCACTTCACGGGCCAGCTGTTTTGCTTTGAAAGGGCAGGGAGCCTGGAGACAGATTTATCTTCCCTTCAAGGTCCCGTGTTCTATTTTATCACACCGTCTGCTAAGTGAAGGGGATTAAAGAGCTCTCATTACTTGCATGCATTGAAGAGCAGAGATTTACCGGGCATCCCACTAGATGTAAACATAGCATCTTAAGCAAATGCTCGGAAAGAACTTTCCTTTGGGGAGTGCACATTGGTTGGACACTGATAAAACTTGGATTTGTTTTGGGTTGTTTTTTTTTAATCCATACACATTTCAGGTGGAAGGGGTGGGTGAATCAGTGTCAGGATTAGTACAGTCACCAGTTCCTGTAACTGAGAATTCATCACAGTCAAAATACACACTTGAAGACAACAGGGAGTGGGATGGCAATGAAGCAGGCTTAGCAGGAGAGCTTGAAAACAAAGAATGTACCTGGATTTCATTGATCTTCCCCCTGTTTCAAGCCATTTCCATCGAAAAAAACAAAAACCAACAAGAAACATCAAGAAGTTTGTGTACATATTTTAACACAAAGTATATAGGGGGGAAAAAAACACCCTTTACCCACTAATTTCAGGGATGACATCTCATTTAAGCAATCACATTTTGTCTCAATCTGTAATTTATAAACATCTTTAGCTCAAGAGGTACTGGTTGCAAACTGACATTTTCTGTAATTATGATAATTATTAATTTCTACTGTAGACATCGAAGGCATGCAGTATTAAAGCCTAGGGTTCTTGCTAATTGTGCCTTCCTTGTCTTAAAATAAAATAAATAAATCAAACCCTAAAGCTAAGGTAAGCAGAGCCATTTTTAGCGATTACGATGGTGATGAGGATGTTGACATGAGGTGGCAGTGTTGCAATTGTGAGCTCCATCATCAATATGATTTTTTTTTCAATATTTCAAATGAATCTTTATGTGGACAAGCATAGAGTTCTTTCAGATACAGAGCATTTGTAGGCTGAAGACAGAGCTTGGGGAAATTATTGAATTATAACTTCCAGGACCATTCGCTCCACTCAGTGGCCATACTGGCTGGGAAATACTATGAGCTGTTTCCAGCTCTGGTTGAGGATATCTCTTTCATTGCAGTGCTCTTTATCACCACCCGTGTTCAACTGAATAATAAAAAAGGGTTTGCATTTCTGAGAAAAAGAAAATGATTTCTAGCACCTAAATAAATTACCTTAATCTGGTATATTTCTAAAGCAGTGGTTCTCAACCTGTGGGTCCCCAGATGTTTGGGGACTTCAGCTCCCAGAAGCCCCAACCACTATGGTCAATTCTCAGGGTTTCTGGGAGCTGAAGTCCATGAACATCTGGGACCCACAGGTTGAGAACCACTGCTCTAAAGGCTTGCTTATATTGTACAAATCACTCTGATTCTATTAATTATTATGAGAGCTACACCCTCATATATATAATTTCCTGATCAGTGGAAATGTTTCCCAAACTTACCCTCCAAACTTTCAACATTTCACCAATGAGACCTGGGTGATCATAATAATTTCAGCTTTGTGCATGGTGTCTTGTGTAAATACCAATATTTTCTATGTGTCCAATCAATTTACACACCCCTATAAGAAAAGTCCTTTCTGGGTTTGAACTGCCCATCCACTTACATATACTTCTTTAAAGCCCATAAGAAGTACAGCCAGCCCTACATATCCACAGATTCTATATCCATGGATTCAACCACACATGGCTTGAAAATATACCCCTCCCCCACAAAATCCACAAATTTGATTTTGCCATGTTATACAAATCCACAAGTTGATTTTGCCATTTTGTATAAGAGATGCCATTTTCCTACACCATTGTGCACATTGGGACTTCAGCACCCACAAATGTGGGTGTCTTGGAGGGCCCACTGTACAGGGTTTTGCTTCTGCAGTGTCACTGCATATACAGCAGGACAGAACAAAATATGGAACTTCAGAAGTTCTCATTGCTCCTTAACATGGGCTGTTTTGGCTAGGGCTGCTGGGAGATGTGGGCCAACAAGATCAGGATGGCTACACTTTACCTGCTCCTGGTACGTAAGAAAATAGCGCAGCAGACTTTAAGCATGATGAATGTCCTTTTTTAACTAAGGCAATGAGATCCACCAATTTGACCCAGAAACAAAATGGTGGCTCTGGAAGGCATGTTTACACTTAAAATTAAAGGCCAGGATGTCTGAGCTAGGGATGAAAACAAGACTTTTAAGATTTTTGAACTAGACTTTTACACAGAGAGAGAGGGGGAGAGAGAGAGAGACAGCGAGACTGATTTTGAATTCAGGCTCCTAGGATAGCAGCCATTGCAGTGATGACACTCAGGCCCTTTCCGCATCCTACCTTTTCTCAGTGCTGGGCTGCGGCGCTCGCGTGAGCAGGCTGCACTGCACAGGAAGCGCGACTGGCCTGGCTCCCGAGGCTCCGCACACCAGGTAAGTGCACGCAGGGCCCTGGAGCAATGCGCGGCCATACAGCACTTTCAGCTTTAAGCCGAAAATGAAAAAATGCATGCGCAGTCCGCGTTAGGCCCTTGAGCATCGCGCAAATGTGAGTGCATCATGTGGACTGCTCCTCACATTTACATCAACTGTTAGTATCAGTGATGGGACTACATAGCCGCTAAGAGAAGGAGGTACAAGAGTTATCTTGCAGAAGGAGGAAAGTTTGCTTTGCCAAATGAATGAATGAATGAATGAATGAATGAATGAATGAAGGGCTGAAGGGGCCCTTTCGCTTCGGAAATGCCGTGCGAAAAGGGCCTGAACTGTGACACTCTTTCATGTTAGTCTTTCCACAGTGCAAGAATGTCATTCTTGTGGAATTAAAAGTATAAGTAAAAAATGTAAATCACAAATTCTAATGTAGATTTTATTATTTAAAAAACAAGAAAAAATCAACCTAAGACCTCAGTGGAACAAAAGAAAAACAACACCTATCATGTTAGGGGCTTTTGGTAAAAGTTACTTCTATACCTCAGTTTGATGACTTCAGACTTCGTTGTTGTTGCTGTTGTTGTTGTTGTTGTGTGCCTTCAAGTCATTTCCAACTTACAGTGACCCTAAGGAGAACCTATCACAGGGTTTTCCTGGCAACATTTGCCTTCCTCCCGGGCTGAGAGAGTATGACTTGTTCAGGCTCACCCTATGGATTTCCATGGCCAAAAGGGCATCTGAACCCTGGTCTCCAGAGTCACAGTCCAACGCTCAAACCACTACACCATTCTGATTAGTTTCATTTTTTAGCTCACTCTGTATAAAAGACTCTTTATTGGTTTCCTTTCTGGTATTTCCTCTGCTGTTGAGTCTTGATTTCCCTGCCTTGACCCCTGGCGTGGTCACTCTGGAGTCTCTGAGTAACAGATAACCACTTTCTGTCCTTGTCAGGGAAGTTGTTTACCTCACCGTACTGTCTTGTTTCCAATTGCCATCTCTTAAACTCTTTGTGGCCCTGACCTAGATACATGTGCAAATGTCTCCGTTCTGTACTGAGCAGTTTTTCCAATTGATGTACACTTTGTTTTGTCTTTTGCAGAACTTGGTTTCCCAAGGAGAGGATGCTGTCTGGTATTTGGGTTCATGTACAAGGAGAAGTATCGACGCATGACTGAAGGTTAGTGTGACATCTTTCTCTTCATTCTTTTCACTGGCTATACCCTGTCTAAATTCCTCTTTTCCTCTCCTTCCTCATCTTCACAAAGAGAAAACAGAGATATTTTGACTTCTAGACATCCAAAAGATATTCTTTTCATCACCAAAGCTTACCAGGCAATCCTGGAAAATCCCTTTCTGCACAGGCACATCTAAGACCCCAGACCATCTTTCCCTGCTCATTACTCTGTAGAAAGCTTTTTTCCCCATCTACACCAAAAGCAACAAACTTATTTGTCATTGAACTACAACTGCCTTCATTAACATATGAAGATGCCATATACTGAGACCACTGGTCTATGTATTTTTTACATAGACTGCCAGAGGCTCTCCAGGGTGTGAAGCTGGGGCTAATCTCAGTACTATCTGGAGGGGCCAGAGACTTAACCTAGAAGTTTTTGCATGCAAAGCATTTGCTTTACCCATACTAAGCAATGTCCCTTCCCAGTCATGCTTCCTGTTGGGGGACTGGATAGTCCTGATGGGTATTGGACTCCAAAACAATCTAAAGGGCCACAGGCTTCCCAGCTCTTGATCCATACAGTCAAGGCTGGTGTCAGTGCCTGACATGAAGCACCTGCTGAGATCCATGTCTTAGAAGAGATGTCCATGAACAAAAAGCCCCACAGCTGCTGCTTGAAGCTTGCTCATCTACCTTTTCCTCTTGCATAGCTGATAGAAAAAAGGAGAAGCAAATACAACTGACAGCTTGTTCACCGTTTGAAAAGTAAGTTGGTGATACCAGCAGTGATCAGCAACATCAACTGTTACTATCAGTGATGGGACTACATAGCCACTGAGAGAGGGAGGTACAAGAGTTATCTTGCAGAAGGAGGAAAGTTTGCTTTGCCAAATGAATGAATAATGAATAAATAAATAAATAAATGAAATTGAGCCAGTGCTGCACATTGGTATTATTGAATATATTTTAAATTGTATATTTTGTTTGAGGGTGAAAACTTTTGTATTATATTTCTTATTCTTGACCCTATTCTTGAACTTTAGTTGCAGAAAATATCCACCAAAAGTCTTTTCCAAAGCAGAAGTTTTAAGCTTGCAAAAAAATCTCTGCTTGGTGTTAACTCTGGAAATGAATGACAACTGAGACTGCAAGATAGCTTTAAAACAAACATCCCTCTCAGGGATGTCAATGGTTCCATGGGGCCACATGAACTCCTTCCTAAGAAATATGAATGCGCATTACGGTTAATTCCCCCAACTTGCCAAGCATCCTATAAGCAACCATTGATTAACTGTTGCAATAGCTGTGTGTAATTGTGAACAGAAATCATTAAACTATTAAAAGCATTTGCAATGGAAAGCAGTTAGCATCCTAGCAGCTTGCAGTTTTGACAGTTGATGTTTTTAAAAGAATCAAATCCACCAGTACTGCCATATTTAGAGCGATTTGTGTCAGCACAGGAAATTATCAGAGATTAGTGTCATAATTGCTGGCTATTGACCACAGACATTTATCATCTGCCTCTGTACTTCCTTCATTTTATTGGATTAATATAGGCTCTTCTGAGTTTGTTTGTTTTACTTGTACGTTTTATACCCTACCCTTTCTGGCCCAGAGAGAAGAGCTGAGGCTCTTTCACTCTGCGCAATTATAGCTCTTTGATTCTAATTTAACTGCCATGGTTCCATCCTGTGGAATCCTGGAGTTCAGTTTGGTGAGATACTAATGTTCTCTGATGAGGAAACCCAAAATGCCCGTTTCCAAACTGAAATCCCAGGACCCAGTGGGCTGTTGCCACAGAAGTTAAAATGGGATGTAGCACCATAAGTGTTTAGTGTGAATAAGCCCATGGTGTCATAGAATCATAGAATCATAGAAATGTAGAATTGGAAGAGACCTCATGGGCCATCCAACCAAAACCCTCAGAATGTTGGGGAGAGAAGAGGAGACTAGAAAGACAGAGAAGGATCAGAAAAATTATCAGTCCGTTTGGGGGGAAAGTAGACAGTGGCTGGCCAGAGTTCCAAAGTAAGAAATTGTAACCTCAAAGTGAGCTTGGCTCCAAGTGGTATACAAAGGCATACCCTGCAACTGTCCTGATTTAGCTGGGAAAATCCCAATTAATCTTCTCCTGTCCCATTTTTCCATCTTTTTTTCAAAATGTCTGAGTTTTTCTCTCTCTTCTTTCCACTTCCCCCCTTTGTCCTCAGCTTACTTTAATTGCTACGGAGTTCAAAGTGCAAAAGAAGTTTGCATTCAATCATTTCAGCAGGGACAGAGGAGAGGAGGGGACAGAATCTTACCCTTCCCATTAGGCTCAGGCAAGAGCAAACTGCTGCAGCCCCTCTGGTTTGTGGGTTCTTCCTCACTTATTTTTGCCCATCTTGAGCACACACACTGTTGTGGTCCCAGTTTTCATCTGTGATATATCTGAGGATATGCAAAAATCAGCAACAATTGATAGTTGTTGGGAATGAAAACAGCTTCTGTCCAGCCCAAATGAGGCAAATAAATATGAGTGTTTAAAATGCCGAAGGCAAGGAAGGTGCTTCCCCTTTAGAGTTAAAGAGCAAGCTCAAACAGGACAGTATTCCAAATATGGGCAAGAAACACTGTGCAGAAATCTAGGGTCCATTTAATGAAGGATTACCTTTCCCCAGTCAAAACCTGGAAGCAAAGCCTGGGCCCAGCCATTCCCAGTCAATTCTGGGGCATATCCCAGAGAAAAACAGCACAAGCCTATCCCTTTTTTAAAAAAAAAAAAAAAAAAAAAACGTCCTGTGCCTTTGAGTCTCACTTTCCATAGGTGCAATTTCTTCACGAAACTGGCAGCCATTTTGTTTACGAGGCTGTCGTGTTTATGAGTCATGTCAATTGTGTGCTCCCTCAGGGAGACTTTCCATTAGCACAATGTGTTTTTCCCCAGTATTATTCAGACTTCACATAAAGCTACTTTCAGCATTCAAAAAGCTGGCATGAAAGGGAATAATATAACAAGATTTCAGTGAAATTTAAATTCTGTACCTGCTCTAAAGAAGTTGGCCTTTGTTTAGGAAGCAGGCCACAAATGTATGGTATCGCCTTAAAGTATGTGACAAAAGCATTCTCTTTTGTCCCTGTCAGCCTCTGTTTAAAAATTGCCATTTCATCTTGCTACTGACAAGGTCCCCAAAATGCAGTCTGTTTAATGGGGATTTCAGATAACCACTCCCAGAAGTTTGTCTAAAAGGAAAACATGAGACAGACGTCTCTGGCAGCTGAACAGAACATACAGTTCATTTAACACAAGAGCCCAACACTTGCTTTTTGTTCTGTGGAAATTGCACTGTTGAATTAAAATTGGTCCAAGTATTTGCTTAAAACAGGGGGAGGCATGTTAGCTTGCTCTTGGCAAGTGTGTGTGTATGTACTCATTTTGCGATGCAAGGAACCTCAGTGGAATTTTTGCCTGTGACACGGAGGTTACCTACTTCTGCCTTACTGTCTGTACTTCCCTGGAACAACTCAAATATGTAAAGAGGTAGACATGTCCAACAGTGCATGAAATTGCTGCAAAAGCAAAAACAAGCTAAGGACAAGATTCTGCCATTTTTACCCACCCACATTATATCTCTCCTGAATGTCCCTTCCCATTAATTCACCTGTGCAGAGAGCAAACCAGTCCTTATTGCTGACATCCCACAGTATAATATAATATAATGCATGGTGTAAGAGTTGTACTTAACATACCTTCTGGCACTTATACCTCCTTGCTTTTCTGAGCATTTGAAAACCTTTTGATTGTTTCCACTTGATGAGCGGAGACAGTTGAAGAATGGCACAGCATCACTTCAGCAGAGTGTTACTTTCTGAACATTCTGTTGTCCAAATTAAGGACCAGCATTGCTTCTTTGTGTCTGCATCACTAGGTAGCTCAGGGCTGTGAGATACAAGGAGGAAATTAAACTGGTGACAGTTGTAGTCTGCGAAGAAGAGCAGGAGAGCTGTTGGGTAATGATAGCCTTGAAATAAAGAAGCGTTAGACTTAATCCTCTACCATCTGTCTTCATTCTGCTAATAACCCACTCAATCAGACATCACAGACTGTTTGTTAACATTCAGAAACAGATATATAATCACTAGGAACATGCCATTTCTCCTATCGGGGACTGATCCTTACAAAGACAGAACTTCTAAGGGATATGGTTTTTAACTCAGAATAAAATAGAAGTCCAAGAGAGCTAACACTGAACTTGTGAAAAATGGAAGGCCTACAGAAGCAAAGCATAGCTCAACAGCCCATGGATGGTGGCTTCACTAAGGGCTGAATGCATTGCCTATTTTTGCTACCTTGATGAAATGGTAATAACATGGGAGGTGTGTTCAGTGAGGTGGATCACATATGTCATGCAAAATTGGTGTTTGAATTCCTCTGCTTGAAGCTCTTCTAATTTGCATGTTGGCTTTTCTATCATAGCACAAACACTGGTTTCAGTAATAGGTACCAGCAGAACTTTGTTCTCTCCCTTCTTTTGAGGCCCTTTTCGTACATTACCTGTTTGCACTGCTGGGCGGGGGTTCTCGCGCAAGAAGCCTTGGAAGGAAAGCTGCCGCTTCCCTGCTGCCTGGGCTGCACAGTTCCTTCCTGGTTGCGCTCACACCCCGCTTGCGCCCTGCCCCTTCCTTCCACAGTGCAGCCTGGGAGTTGTAGGCTGCACTGGGGCAGGAAGCGTGCCCGGCACGGCTCAGGAGGCTTCACGCGGCAAGTGAGTATGCCCCAGGCCCCTGACTGGTGCGCAAGCGTGCAGCATTTTCGGCTAAAAGCCGAAAATAAAAAAATGCGTATGCACTCCGCGTCCAGCTCTTGAGTGTGAGTGCATCATGCAGACCACTCCTCACATTTACATGACACTCAAGGGGCCCTCTCGCTTGCAAAATGCCATGCAAAAAAGGCCTGAGACTAGGGCTTCATGACATATTTGAGGGAACCATCAAGAACAGACCCTCTGGCTACCTCCCCTGATTTTCTCCGATACTCTCCCACCGAAAGCTTGCCCGAGTGAAAGTTTTCTGGAGTGAAATCTAGAATGGATTGGCCAGAGAAAGAATTTTTGGATCCCAGTCAACCAACATATTATTTGTCTTTGATTCTGGCACAATCATTGGGAACAAGAAGGGAAACCTCAATTTCAAGGCAGAAATAGGAGATGAAATTTGATTTCCCAAACCAGGTTCCTTCCCTGAATTCTCCCACTTTTCAGAGAATAAACCTCATGGAACTCAATCAGATTTACTTGTGAATAAATGTGTACCGAGTTGCACAGTGAGTCTCCAAAGGCTTTTGGAATGCCCAGCCTAGGGTAAAATGATTACTCATAGGTAAACAGCAGCATTAAGGCAGCAGACACTTACATAAACCTGTGCATATTCATTAGAAGATATATAGACTGCGTATGCATCTCTACTTGCTATCTCTGTATAACCAGGAGCTATCTGAATATGAAGCTGTATAAATGCTCTTTCTAAAGATGTCCTGAGGAAACCATGCAGGTTGAATGAAGAGTCTCTTCCAGCTCCCCACAATATCACTTTCTCCTTTATTCGTGTGTTTTACCCCAGACATAAAATCTTGAAAGACATTAATTCAGGGGTGGATGAGCTGATGCCCTCCAGAGGCAACTCTCACTACCCCGACCATTGTCTTTGGTGCCAAGGGTTGATAGGGAGCAAAACATCTGGAGTGCAAAACATCTGGAGACCTTAGACTGCCCACCTTTGCTTTTGTATGTTTATGGAGGCATGCTATGGGGAAATGACAGGCATTTTGTCTGTTCAGTTACTAAGTAAGAAATAAACCTATTTGTTCCTTGCAGTTATTCTGGCTTTTTCATACAAAGGCACTCTATGGCTTAAGTCCTGTTGTTAGTCCTTACTAGAGTAGACCCATTCAATCAGTGAGATTTGTCTATGTGTTGGCTTACCATTCAACAAATAATTGAATAGGTCTATTCTACTTAGGACTAAACAGGATGCCAGCTTACGATTGGCAAGAAAGAACAGTTTGCTTAATCACAGTGAAAGAGTAGTAGGCATTAATTCTTTGCTTCTTTCATCAATGACAGTTTCAATTTCGCTCCAGCCAACCAGAAACACACCTTTGTCTCTTCTGCTGGTGTTAAAATTTATTATCCAGAGACCAGGACATACAGCAATGGACTCAAACCAGAGGAAAAGGGAGTCCACCTAAATATTAGAAAGAACTTCCTAATAGTGAGAGTACTTCAACTGTGGAATACACCTCCTTGGAGTGTGGAGGAGTCTCCTTCTTTGGAGGTATATAAACAGAGGCAGGATGGCCATCTGTCAGGAGTGCTCTGATTGTGTAATTCGTGCATGACAGAATGGGGTTGGATTGGATGACCCTTGTGATCTCTTTCAATTCTGCAGTTCCATCATCCTGACTTTGAACACCTTGGTACATAGCTGGAAAATATTATGTAAGACTATTACAAGTATTTGGTTGATTAAAACAGTAATGTAAATAAGCGTAAAATAAGATTCAGCTGCCCAGAGATTCTATAGCGCAATGTGGTGGGATACATATCACCAAATATAGGTCTTGTTGTTTCATATTGAATTCCACTGCCATCTTAGTCAAATAGTTGGCCACAGAATTAACTCTAATGTTCTCCCATAGTCACAGGGATACAGCATGTGTTTTGTTTCTGTGCATACACCACAGTCAAAGGAAACTCCAGTTCCTCTTTGTTCATGCTCTCCTGCATTTGACTTTTTGCCAGATTGATATTGACTAGTTAGCAAATCAGCACTGTAGCAATTAAAGTGGGTTTCTGGCAGCCCTCTCATAAAATGACTAACAAGAGCTATTAAGCACAAGGAGGTGTCAACCTATTCCTTTGCCACCTGTTCCACAAGCCGGTGGTTGATAGAAGGTACTCCATACTTCCTTCCCCTATACAAAAGAACTAGAACATAAGCAACCTACTATTCCTTTCTCAGTTATTCTTCTTTCTTCTCTCCCTTCTTTGCTTATGTCTTTTGCAGAAGTACCTTTTTTTCTTTAAAAGCATTGCAACTGAATTTGTAACTGGTTGACTGACCATACCCAAAGGGTGGTCACCAATGGCAGATTCTCATCCTGGAGAGAAGTGACTAGCGGGGTGCCACAGGGTTCTGTCCTGGGTCTGGTGCTGTTCAATATCTTCATTAATGACTTGGATGAAGGAATAGAGGGCACGCTGATCAAATTTGCAGATGACACCAAATTGGGAGGGGTTACTAATATGCCAGAGGACAGGATCAAAATTCAAAAGGACCTGGACGGATTGGAGAGCTGGGCCAAGGCTAACAAAATGAACTTCAACAGAGTGAAATGTAAGGTCCTACACTTAGGCAGAAAAATGGTATGCAGAAATATAGGATGGGGGACATGTGGCTGGCTAACAATACGTGTGAAAGGGATCTAGGAGTCTTAATAAACTACAAGCTGAACATGAGTCAGCAGTGTGATGCGGCAGCCAAGAAAGCCAACGCAATTCTTGGTTGCATCAATAGGAGTATGGTGTCTAGATCGAGGGAGGTATTGGTACCACTTTATTCTGCTTTGGTTAGACCTCATCTGGAATACTGTGTCCAGTTCTGGGCACCCCAATTCAAGAAGGATATGGATAAGCTGGAGCAGGTCCAGAGGAGGGCAACCAAAATGGTGAGGAGCCTGGAAGCCATGCCCTATGAGGATAGACTTAGAGAGCTGGTTATGTTTAGTCTGCAGAAGAGAAGGCTGAGAGGGGACATGATAGCCATGTTTAAATATTTGAAGGGATGTCATGTTGAGGAGGGAGTGGGCTTGTTTTCTCCTGCTCTTGAGACCAGAACAAGGAGCAATGGATACAAGTTGCAGGAAGGGAGATTCCACCTGAACCTCAGGAAGAATTTCCTGACGGTCAGGGCTGTCCGGCAGTGGAATGTGCTGCCTCGGAGTGTAGTGGAGTCTCCGTCTTTGGAGGTTTTTAAGCAGAGGCTGGATGGCCATCTGTTGGGAGTGCTTTGAGGGTTTTCCTGCATGGCAGGGGGCTGGACTGGATGGCCCCTGGGGTCTCTTCCAACTCTACATTTCTATGATTCTATGATTCTATGAATCAGAACCAATAAACCATTTCCAGTGTAGATAACCTGCAAGTATAGGGTGCAAACTAAGTTATCTTTAGCTCCAGCTTGACTTTCAAATATCTAAGGTGGGGAGAACCAAGCCATCAGGATTATTACGGGCCTCATCTGTGGTTTACTGGGGTGGGGGGCAACATGAGGGGATTGAACCTAAAAAAGAATTTGACCAGTGAAATTTTCCTTCAGTTTGCAAATTTGTAGCAGTGCAGAAATTTAAAACTTCTGTTGAATGTTTAGCAACAGAACTAAGGTATCCAAAGAAAAGGAGCAACCAAGTTACAAAGGAAGGACTCACCAAGCACAGCAAATAGAGTTCTGGGCATTTATGATTATCATGCTATCTGCAATGCTAGGAATTTGGAGACTGAAGGAAATGGTCATATCCTGCTACTCTGTGCCTCTCAAGAAAACACACGTATGCTTTCCATTATGTTTACTGGAACACAAGAAGCCAGTTAACAACTGTTGATGAAGTCAATAATCTGCATCACTCATCTGGTTATATAGTAAAACACAATGGTTCATTACCCTCCATGCAGGATGCCCATTGGTAATTTCTCCATGTTCATGCCTCCTCAACTTCTAGGTTGTTTTCTTTTGTTGAAATAGTCCCTTTCTATTAGTTGCTTTGATCGTTTGCATTTCCTGCCCTGTTCTTTGTTATTCTAACTACATTCCATACCCTAGTAGCCTGCGGTCTAATACTAGTAAATCACCCATTGTTTGCTGTCTTCAAACACAAACTTTTCTCAGCTAGGCTTACTAAATGCTATTTACTGTCCCATCAGGTAAGCAATGCCAACCATTTGGTAACACCTTGTGTCTGCATGCTCTTCCCACCTTCAGAGTGGGTAGATGGATCTCAGTCTGTTTGTATTGGTCAGGGCAGGAAACATTTGACTTCCTAGAGGCCTAGAAATGCCATCAGATCCATTTAGGATGTGCAGTGATAAAGGATTGTGGGACTTAGGTACAAAACATTTGAAAAGCTAAAGGTTCATTTTGCTGATATAGGGCATGATTTTAATTAAAAATTGTATGTACATTTGGATCTCCATAGTCATTGGGACTAGGGGTACAGGACTCCAGCAAAAGTAGAAAAAATGCAAATATCAAAATGTATGTGTGTGTTTGTGGGAAGGACGTAAAGGCATGGTGGAGAGAGTGGGTGTCCGGGATCCAAACCAGGTCAGAGAAAGGAGAAGGAAAAGGGTCAGGTTGGCATGGTAGCCCTCTACTTCCTCTCTCTGGCCCATCTCCTTCCTTGGGTGTGTGTGTGGGGTATTGGGAGAGGATTTGCGGTGCTGAGAAATCAGGCTGTGGTCCATCCTTAGCTGGCCAGGCAGCAGCTGGTGGTGGAGGAGGAGGAGGACAAGAGGCAGGTTTTTAAAGGGCTGCATGGCCTGATCAGAGCTACCGAGTATGAAGGTCCCCCCAGAAAAGAAGTGTCGGAGGTAGGGAGACAGGGGCTGGAGAAATTCACAAATAATCAAGTCAATGAAAGTGAAAGCCTCAAATGTGGAGGCCAACTATGTAGTAAAGAAGAGAGCATGACTCTGCCACTTACGCTGTAAGAACACAGTCCACAGCTTAATAAGAAAACTGTGAATCTACATTGACAAAGACATCCCTTTCACATCAAGCAGCAAATATGTTCAGCTACTTGACAGCCAGTTTTAGTGAGAGATGGACCAGATTGCATTCTCTCACTGATATCCCTGGTGCAAAGCATTCTGGGATACATGTAGCACTCATCGCCTACTCAGGATTAGGGAGCATGATTAATTATTAACACATGTAACCTGTGCTGTCATCTGCATTAACAATTTTCAGCTCAACAAGTACACAAACTAACACATGCCCATAGACATTGGAATAACACCCAAGCAAAGCGTACTGGGGGCGCAAGGTGATGTTAATGATTCACCATATATTCCTTATAATGTCCACACAGATTGATGTATAATTCAAGATGCACATCAAAACAAAGAATTCATATGCATAGAATTTGTTCCTAATATATCTATATAAAGCCTCTCTCAGCCAAACAGTATGAATGCATATCACTTAGCTGACTGCCAAAGTGAATTCCAAAAACTCAGTGTTTTTGTTTTTGTAGGGACAGCTAAAACAGGGAAACTAAAGCATACATATTGTTTTGACAGCCCGTATCCTAAACTTCAACTTTACCCTACTGATGGAGGGAATTTTCTTCTGTTGTTGTTTCAGATAGATCCATACAACTGGGATCAGTAGTTCACAGAAGTGAATCTGAAATCCAGATGGGCTATTTGACACATTGTAGAAAGGTTGCCCCAGAGTCTGTTCATACTCCACAATTATAGCACTATGATTTCACTTTGACTGTGATGACAACAACCTATAGAATCCTGGGATCAGCAGTTTAGGGGGTGATATTAAGAATTCTCAGCCCAACTGCTCCTGTCCCTCACTAAGTTGCAAACTCCATGATTCCATAGGATGCTGCCACGGCAGTTAAAGCAGAATCATAGCACTATAGCTGTGGAGTGTGAAAGAGACCCTAAACAGCTTTCTACCATATTGCTAATAAGGATGGATGAAAACTTCTTTTGGTTCTTTAAAGAACCTACCAAAATTCACAAGCTTCTTTTTTGTTGACTGCAACTCCTTACTATCCCTAGCATTTAGCATTTAAAATAGAATCAGATTTTGAAATGAGAAAGAGACCAGAGGCTCAGAGATAGAGAGTGCACCTGAACGCACACATACATTACCAGCAATCCCATTCCTTAACTGGGAAAAATAGAGAACCTTTCCCCCTAATTCATGACACAGACTGCTGCAACTCTAACCCTAAGGGCTCCAATACTTCTAGAGACAATGGTACTTTATTATGAACACAGGACCTTTGAGATTGTTTGGAGACCCCTAGAAGACCAGGAGTGTGACATTTAGAACAGAGTACATGAGGGATGGGAAAATTTTAACCTTTCAAATGTTTTAAACTGAAGGTTCCACGATCCTTAGCCATTGCATGCCGAGCATGGTTGCTGGAAACTGTAGGCCTGTTACCCTGTGAATTGGGGGGAGGTTCCCGGGAGGGGTGCCCAAACAACAAACCAAACCTAAGCAAAGATGGGGAAATTAGCTGGAGCACTCTCTTGGCTAACAAGAGGCAGGGCAACGCAGCAGGATCTTTTACCCTATGTATACAGCGTCAGGTCAGTGAGCAGACAAATGGTTCAAACAACAATTAAGATTTATTGAACAGTTATTAAAGAAAAGCACAAACACACTCCTAACTAGAAAAGGAAACAGAGTTTCAAGGGGAATGGGTGATACGCCACCTGTCCTGCAGTCCTGGAGAAGCCAGATTGAAGAGGAAGAAACCCGGCGTGGCAACCGAGGGGAATCTGCTGAACCGAGCGGTAGCAAGGCAGAATAAAGTTCAAGCAATCCGGCGAGAGTTCCAAAGAGCTCTCAAAAGCGGGGGAATTTTTATAGGAGAAAGAACAACCACAGGCTAGTCTGGTCTTGGGTGAAAACAATAAGTTTTAGGATGGAGACAAAGCCTCCAAAAGGTCAGAATTTGCATGATTGGGTTAGAGTCCAAATTGACAATAGTATGGCTGGTATGTAAATACTGCTAGCTCGGCAGTTAAGTACCTAGCTCAACAGGATGTCCTCTCAGGGCAGAGGGTCCCTTTGTGGTAGTGTGCATAAGTAATGAAGGTGTTTGTTTCGGGAGGTCCCCTAAAGCAGATCTGGCAATATCTGGCTTGATTTGGTGGGAGCAGCAAGTAATAGCCATGCCTAGCTTCGTGCTTGTTCGGCAGGCCTCACAAACACTTAGCTGATGGCAGAGTAGGAGCGAATTATGATATCAAAATGATATCTTTGGTTCACCAAAGGTCAGGCCAGAACACGGTGGTAACAGGCCCACACCTCTAAAGGTGAACATTGGGCTATGTGCACCATTTTGTACCCTCCAACTCTGTTCCAAAGCATCTCTTACTCTGCAGCTCTGCCAATTTGCCAGGAGCAGTCCTGATTAATACTCTTTTGTCCCATTTTTTCAGCTGCTTTTGAAACGTCCCAATTTCTCTCTCTTCCTCCCACTTTCCCCCCTGACTTGAGTTGTCGCAAACTGAGTTCAAACTGTAAAAGCAGTCTGCACTTGGTTCAATCAACAGGGACATGAGATAGAGGAGGGGATAGAATTTCACCTTTTGCAGTAGGCTCAGACAAAAAGCTGTGTTTTCCTCCTCATTTTGCCATCTTGACTGCACATATCCCAGTTTTCACCTATAAAATGTTGAAGTGTATGTCATTGTTCTGGCTCAGTATAAGGTAGTTTACTGTTTCATTGACCCCACAAAAGAAGATGGATGTTTGTTTCTTTAAGTTCCTCCTTGAACCCCATCCTGTTAGGGATAAGATTCAGATCAGGAGTAGGAATGGAGGTGGCTGGATTTGTGGAAGAGGGAGGTGTGTATACATGCAAAGGAAAGCTGTTTTATGGTTTACAATTATCTTGTACCAAACCTCCAAATAATTATAACTCGTGCATATTAATAATTGATCCAGAATGGCAGCCCTGCGCCACAGAGCAGACGCTAGAATGAAGGAGTTCAAGCTGGGTTTTCATAATTGTGCCGTGGTCTAAACGGAACAACTGGTAAAATGGCAACCCGGGCGCCATGCATTTGCATACATGCGCTTTCCCCTCCCCTCGCTGGAGTCAGTGAGCTATTAGAACAATTAACTAGTGCGTCCATTAAAGGCAAGGCAGCAATCATTTTGTTTCTAATTTAGAATAAATATAAAAAGCCCACTTGTGCAGCTGAGTGGCTTATTTGTCCTGCTTAAAGGGATCTAATGGGGGTGACTGTTGTCAACAGAGAAACCGCTTTTCCATTTCCATTTTTTTCTGTTAATTTGCTTTTTCTCTCTCTCTCTTAAACTCAATCTCTTCCCTCCTCAGTTTTGAAATAAAAACTTTAGAGAGAGAGAAAGGAGGGAGCTTTATAACAGGAGAGCTGATCATAAGCTGAGTGATTTGTCAATGAAGGGTTGCAGTTTTGGACTAAGGCTTATTAGCTTCCTGAGCAAGAAACTCTTCCATTACATTATGCAATTTCTCTTTGAGGACAGGAAGCAGTAGCAGTGGCCCTTTCCATACGCAGTTATTAAGGCAGACCAATGCATCTTGCCACGTAGGTCTTCTGCACCTTGGAGTGGACTAGGTTAGGTTTATTTACCTTCGTTCTGCACGTAGTTCTAACTAAACGCGCCCCCATGTGGTGGTAAAACATGCTATTTGAAAACCAGAAGAAATCGGTTTTCCAATTTTCCAGATTGCTCCAATTCGTACTTTCACAGTGGTGCAGACACGTACATTTGCGCCAATGCAAATTGGTGCTCATGGGAGGGGCCAGGGGGTAGTATGGACTTACGCACGTATGCAATGACGTACTAAACTATGCAAAAAAAAAAAAAAAGGACAATCACAGCCGACGGGGCGGGGTGAGGGGAGTAGCGGGAGTGGCCACGGTGGAGGCGGTGTGGATTCATGAACTCGCACTCCTCCGAATCAGAATGGAACATATGCAGTAGCTGTGCAGAAGGAAATGAGGGAAAGTCCGCCTTGTTTCGAGCCCAGACAATCCGGTAAGAAACAGCATGAACCGATTCACCAGCCTCATGCGGAAAGGGCCAGTGTCTCAGTCCTCACTTATTCAAAGCACCTTTGCAAAGCAGGTAACCTGGACCCAGGTGTCCAGGGTAAAAGCACAAAATCTGCTTTTCAAGAATGGAGCCTGGGAACCATTTTTACTTTTGTCAACAGGATTGTGTTTTTGCAGTGACCCAGAAATGGACCCACAGCAAAACTAGGCCCAATGTGGATAGTTACCAATTCCATACCCTTTTCATACTTTTCACAGATGAAAACCTGGACGTGTGTGGTCAAACAACTTCTGAATGAGTCAAGTTGCCAAAAGTTATTAGTTAGGAAGAACACATAAGTTCAGAGGCTGCAGAAGTTTGCTTTTGCCCGAGCCTACTGGAAAGGACAAGAACCGGCCCCCTTCTCTTTTCTCCTTGCCACTGAGTTAACTGAGTGCAAACTATTTTTGCACTTCAAACTCACTTTTCAGTAGTTGAACTAAGCCAGGACAAAAGGGGGAAAGTGCAAGGAAGAGAAACTGGGACGTGTTAAAAGCAGCTGAAAGACTGGAATGACAGAGGATTAATGGAGACCATTCCTGCCAAACTGGGAAAGCTGGAAAATATGAAATTTGCTTTTTGAGTTTGAAGTGCCTTGCACAGGCTGGAAAGAGATACAACAGCTGTAGGGAAAGTGCAGCCTGTAGACCAACTGTATCCCCAAGATGGACCTTTGTGCCCACCCAAAGATTCTAGAACGTTTGAAGCTTGAAAATTGCCCAGAATACATCCACTTGACTTCTTTCCATCACACAACCCCACAAGGCCCAGTAAACCCTTTACTGGAGGCCACAAACCATATACTGCTGACATGCCAGAGCAGCCTGTAGGGGAATTAGGAGATAAAAATTGGGCCCCACCACCATTTTCTACAGTTGACCATCCTAATAAAGATCTATTGCCAAAAAAACACTCTGCCCAAATACCAAGTATCTCTGTTCCTCTTCAGTACCATTTTTTCTCCTTGCTGCTGCTTACCCCTGGATTAGTGACATGGCTGAATAAAATGCACTCTAAGACAATGCACTCAATCAAATATAATTATGTAGTGAATGATGTGTGTCACAAGGAGAAGGTGGATCAGGATCTATTGGTAGATCTCACCCAATTGCGGGTGGGGACAAAACTGCTCATTCTTGGGTGCAGGAACAAAGTAAGCAAAGAGTTGCACCCCATTTCCTTCACTGTCATTTCTTTCTCGTGGGCATCAGAGTGCCAATCAGACTTTCTTTCTTTCTTTCTGCTTCTGCTGTCACTAGAAATAGAGGTGCTGCCTGCTCTGCCACTTGGCAGCTGTGTGTTGGAGGAGCTTACGTTGTCACTTTCATCTTGTGAAAGGAGATGCCATTGCAAGTGATTAGGAAAGGCAGCTCCTGTATAAACTGAAGGGAGCCTTTTGTTTTTTCACCAACCGAAGAGAATTCTAAGGGAAGTTGGGGGAGGCTACAACGGAGGCACCCATGAATTTGTGTTAAATGTGCCTTTATGAGTGAGGTGTTCCTGTTGGTGAATCTCTCATTGCTGCTTGACATGCCTGATACTCAAATGAGACATCAGTGCAAGCTTCAAACTTGAATAGGGGAAAAAAAATTCTCCTCTTTGGGTTTGTCTGATGTCAGAAAGAGAGGTGTTTTGCTTGGCTAACTGCAAGCCTTGCTGAAAGGGAAATCACCACATTGAAATGGCCATGGTTGCATCTCAGTTGCCTGTATGTGAGAGGGAGAGAAAGAAACAGAGAGAGAGAAACCATTTAGATTTTACCACCAGCACATATATCCAACAATAACCATTATCTCTGAAAGAGGAAAGTACTCTACTGAAGGAACAAGAAAACTTTGGCCCATGGCTCCTAGTCTGGTCTCTTCCTAGGTCACAACTAATTTCCACAAACCTTACCACTCAGTGACTTCACTCTGGTTATTTATATTACTTGTGGATTACTCCCAGCTGTAATACAGAGGGAGAAAACTTTGCAGAGATTGGAAAAGGGGAACATGTGGATGCAAATATTCATTTTTTCCTAATCAAGGATGGCTACTGTGTGAGAGAGAATGTGTTATTGTTGTTGTGGTTTTAATGGAGATAGTAGGAATATAAATAATTTGACTAATTCATCCCCATTTCTAAGGGGAAATAATTTCTGCAGTTTTATCCCTCCTATGACAAAAACAACTATTTCTGAGGAGTCCTCACCCTGCACTTGTTTAGTACAAAGTGTTTTGCAAAATTATTCTATATAAAAAGGAGGAAGGGAGTGGGAGAAAAAAAAAGAGAAATGTTACCTTTTATTATTTTAGTATGAGCTTTTGTGAATATAAACCCACTTCTTCAGATGCAGTGCAGAGTGATATTAAGGTCTCAGGTTATAAAGCATATTTATATAGTTGTGGCAGTGGGATGGAATGTAATAGGATCCAGAAAGATGCAAATCACATCTCTTGCCCTAAATTTTCAAAGGAATGGGCAAGATAATACATGTCTTTCAAATCTTTGCAGTGGTTAGTTAATGCTGATGTGTGAATGCAATAAATGTGCTTAGCAAAAGTCAGTTTCCCTGGGTTCAAAACTCTCTCTGAGAGGATCTGAATGGTTTACTGTATGCGACTGTTGCTGATGCTTAATGAATCATGCTTAATGACATCAACAGAGGAAGCTCCTTATGACATCACCAGAGGAAGCTCCTTGTGACATCACAAGGAGTCACCCCTATATCTCTGAGATAGTTTTGACCCAGCAACCCTGTGGTCTATGGATGGGGCTGTGAAGGGAGAAGAATTCTTCACCCAGCTCTACCATCAAACTGCCAAAAAGTGAATTAAAAAGAAAAAATGAGAGCAGTAGATAGCTATGTTCTGAATACAGGTCAGGTCCATCCATGTTGGTCTTTGCAAAGGTCAAATTACTCAAGCATTCCTAACTCCAAAGATTATATGTTGCCATAGCAGGGAAGCTTATCATATACCTGCCTTATTCAGAACTGTGGGCATTGGGAATCCAACTGCTCCCTTAAAGGCATTCATGCATATAAGATAATATCAAGGAAACATCTGTACCTAATTGGAGAGTATCAGAAGGTCAAATGCTATGCCCTGATGTTTGCTTTTGTTAGTAAACCAAATGTATAACGTTTGTCTTTTGGTTGCACACTTCTTTGCAGCAAGGAGTAATAGGAGATTAAGCAAAAGGTTAGCCCTCTTTTGTGTGAATACTTTTCTCCTCTCTATATTGATATTTTCTCTCTCAAACAGATTATTGAGGTATAAGAGATACTTTAATAGCACACATTCAGGCATAATTGTCTTCTCTGTTAGTGGCCATGGCCCTTTCACATTCACTTCCATGGCTTTGGGTACTGTGATAAACTGTTTCCCAGCAGGTAATATTTCATAAGCAACACAGGTCACTCCATTGACTCAGTCTCTACTGGACCAGAACCCACTGTTGCAGGTCTGTTTATACCATTATGCCAACTTAAAATGATGCTATAAATCCTACACCAATCTGTTCCACCTTCTCTGGGAAACTCACACTGAAACTGTCCTCAAAAGTTCAGTATTTTTTGTTTCCATTTCCCTTGAAATGTCCTATGTGTTGTATGCCTCCAAGCTGTTTCCAACTTATGGTGACACTGAGGAAAACCTATCACAAGGTTTTCTGGGGGCTTAGAGTATGTGATGTGCCCAAGGTCATCCAGTGGGTTTCCATAGCTGAGTGGGGAACTGAACCCAAAGATTCTTAACCAGAGTGCAGAATGACAGAGGCTGTTTAGTACATGTGGAAATGACAATATATTTTTGTGAATATAACCATGTGCTCCTCCTGAATTGCTGCTTATATACTGTCATGCTAAACTAAGATCTCTAGGGCAGCCCTACCATTAGACAGAGGGAAGCAGCCACTGCAGGTGGTAGATTCTTTCTGCATCTCCATCTTGTCCTAAACCTCTTAAATTAGTCTGGTATCTTTAGAGATGATGAGCCCCTCACCCCATTGCCCATACTGAAGTAAGATTCAGTGGTCAGACCAACCAGCTTCTGTTCATGGAACTGAGAGGTGGGTGTAACATTTTGTCCTTTGCTTCAAACAATAAAATTTATTTGTCCACTCCAGCCATATAAGGATGGTGGACTCTGTTGAGTAGCCCCTGTCATTTCTGTGTCTTTTTACCTATAATCTTGTTCCAATACATTTCCACACTGATATGCTTTTTTTTTTTTCAAATCCTCTAAAAATGGGTATTCTGACATGGTTTTTAATGTGCTTCCTCCCTCTCAAAATACATATTTTGATATATTTAGCAGTGAGAACTCTGTCATAATAGATTCATACAAGTGTGAAAGCTTGTGAATAGCTGAGTTTTACCCGGTGTGTTAGACCAAGGGTGGCAGTTCAGTTTCTTTTGAATAGGAGTTCGCAAAGATCGAAATCCTCCAATATCTCTCAGTTGTGTTCAGGAGCCACTCACCTTGCCTTTTTCAACACACAAGCAAGAGAGCACCTATTTCTGCCTCCATTGTCATGTTCCTCACTTGAAAAATGAGAGGTTGAAATGGAGAGGTTGCTGTTGTCATGGAGCCTCTCCAGAACCCTAGAAAATCTTGCTTGCATGGCATACTTCCGCATGAACCCACTCCTTGTCCGATGCATCACTTTCCATGTGAGGAAAGCAGTAATGAAGAAGACTTTGTTCTCAATTTGGGGAAGGTGTGGCAAGTGATGTTTAAATATATCTTTACTTCAGCCCTGAACTATATGTGCCACCAAGGGTAGAATGAATAGTTCTATATATGGAGTGCCCATCAGGGTCACAGGGCAATGAAACATACACACACATCTGGAATGGCTCTACCCACCCAGCTTGTCCATTGGATGCCCACAAAAGGAATTGTTGAAATGGCTTCCTATTCAGGCCAGGTTGTTTTTTGTTTTTTGTTTTTTTGCGGGGGTGGGATAATGACAATCGAAGTGATCTAGGTTCTACTTAGTTCCTAGGTTCTAGCTGAAGTCTCTAATACTAGATGTAGCTCTTATAATATGTGTATGCGGCTGTTTTATGGATGAAAAAGTAGCAGGCAGTAACCTGTCCTACAATAGGTTGTTCATTTAGAGTTTAATCTGGTATATTATATTTCTGTTATCATTTCTTGTTTGTGGTAACATCACAGAGTATGGTCCTTCACATGCTTTTGCTTCAAACTGTAGATAATGAGCTTGCATTCATGAACACTATCCTCTGTCTGTGATGTGCTATTCTTCTATGTGTTGGAACACAAAGATTCTGAAATGATGCAGTCTTATGAGTCTTCTACCTGTGTAGCTAGGTGAGATGTAAAATATACCTAGTGTATTTCACCTGGTAGCTAGGCAGAGAGTAGTACAGTACAGGGTTGTTGTTTTTTCCTGTAAACCCCTGAGAGCCACTTGTCTTCTTTAAAAACACCCCCACCACCCACCACCCACACACACACAAATAAGCAATTTGACCAGTGAACAATAGAGTTGTGGGATCTTTCTGCTCTAGCTGCACTGCTGCCCTTTTTGTGAACAAAGATGAGTTTTGCCAAACCAAGGAAGGCCCTTTGTTATAATACTGTCTACGCACCATGTTGGCTCCCTTGCAGATATAATCATCCTAAATAGGCTGATGTGGCGAAAAGGATTCTGATTCTTAGCTTGAATTGGGAGGAGAGTTGGCACACAATGTGTTTTAATAGAGATTGCAGCAGGAAGATAGAGAAATATTGCATGACTAATAATGCCCATCAATATTTATGAGAGACCAACTGTGTGACATATATAAGACTTTAGCTTTATAGAAGGAATTGGTGGGGGAACCTGCTTGGTATTTTTGGAAGCAAACTGTAACTGAGGTATTTAGGCTGGTCTGGAAAATAATGTTCCCAGCTGTCACCTCCAGCTCAGTCTAGAATGTGCCCAGGAATCTTTTAAAGGGCTGAAACTCAGTAAGGAAAGCTACTCAGGAGCTTCCGACTGAAAACCAAATGATCCTGATGGAGAGATCTTCCTCACCTATGACACCATGCTGAGCATACCCAACTCCCTTGCTGAACAACTGATGGGAGTTTTCATCTCTGACAACATTGATCACCATGCCTCCTTTTTCTTCAATCAGCACTCTCATTTCACTCCTCCAATATAAAACTTTGGTGTCTAATCTTCTTGCTTCAGGAGCCACATTTCCCAAGAGAAAGAGATGTAATAATTTCAAGGAATTAAAACTTGTTTGAGAGAGAACAATGTGCACAATCAAGCTTTGCTAGAAAGGTGACTCCAATGACTCCCTTGATCATTTTGGTTGTCACTAAGGGCTTTTTCGCACTTGGCAAACAAAACTCCCTGTTCTGTTACTTACTGGACTGGCGTACTCCCTCGGAGGATCCAGGCTGATCCAGAGCAGTGTGTGGCCGCGCTACACGCTGCTGGGACGAAAATGGCGGCTTCCAGTTGGTGGAGGCTGTCCACCAACCAGTGAAGCTCGCCAGCCTAAAGCCCGCCCCCGGAAGATCTGCAGGCTTATGCTGGTGCGAGCTTGCAAATCTACACCGCAGCCACGAAGTGGGGGCGTGCTGTGCTGTTGAAAGACCTGTTTTAAGTGGTCTTTCAATAGCACGGCGAGCGACCACTTCTGGTTGTTCTGGAGTGGGCTGAAGTCTGGAACTACAGAAAGTAGTCTGGAACCAGTCCACCCCCAAGTGCGAACGTCCTCGCTGGAGGACGCTCTGCCCCATTGCAAAAACAAAGTGTGGAAAAGGCCTATGTCTGGCTTCCTGTTAAAACCAGACAGAGATGGTGGAATGAGGAATTTGGAACCAAACACAAAAGATCCAGCTGTTACCTAGGCAAAATCCCTCCTTGACTTGGATTTTTCCTAATTTTCTTTTTGCTTTTTGCTTTTTGCTTTTTCTTCTCTTCTCTTTCTTTCTTTCTTTCTTTCTTTCTTTCTTTCTTTCTTTCTTTCTTTCTTTCTTTCTTTCTTTCTCTCTCTCTCTCTCTCTCTCAGATAAGGGGGATCCAGTGGACAACCTGGCTATCCAGTAGAGGGGGCAAAGTGTGGCCCTCAGACCATATTTGGCTCCAGGGCTCTTTTTTGTTATCTTTGACTACTCCAATCTCCCACTATTGCTCTTTGCTGGGCCAGAAATAATAATAATAAAAAAGACTGGTTTGCTCTTGTGGAAGCCTCCTGAATTGCAATTCATCTTTTAAATAAATAGCCAAAAAAACAAAACAAACAGACCTGCTGCAACCCCTCCCCAGTTTTTCATCTTAAGTTTCCACCTTAGGTTACTCACACCTATATTTTGCATAAACACTTAATTATGGAAGTCATAACTCCTATGTCTGGGGAGCTGCTTAATTTGTGTGCGTGTGTGCGTGCATGTGCACATGCACATGCTTGGCAGTATTTGTAGTCCTTGGATGATCCTTTGTTGTTGTGTGTCTTCAAGTCATTTCTGACTTATGGTGACCCAAAGGTGATTTGTTAGGGAGGGCTTTTCATTGCCTACCTCTGAGGCTGAGACAGTGTGACTTACACAAGGTCTCCCAGTATTTTTCCATGACTAATGAGGATTTGAAGGCTGGAGTCCCAGTGCCCAAATCCAATACTCAAACCATCTGGCTCTTGGGAAGATTCTAAAGGAATGAAATTAGCCCCTTCATCTGCTACATATAGAGACACATCAGAATAGAGGAATCCTTTACTGTACAAGCAGCATTCCCATATATGGCTGCCATGGCTCTCCATACTTAGGAGTGGCATAAAAGTGTGCAACTTTCCAGTTGCATTTTTCTGGTTCTAGTTCTGGCAGATACTGGCAGCGAAGCAAGTGCTGTCCGAGATAAGCTGCGTCTTTGTTGTCTCCTCTGTCGGTCTCCTGTTTTAAAATTGCATTTGGAGTTCATTTCATGACTTGAATGTATATGTACAATTTATGCCTACCATAAAAAGGGATAAATGTACATGCATAGATCTGATAACAATCACCAGCTCATTTTGTGAACAGCCCCTAAGGTTGTTGTAGAGTGTTTTACAAATAAAAGCAGTAACATAGGAGAGGGGATGAAAGCAGGACATACCACACAGTTTTGCATCCGAAGTTGAACTATTGGCACTATTTGTTGCAGCTACAGGGTGGATGTCCTATTAAACTTACTAAAGACTGTCATGGGAAAATAGTAAGGATTCCCACCCCCACCCCCTTGCATTGCTGGCCTTCCTGATTAGGAGGGTGACTGGTACTGTCATCTCCAGTCACTGATCAGAGATAGAAAAAGGATTCGCCTCCATGCCTTTGCCTTCCGAACAAGAAAGGCTGGTGGGGGGGTGTGCACTCTTCTCACACTGATGTTTGTGGCTTGGGGGACAATCAAGGTTGTGGAACCGGAAGGATCTCTGTAGGATATTGCAGATCAGATAGGAAACTGCCATCGATCATACCTAGGTTGAGTCCTAGAAATTTGTTTTCTCTGGTCTCTAAGACTACAGGTGTAATCATTTTGGTGGTTCCTAACTCTGTTTCCCAAGCCTTGGTTTCCTCTGTACTGCCAAACATTGTGTGGGTGGAAGTGTACATGTATTTTATACCTGATTTGGTTTCATCTATCCTCTACAAGTAGAGCCAGCATGGAGCAGCAGTTTAATCATTGCACTGGGACTCTGGAAACCACAGTTCAAATCCCTGCTCAGCCATGGAAACCCACTGGGTGACCTTGGGCAGGTCACACACTCTCAGCCTCAAAGGAAAACAATGGGACCCTCCCCCCAAAAAAACAAATCTTGGCAAGAAAACCCTTAGATAGGTTCACCTTAGGATCATCATGAGTCTGAAATGACACAAAGGCACACACCAACACTACAGCAACCCCTTAAAAGCAGAAACATGACGATCCCTGTCAGGGTTGTGGAACTGGAGGGTCACTGCAGGGCACTGCAGATCACATTGCCATGGCTGAGTTCCAGAAATTTGTGTTCTCTGGTCTGTAGGATGGCAGCTTTAATCATTTTAGTTGTTCTTGATTCTACTTCCCAAGCCTTGATCCCCTCTGTACTCCCCAGTGTTGTATAACTGTGCATGTGTTTTATACCTGCTTTGCCTCCATCTGCCCCTGAAAAGTAGAAACATGAATATCCATGTTCTAACTAAATCCCAGTTAGAGCTATTAAGAAGATTCACAGAATGGGAATCATGTACCAAGTACAAGATGATTTTCACTTCTCTCTCTCTCTCTCTTTCTTTTGGGTCTTGAAGAAATCACATAAAAATTGTTTTCCCATTTTTGTTTTGTTTTGGTCCGGAGGAGAATTTATCAGATAATTTATTCACAATTTTCTTGATCACTGAATAAGTTATTGGTGGGTATTGTTTTGATTACAGGGTTCTCTCTAGCCATTGTTTTTCAGTTACATAAAATACTAGAGATACAGATTTGGGAATGCAATCAAAGCTGTTGTGGACTCAGGAAGAAATTTATTACTAGGCAACCTGGACCTCCTTGGGCTTCATATAGCCTAGACCAGCCCATTATGATGTGAGGCACTTCTCTGCTCTCATCAGCAGGCAACTCACTTGATCAGCTGCAATAAACTGCAATAATCTCTTATGTAATCTTCCCAAACTCTCCAATAAATGGAATGAAAACTCTTTACTGCTCCACTTACCCACAGCCCCCTCTTAAACAATGGAGTAGGGACTGTATTGGAACATGTTAAACATGTAGGAAATCTAGCAAAAAAAAAAAAAAAAAAGGTGGTCACGTATGTTTATCTTCTCTAAGGGCCCTACAATATTATAGCATTATTATTCCACTTTAATTGCCATGGTAACATCCTACGGAATCCTGGGATTTGCAGTTTAGGAAGGTGCAGTCAGAATTCTCTGCCAGAAAGCTCTTGGGCCTCACTAAACTACAAACCCCAGAGATTTCACAGAATGTTGCTATAGCAGTCAAAGTGCGATAATGGCACTATGACAGTGTAGTGTGATAGGGCCTGAAGTTTAAGCACGGGACATCTCTATCTGTTTCCCTCCCTGAATTGCCCTGCAAAATCACAGAAATCACAGAATCAGAGAATTGGAATAGCTCTAGAAGGTCGCAACTTTCAAGAAACACTCCTCCCCAAAATAAACTCACAGAAACAATGTTTTAAAAGAACATTTTTCATGAATGGCTTTTTACCCAAACTCAGCTAGAAACAGCCCAAAACTTCAGCAAAGTATGGCAGTTTCACCCTCAGTTCCATCCCAATATATTAGAAAAACAAATTCTGGGGGAAAAACGGTTGAAATTGATGCAGTATTATTTCTAGTCATGTCAGAAGCACTGGTGCAGCTCCCAGAGGAAAGCGGTCCAAAGGTGAAAAACTGCTGTTTTTCTGGGGCTGAACCCCCATCTTTTTAAACAACCTTTTGTCTAGCAAAAAAGATGAATTGCTTCTAGCCACTCCCCCTCCCATACAAATTTCAGTCTGAACGGCCCCCTTGCAACAGAATACAGCCTCAGGTTTGCAACCACATGCACAACCACGTGTGTACATGAATCCATTTCAATATGCCCACCAATATGTGCATGCACTGGGGGTGGGATGAAACGTTTGTTGATTTACTGACTTGGGTCAAATTTGGAGTCATCCTCACCCCTTGAGAAATTTGTGCAGGGAGAAAAGTTGCATGATTCTTCCTAGGTTAACACAAAATTTGCAGTTTTGGAAAACTGTGCAGGAGTTTAAAAAATTGCACAACATTGCTGTACCGACCTGTGCTCACAGTCTTTTCACTGCACACAGAAAATTATGCTGATTTCTGAGGGGAAAAGAATCCCACTCACTCTTCTTATGTTGTTTTCACTATGTACTCAGGAAAAATGCAAACAATGTGGTGAGGGGTTCAACATCATGACTGCAGCCTTTGCCCGTGTCAACATTGTGCAACTCAAATGTTACATTGCAGGAAAAGAAACTTGGGCAGACTAAAGCCACAACCTTTGCTGGATTGAATGTTTTCAGTCACCATGCTGAAAGCGTCATAATTTCTGGGAAACTATGCAGTTTTCTGGGCAAGCTGTGCAGCTTTTGTAGAAAGGTTGCCCAGTTTCTCGTACTTGTGGGCAAAAAATTCTTGAATGTAGCTTTGGGATGAAAAACTGTTCCATTGTTCTCAATATCTATAAGGAATTGGAAAAAATCAAGATTCACCAGCCCTAGCATGCACATCAATTTACACCTCCATGCACAATTCCTTTTCCATAATCTTGAACTGTGTAGATGTTCCACACTGGACAAAAATATCCAACCAGTTATGCGTTTCACAAAATCATAGTGATACAAGTGACATTAGGGGGCCACCTAGTCCAAACCCCTACCATGCAGAAGTACTTTGCTAAAGCATTTCCAAAAAATGGTCATCCAACCTCTGCTTTAAGACCACTGGAGAAGGAGAGTCCATCTGTAAGCTGCCAACAGGATGCTAGCCAAAGGCTTTGTGTTCAGGCTGGTATTTTTACCTGAGCAATTATGCTTTTCTTGGAACATGTGAATAGTGCAGGAAACGGATATTCCCTTCAAGTAATGATGTTGGACTGTGAGATGCTTGATGAGACAGAATCTTGCTCTCACTCAACAGAGGCCCTTTTTTCATGGCATTTTCCATGTGAAAGAAGGCCTGGAGCATCACGCGATTGTGAGGAGCGATCTGCACGATGCACTCACAATCGCATGACGCTCCAGGGTAGGGCAGGCACTGATCACACACCTTTTCATTTTCTGCTGGAAGCTGAAAATGGTGCGTAATTGCACATTGCTTCCAGGCCCTGTGTGCACTTACTTGGTGTGCAGAGCCTCCAGAGCCAAGCCGGTTGCACTTCCTGCCCCAGCGCAGCCCGGGAAACTCCCTGGCTGCACTGCAGAAGAAAGAGGCGGAGCTCTCACACAAGCAGGCAGTTCGTGCAGAGCCTATGCACCCCGAACATGAGAGCCTCTCGCCGGAGGCTGCTCATGCGATCCCAGCACCCCAGTACCAGAAAAAGGTAAGGTGCGGAAAGGGCCAGAGTTCTTTCTTTGTTCCGTTTCAGATCCCACCTACAGCTGTGACTGAAGGTTTTATGTTGTTTCTGACTTATGGCAACCCTGAGATGACCTTATCATATGGTTTTCTTAGCAAGTTTTCTTCAGAGGGGGTTGGTCATTGCCTTCCTGGGAGGCTTAGAGAGCATAATGTGCCTAAGGTCACCTAGCTGGTTTCCATGAACAAGCAGAGGTTCAAACTCTGGTGTTCCACAGTCCAAATCCAAAATTCAAATCACTACAGCATGCTGACTCTCTTCCTCAC
Source organism: Iguana delicatissima (assembly GCA_948472985.1). Lineage (NCBI taxonomy): Eukaryota > Metazoa > Chordata > Lepidosauria > Squamata > Iguanidae > Iguana > Iguana delicatissima. Next base: position 176,956 of record CAOKZL010001767.1, on the reverse strand, counting down.
TGAATAGCTCTGACTAAATGGGCCTCACTTCTAACTTGGTGGAGAGGGCTACTGAAAAACTCTCACCTACGTGACCACAAATCAAACTCCTGCACAACTTTGTGCCCTCAAGATGAGATATCATCAGCCACAGTTAGCATGGCCAACAGGAATTTTGAGAGTTGTAGTTCAAGGTTGAGGCAGAAATAAGGGAAGATAAATGGTACGAGAGGATATCTGGTCTTTATGAGGTAATTGTGAGTATCTGTGCATGTGTGTGTGTGCCTTCAAGTCACCCTGCCGACTTACAGTGACCTTGAGATCTTCATAGGGTTTTCTTAGGCAAGGAATACTTAGAAGTAGATTTGCCAGTTATTTCCTCTGAAATCTAGCCTACAGCAGCTAGTATTCTTTGGCAGTCTCCCATCCAAGTACTAACCAGGGCTGATCTTGCTTGCCTTCTTATATCAGAAAGGACCTGGTGCTGAGTTACAAAACTTTCCTGTCAAGGGTTGCTTTTGTTTTCCCAGTATGCTGACTAATAGCTTATTCCGCAGGCACAAAGGAAACACCATTTGAGAAATCTGTCTATTATCTTGCCTTGAGCATTTTGCTCCCAAAGACTCTGAGGTAATGAAGCAACAGTAATGTAGCTTCCCTGTGTCGATCTGCTGCATCTGTTCTGGGACCACTGGGTGGAGTCATGGTTCACCACTGCATTTTCTGAAAAGAACAGGTAGCTGAGGCAGGAATACTAACAAAAGAAGCCAGTGCAAGGAAACATGTTGAGGTACGCCGGGACAGGTAAATCTCTACAGTCTAACAAAAGCTCATTGGGAGATATAATCAGTTGTTTGTGTCCAGATGAGTGAAAAGTGGAAATTGGTTCTTCATCCTAAAAGAACAAATGACAACTGAAATTTTACCCCCATGAGCTTCTCTAGGTTTGTGTTGGGTAGTCATTAATTGTCATCTTCTTTTTCAAAATGTGTTGGCAAGTCTTGCTTTTAAAATTATAAACAGTGTCTAATTTTTGAGAGTCTATTCTGGCAATTGCCCCTCCCTTCTTGCTAGCATTACCAGTCTGACCAGAGATTGAAAGCAGATGAACTGGAAGGGACCAGAGAATGCCTCTAGTAAACAGTGATAACATGTTACATGCAGCCTCAGGATTTGCAAATGGGACACATGTAGGAATGATGGGGAAAAGATAAGGAAATGGAATGTCATCAGTCATCCTAACCAGAGAAGGTGAAATGAAGGCGGCCACCTGCATTTCAAGACTCTTCCACTCACTCTTTAAGGGTTCTAAGAATAGACTTTGCAGCAATGAATTGTTTTCATATTGGTTAACTCTTTGCTTCGTTCAAGTCAAAGCTGTTATCTTTGCACGGTTCTAAATTTTATTTCGCCTAAATTTCCCTCACATGTTAGACCAGAGATAAGCTCCCAATCCAGGTCTCAGATGTTTCCCTGTTGATGATGCCCTCTTCCTCGGACACTATCATTTGATGGTTTCCAAGTATTTGTTCAATTTTTTCCCCCAGTCTTAAAGGATGGAATTTCTCTTTTAAAGCTTAGCGCTAAGAATTTTAATGCAAAATATGCTGTGTTTTTTTGGCTTTCCTTTTTTTACTTTGATCCCATCTGCCACTAATATGTAGCCCTGAGAGCTTCTCCCAAAGGCTCCCTACCCCGTGTTACAAATGTGTGACAATTACCCCACCCTCTGGTGTTTGCATGTACAGTGTGACTCAGACAACCTTTGCATGTATCACTGACAGGCCAGAATTCATTTAGGGGCATATGCACATGTAACTCACACTATGCATGCAGAGCCAAAAAGCCACCATTGTGCAATCGGCATATTCTGCTGAAAGCAGCAGAAGTGGAGTCGCACAAACCATTCTATACTTTCCATTGTGATTACGCATTGTGGTTGTACATCCTGAATTTTCTATTGTCATTGTACATCCTATGCTTTCCATTGTGGTGCATTTTGTGTTTTGGTTGTGCATGCTATACTTTGCCTCGTGATTACACATTGCGGTTGTGCATGCTGTATTTTGCACTATTTTTGTGCATCATGTATTGTGGATTGTGGGATGGCAGCCAGTTATTGAACTGTGTTGCACAATGTTGCTATTCTTCATGAGGTTTGTGCAACATTGCCGTGGTGTATGTCCACATGCAGGTATTTACACTATGCTGTGGGAATTTTGGTTTGAGGTTGATCGATGAGCACTAAGGAGTGGGGCCAGTTGGCACTGGTGAAACCAAAGGGTAGTCCACAACCCAGTCCTTTACCTTAGTCCTGTTCTCCCATCTCCCACGTGTTCATCCAGTGCATAAGGACAAAATTTGATTTGGGCTAAGGGGATGTGAACTGTAAAAACCCTTCTTTATAGGAACATCAGGGAGCTGTATTCTCCCCTAGCACCAGCAGCTATCTTTCCCTCTCTCAACCATCTCACATGCAACTCTCCCTAGAATTCTTCTGGAGGTATAATAAAAACAGATTGAGTACAATATAGGCTTATAGCTTGTCAACTATTCCCATTTGGATGGAAAAATTTGCCTCCGGTGGGTGACAACGCTTTCAGCCCATAGCCTTCAGCATTGAAGCTGATTGCTACTCATCTCTCCGATGAATAATACACCATCATGAATATGTTTGTGTATACATCTTCTATTCCTATAGGGTAAATTTAATGTTATCTTAAGGCAGCTTGCTCCTGAGATGAAGAGATTATTTCAAACCTGCAGCCCACAAACGTAGCCATTGGTTTCAAACGCCATTAAGTTTCATTATAACAAATAAACACCACAATGACATTTATAAGTTACCGGAGAGCACAACAACACAAATATGAAGCAGATAAACTGCATTTGATCCAAATAATTACTGCAGGCAATATCGAGCTTAGTCGGAGCTGACAGCTGGGTGCTGAGTAATTTATAGGGTTGCATAAGGCAGTGAGCCGCAAACAGCTTTTTAAAAATTATTATGATTACTGTGTCCCCTTCTTTTTGTCTCAGGTGCCTAAAAGGGTTAGGAGTAGCACCTTGTTCAAGTTGGAGCCAATAACAGCACCAGCAGAAATAACAGCAGACATTGTTGCTGGTAAATGGAAGGGTCAAACTGGAAATTTTAGCCCAGCTTCTCTTTTTCTTAAGGAAGTAGATTTGATTTTCCTTTTCCGTTCTCTCATGTGGTTTTAAATGCAGAAACAAAGCCAGACAATAACTGTATAGCTGGAGATTCTGTCTGCAACATTCAGAAATTAATGAAGACAGACACCTGGGCTTCTCACAGTCAAAAGCAGTTCTGTTTTTCATTACTCACAACTGCCCACCAAATAATTCTGGCATAATTTCATTGGGCTCCCACTCTTGTTCACAGACAACAGCTGTCCTTTACACACACACACAGTGGCCTAAATCCTGTTGGTAGCCCCAACTGGAGTATACCTATTGAATCAGCAGAAATTTACATAAGTGTTGATGCATTATTCAACAGTTGATAGAAATGTAATTGGAACTAATGAATAAGATCCTAGTTAGATAATCTACAGATTAACACCCACACGCACATACATTTTTTATGCCAAAAGTGGGTAGGTACTGAATCAAAGCTATAAGTATTAACTGGGGAAAGTATAATGTGTTACTCAGAAGACAATCAGGTTACAGATTATTTGAACTGTTGATGGGAACCCAAGCTGACAGTCCACTGACCTCTGCCAGAGGCTTGTGAGCAGCTAGAAATATCTTGACTCAGTCATGCCCTCCAATATCACTGGGTCCAGAAGGCTATAAGCCAACTCAGAAGCCAAAGGAGATTTCCCTTGAACCTTGGCATGGGGCACAGAGCAGAGCCAGCCCTACCATTAGACAGAGTAAGGAAACTACCTTGTGCAGCAGCTGCCTGAAGGGAAGTGGTGGTCATCTCTTAACTATGACGGATGAACTTCCAGCTGTTTCCTTTCCTTGGTGGAAGGAGTTGGAATTGTTTCTGGCACACAGCCTTTCTGGGCCCCCTGAAGTGCCCTGCTGCCTCAGATGTCATAGAGGATATTAGCCCCTTTGCCAGTGCCAAAGTAAGGTTCAACATCTAGGAAAACAAGAAATTCAAGAGCCTCCCATGGGGACCAGGAGGTAGGATAGAGGGATGAGAATTAGTAAATCCTGAGAAGACATGAAAGCAAATTCAAGGGGAGGTCTTCCTGCACATGAAAGAGCAACAGTAATGCCCTCCTTTCCTCTAGGAGCAAACCGAGGTCTCCTTAAAGAAATCTAAGGCTAGCAGAATGGAGTGAATACAGGAGGAATCAAAATAGCACTCATTATACTGTGAATAAATTGTCTTCTGTGAAACAGATAAATGCGATTGAGACATTTTCAGTTTTAGGACTAAAACAGTTAAATATAGTGTCCCATACATTTGAGCCCTTTTCTGGACATTTCCCCACTGTGGCCATTGATGGATGCATGGATGGAATCATAGCAATGTGAAATGGGAGGTGGTTTTGTAGGCCATCTAGACAGCTAAGCCCCCTGCTTGCTTCAGAAAATCCCAAAAGCTGGATCATTCCCAACAAATGACTACTTGGCCAGTCTCTGTCTGAAGATCTCCAGCAAGGCAAAGCCCACCTCACTGCTCCTCAAGGTAGTTGCTTCCATGCTTAAACTGCTTTCACCATCAAGGTGTTTTTCCTAAAGTTTAGCTTAAGTCTAGCCTCCTGTAACTTAATTCCCCTAGATTTAATCCTGTCCGCTGGAGAAACAACTAACAAGTTGTTGCCTTTTCGTGCATGATGGTGTTTCAGATAGTTCAAGCAGGTTGCAGGAAAAAATCTAAATTAGTCTAAATTTGGAAGAAGAAGAATGTCATGCAACTTAATATGAGCAATGGCATGAGCAGGACAAGGGAGGAATATAAATAGAGTTTTGATCATAATCATTTTTCCATCCACTATGAGTAAGTAAGGGTGCTATTCTGGAATCCTGTTGGTGACATACAGGCATAGAAGATGAGGATTATACATATGGATGCCATTTCTTGAACACTGTGCAAGGAAGTATTTAGTACCTTCTTGTACAACATCCACACACACCAGACAGCTTCTGAGCTTCCCAGAGTTTGCCGCATTGCCTTTTACTGGTTGTGGGATGGAAGGAGGTGTCCAGGCAGCACCTGCCAACTGCAACAGGCAGATGAAAGCTAGCCTTCCCCTCTCAGATCTCCAGCACAGAATGTGACCACATAAATAAAATAAATAGGCAATGCTACTGTGCAAGATTCCTTTTCATTTTAACTGCACTGTAGTCCGGTCATATCTGAAGCATGGGTATTCATTACCAACAACAGCAGCAACAACAACATTTTACATGCATCTGTCTTTAAATTTTATTAGTGAAAGGGTTTGACTTTTGCTTGACTGGTGACTGTGAGATAAAAGAGTTATCCTGATCTAGAGCCACAGAAGAGGTAAATGAAGCCTGGGGAAAAACATAGTAATCATAGATAGCCTTGCTCCTTTTTTTCCTTCTCTTGTTCAAGATGATGAAAGCCCTGCATGATAGCCTTTTCTCCCTCTTGTTCTCACAGCACTAACATCCTCCAGCATTAGCCATTTACACAGCTCCAGGGAAACTGGGAAGGGAATGAGTTACAGAAGATGCTACCTTTGAAGAAACTTTCCATTTCCATGATGTAGTGTTTGAAGAGCATTCATTACAGAAAGAGGCAAAGTGGTTCTATCTCCCACTTATTTCAGTTGGAGTTTCTGGAGCCACTCATCTCTTCCGTGGTTGGGGGTATTGATTTCAGCAGCATAACTGGAATGAAAGGTCTCTCAGGGACAAATGTCAACAAATAACTCCATTATTAATTTGCTAATTAACTCTCACGTCTCCAAAGGTTGCAAGGGGATCTGCATATAGCAAGAGGGGAACACTCCTTGCTACTGTGGAAAGCTATGTAGAGAAAATCCTAGAGTGTATCCACACTGCACTATTATAAAGGATTGTTACCACTTTAACTGCTGTGGCTCCATCCAATCAAATCCTGAGGTTTGTTGTTTTGGGAGAGACATAGAATTTTTTGCTAGACAGAGGGCACTAAAAAATTCTAACTCCCTTGCAAACTACAAATTCCACAGTTCCATGGGATGGAGCCATTAACAGGGATTAAACTTCTGTGGCCACTCAGTGTTGTTTCACCCCCAGATGTGCTGAAAGATGTAAAACTTGGACATCTGTTCCATGGTGGTGCACAATAGGTGGCTCCCCAACCTAGACATATCAGTCGTTGATTCCCCGTGATGATATTAGAATCTGCAAGTTCTGGCCAGGCATAACTGATCACTCTATGTTGCTTTTTCCTGTCTTTATGTAGATATCCTTCCTGCCCCATTATTGTATTATCTGCTTTAAAAAAAAAAATCTATAGGTACACTAAAATCACATGTAAATTATGTCCATATTTTACATCAAATGCGTAGCTGCTTTTCAGCAAGTGTATTTCCTAGCACAAAAAAAAATGTATTCTTGAATGCATTTGGACAATCTTTTAAGGAATATGGGAAGACAAAGAATATTTTGCACTATCTGGAAAGTGTGAAAGCAAGGAAATCGTTAGGCGCTGAACTTTACACTAGATAGGGTTGCTCTTACCAGAAGGTGTTGTGGGCTGTGTGGATCAGAAAGCAGATTGCAAGAGTGGGGGAAAGCAGCCTCTCCTTCACCCTACTCCAGGGCCAAAAGCAGGAGAGCCAGTGGTTTAACTGTTCACTATCCATGGAAGATTCAGCAGAGTTCTTGACTGTGACTGTTGTTGCTGAGCCGTGGAGTGAGGATAAGTGGTTAGAGCTGCCAGATCTCTGGACCTCAGCTTACTTCAGTTGCTGCAAACTGAGTTCAAAGAGGAAAAGTAGCTTACACTTAATTAACTTGGCAGGGGAGAGGATGGGAAGGAAGAAAAAGCAGACTGCTTCATTTTCTTCTAGCTTGTCTGTTCCTCCTCACTGATAACTTTTGCCATCTTGACCACATTCTGATGTTGCTGGGCCATAAGTGTCCCAGTTTTCTTCTGTGACTTGTTGGAGGGTATGTCACCAAACTATAAATCCCAGCATCCCAAAGGATGCAGCTGTGGAATCAAGGAGCTCTAGTTGTTTAGTGTAAAACAGAAGTCTCTCTTCCTCCTGTCTGTACGTGCTTGGTTACATCTTATCTAAACTTGGGCTGGAATCCTGTTGGTCCACTATGCCTCCATAATTATTCCAGTGTAGGTGATGACAGTAGGAGGTGAAAGGGCATGGAAGAAATAAGGCACCAGGGGAAATAGGCTGCTTAGAGCCAACAGATTTTGTCTGCCTTTTTTGTGCCACAGCTGCATGACCTTGGGAGAATTGTTTCATGCAGAAACAACATTCCAACCTCATTTAGGTTTTGGAGAAACTTATTGGCAATTCTACACAGAAACATCTTTTGAAAAGGGGAACCCTTACCTTACCTGCTGCAGTTCGTCAGATTGCTTCTTCACAACAGAAACAGAAAGGAAGAGAAACATTTTGGTTTCACAGGAGATAATTCTCTGAGCCAGAACTGGAAAGATGGTGACAATAAGTATTGTATAGTGAGTTTATTCCTACACAATCCCCAAATGGCAACTAACAACAGAGTGGGACATGACATTTAAGCCCTTTCTACATGGCTGATCAAACTACTCGGAGTGCCTCTGAAAGGTGAGCTGGGATTTTGTGACGATATCAAAGCTGGGGAAGACGCAGGCATTCCGAACTCTTGCTTGTGTGACTAATCGACAAACAGATTTATGAAAGGCCTACTATCTTATTCCAAAAAACAGCCCTTTTCTTACGTTTGAAGCTCCTTAATGGATGCAGTGGGTGGCCAATGTTACTTTTATATGCTGTATTACAGAAATAGCAACTTTCAGTGTGGGCTGATTTCATTGGCGCTTTTAAGATAAGCAAAGTTAGATGAAGTCAGTAGTTGGATGGGTTCCTTGCATTTTGCAAAGTGATGCAGATGGAGCAAGACACCTTTTCTATCTCTGTTGGTGAGAGAGAAGGTTGTCCTTGACGGAAAACATATTTGCTGTTGTGGTTACTGAATTGGCCTCAGCTTGAAGAATATTATCATTGAGTATGGAAAACAATCTTGGCACCTGAGTTGAAGGCTGATGGGTTATTAGATCTGTTGCTAATAATAGGGGTGACAAGTAAAACTAGTATGTCAATCTGCACTATAGGCATGGAAAGAATGTAATTACACATATTTCACATGCAAAAATTGGGGCACATGTGGCCAAACAACATAAAAGTATGGCTAAGAAGGCAAAGTTATTAATGAAGATAGACTGCTGACATTTGATTTTGACTAAACTGACTGGGAAGAACAAGATTCAGCCTCCCTCCCTCCAGAGCACAAACAGCTTTTGTGCTTTAAACTGGTTTTGCAGCAATGGAAATAAGTTGAGGAGGAAAGTGGGAGGAGGAGTAAAAGCAGTTTGAAAAGTGATAACATAGAAGATTGGGACTGTCGCTGCCAAGTCAGAACAGTTAGAAAGTATGCAAATATATGTTCTCAGGTGTGTGTTTTTAAAAAAACGTTTCTTAACAGTCAGGTTACCCCATCAGGAAAAATAATAATCCCGCAGAAGCATGTTATAAAGAAACCATTCTTTAGAGATATATGATAGGATTTTGTTTTGTCTTGTTTTTTGGTACACAATTCCTGTTTTCTGCATAAAACATGGGTTTCCTGTGCAGATTTTTTTTTTAAAAAAAAAATTTACCCCTATTTTATTTGTCTCAATTCTGGATGGAAAGACAGATAGACGGACAGACAGACAGATAGAGGACTAAATAACTGTCTGGCTTAGAACTTTGCTGTCTACCAGTTCATCCTTCTTCAAATGCTGTGCTGCAGTTTTTGGAAGTTGTATGCCTATTTTGAGAGAAACCATATGCTTATTTCAAGATAAAAAGCATGTAATTGCAACAACTATGGCTCCAGACATGGTGGGATATCCAATTGATTTACATTTGAGTGCAAATCTGCCAAGTCTTGCACTTCCTAAGCCTTAAGACAAAGAGGAACACAGACATCAGAAACAATATTTCTTTGAAATTTGTATAGTTCACAAAAAGGACGTGTCTGCAACTGAGAAAGAGAACACAAAAATGCATGCAGTTCAAAGAGTGTGTGCATTTTAAAAAATATGTAGAAATATTTGTAGCAAATGCTTTATTCAGTGGAGAATTTTCTGGCAACTATATGTTTAATTCAGAAAAAAATACAGAAAATGCATACAAAAGGTATGCATATGAAAAACACAAACAAAAATGCATACACATTTTCACACAGATAGCCTCCCCTCCATGTAATTCAATGTAGAACTGGGGTAGAATAAATTTATCATTGGAAACATGGGCACCTGAGCAAAATTAAATTTGATAGCTTCACCCACCTTTTTTTCCAGATGTTTGCACTCATCAAAGAATGAGATTTTGGTTACATTTCATAACTGAGTATACATCTAATGAAAACACCACTTCATACATGTAACACACAACCTTCATAGTGATAACAATAGAGTAGAACTGCCCCTTTCAGGAGAGAAAAATGTGTGGCCAGCTCTTGTGGCACTGTCATGGCAGAATGCGTAGATTCCCCCCCCCCCCGCCCTCTTTACCTTTTGCTAAGGCACAAGATTGGTCTGGTAGGCATTTGGCTCTGTACTATCCACCTAAGATATCTAAGGTGCAGATCATGGGTTTTCTGGTCTGTCAATTTCTGCTATTTGCAAGACCTTTCCAACTTGCTAAGAGTTTGGCGAATTGCCAACGACCAAAATCTGTTTTTGTGGTTATCTATCAGATGTCCAGACTTGAACAAGAAACAAGACACTAGAGCAAGGCAGTCAATAATTCGATGACTACATCCACTCTGTCTATAGAAAAAATGTTCTAGCTCTAACTGTATCAGTTTACCTTTTTTAAAAAAAAAATAAGGCTTTTTCCATAACTTATGCAGACTCAACATAATGTACCCCAAGAAAAAAATATGCGCAAAACACTTAAGTATAAAAAGGAGGTCTTGGCTATTGGTTTTTTTCTAAAAAAGCCCCGTTGTCTTAAGGCATTAGGCACCATTATTAAAGTATGTTATTGGCTGAGATCCTGCTTTGACTTGCAGGAGGATAAAGCCCCAGCAGGCATAACTGCTCACTCTCCATGCTCCCTAGGCATGCCTCCTTGCTGTCTGGGTGCCTTCTCACATACAGCCATTTAGCAAACAGAGGAGGGAAGAGGAATGTCCAGGCATCATCTGGCAGTGTTCCTGCAGCTGGTTGCATGAAGATAACATCACCCTCAGGAGGTCCAGGTGCATGCTTGCCTTTTCGTACATCCAGCTGCAAGAACAGAGCAGAATGCTGTCTGCCCATCTCCTGATCTCCCCAATATATTAAATGGTAATAGGGGTATTCCAGCCAGTAGGGAGAGCAGATCTGGGCTTGTTGCAGACAGAAGCACTAGACGACTCTCTTCACAGCCAGCCAAAAAAAATACATATGTCTACGACAGAGTTTCAGCCTCCCTTTATTGACTTAATCAAGTTGCTTTAGGGGAGGGGTTAATTTAGGTTAAAAATGACTGCATATCTGTATCTTTCCCCTTTGTAAGAGTGCCCAATTGTAGTTCCAAGGCTGAAGCACCCATTGGATCTCTGATTCTACAAGTGTCTTAGTCTTCGAATTCTACTTTGTAATCAATTACCTTAGAATATATTTCAATTTACAATCATTTCACTATCAGTACCTTACATCTTATACTTTCTTCAAATATGGCTTCTCATCTTGTTCAGTATTTACAATGTCATAAGCTACACTTACATCCGTGTGCTGTAGTGGTTTGAGCATTGGACTATGTCCCTGGAGACAGGATTTGATTCCTTGCTTGGCCGTGGAAACCCATTAGGTGACTTTGGGTGGATCACATACTCTCAGCCCCAGAAAACCCCTTAATAGCTTCACCTTAGGATATCCATAGGTCAGAAACAACTGGAAGGCACACAACAAGAACAAGAACAGACTTACAACCTTAAAAAATTGGAACTCACATTTACCATTGTGGCACCATTGCCATGATTGCTAATGCCCCCTTAAACCATCAAAGGAGTTCTGCAGCCCTGGTGATTTGGGCACTCAGAGATGATGCATTCAGCCCCCACCTTCCAGTGAGCCATGGTGTGAGAAGAAGTTACAAGAGGGCCCCACCAGAGTTCTTACTGCTGCCTATTGTACTTTACCTTGCTGGCAGGAAAGGGCTGGTTGCATGATCTTTCAATGCCCCCTTACCAGTGGTTCAGAATTCCTTGGCTGGTGCAGCTGCCTTACTTTTAGGGTGGGTTTTAGGGGGTCTGGCTGGCAGATGGATTGCAGCTATGCCATTCATCATAGCTATGTCTCCCATGCAGGTTTTAAATAAGCCAATTTTACTTCACCAAATTTCTGTGGTTCTTCCCCTTGCCTTCAGTAGACTGATGGCAGTGATTCATAGATCAATTTAATCTAAAGATCTAACAGTATTAACCACAATGAAGTTTTCCTTGACTGAAACTTTAAAAACCATTCTGAAAAATTTCAGAACTCATCCCTTCCCACTTTATTTGAGTACTGAAAATTGTGTTTGGAAGACAGTAAGAGTAATTCTAACCCACCTCCACAATTCTGAACATTTTAGAACTGTCTTCAGTCCTAATCACTTCTTTTGTTGTTGATTGTCTCTAACAAACTTGAATGTATCACAGTTTAATGGCAGGGAAAAAGATATACCTCTCTATTGAAGTGTGATCAGATTTTTTGAAAAAAAAAATCAGTTATTTCTCCCAGAAAGAGAAGAATACAGTTTGTGTACAATGATTTAGAAAAGACTGAGCTGAGCACTTGGGGCAGACTCTTGGGGCAAACTCTGTTGTGATTCCATAGGCTTTCTCAGAAATGGCCAAAAAAATTCAGAGACAGACAGCTGGCAAGAGTCTAAAGCATTAGTGTAATTGCTTGAAGAAATAGCTTCCCTCCCCCAATTTGCAAATAATATTTACATTTCCAGCCCTTCTAAAAGAATTTTGTCATTTAAGTTGGATATACTCAAGAACTTTTCTTCAAGTAGTTTTGTCTCATATTACACACTCATTTTCCTGAGAAGCAATGGCATTCCATTACAAGAGTGTGTGTCACTTTTTTAAAACAAACAAACAAACAAACAAACTTTGGGAAGTACCTTTGATGTAATCCCCATTCTAAGAACTTGGGAGATGTCACTGTCAAAACCCAGTAGGCATAGACCTCATACACACATGTGTGTATTTGGGAATACATCTTTAAATGCATACTTTAAATATTTTAAAACAAGCAAATGATCATGTGGATATATTTGCAAAATTCAGATAAACATGGAAATGGAATGAAATGGTCTATTTCACTCTCACACATATTTTGAAGTCTGTTGTATTCCATTTCCATCTTTATCTGAATTTTGGAAATATATCTGCATGAAAATTTACAATGTTTAACTATTTAAATGATGCATTCCTAAATATGCAAGTCTATGTGGGGTCTATGTCTGTTGAGTTAAGAATAGTGTTATGCATTCAGTTAAGTGTTAAAGTAAATGGACAGTGAAGTTTCAATCCACACCTTAGATCAGAAAGTATGGATGAGGTCAGCACCAGAACTCACAAATGAACCTGTCACTTTTGGTTTGAATCTGATAGTTTTGGTTTTACCTAGTTTCTCACTTGTCTAACTGTATCTCATTTCCCCCATTATTTTGCATTTTTTAAAAAGACTGACTTAAAAATGTATATGCATAAGCATTTTTGTATGGGTTCCTCACAATATATGTATGTCAGCTGCAATATTGAGTTGTATATGCAAACATGTCCACATATCTGTATTTCTGCAAGCAAATAAAGTATACTTCAGTACATTATATTGTCTAATATCCATACTTTTATACTGAAAGTACCACTGCATTTGTGTTCAGTTTTTGGTTGCAGAACTACAAATTAGGTAGCTTACATTAAAAGGGAAACAAATCTAACCTTTTCTCTGTCCTTAATTACAAAAGTGCCTATCAATATGGGTACACCGTCTCCCTAAAGTTTCACAATCTAGGGCTGCAATCCTAAGCATGCCTTCCTGGAAATAACAGGTTAGATACAACATGTCCACCAACAGAGCACAATGTATCAGGGGAAAATTGCTTCTTCTGTGTGGGGCCTGTGGGAAATGCTCCAAACTTAGGCCATTGATTGGCTGTGGTAGTATGCCAGGTAGCCATTTGGCTACTTTTACTTGCCCAGAAAAGAAACAGTCCTCATGTCTCAAACAAGGGCAGAAGCTGTTTCTTAAATCCTACATGTGCAAGCATAGGCAGATGGCCCCAAGGCGTACTCCTACAGACAATCAGTGTCTGAAGGACGGAGGATGTCACTGAATGCAGGAGCCTCCAGCCAGACCAATTCATCTATCCCAAGCAGAGGAGACCCACTGAATCAATTGATGAATGGTGAGACAGCACATAGGTAAATCCTAATCATTGATTTCATTTATTCTATTTGAGACTAATAGCAGTATCTGGGCTGGACAAAGGCATTGTACAACTATGCCTCCTTCTACAATGGTAGGCCAAAGTCAGCCAGAAAATATGGTTATACCATCATAAGCCCAAATCTTATTGATGGCTGGGATTCTCCCAGGCTGCACTGCGGCAGTAAGTGTGAGTGCCCGCAGCTCTGGAACTCTGCACGCGTGGCAAGTGCTTGGGGCCCTGGAATGATGCACAATTGTGCACCATTTTCAGCTCAAAGCCGAAAATGAAATAGTGTGTGATCAGCGCCTGCCAGACCCTGGAGCATCGTGTGATTGCTAGTGCATCGTGTGGACTGCTCCTCGCAGTTGCGCAATGCTCCATGCAAAAAGGGCCTTGGTTGCTTATGAGTAAATATATGTAGGACTGAGGAATTTACATAGAGGTAGAAGATATTGAGAAAGTTAAACTTCTTGAGTCCATATCCTGGTCCTTTCCCACTGTCCCTTTAGCTTTTCCTTTCTTTATCTGGCACGCAGCAATTAGACACTGTCTGATGTGTGCTTGCTCTGCTCCTACACTTGGTGATAATTCTCAGTGAGCTTGTTAGCAAATTGTCTGGTTTGCTCTCACTGTCGAGTTGATGGCCTATTCACACAACAAGTCTGCATGAATGTCAGGTATAAAGGCATATTCAGCATCTGAGATGTGCCAAAATGGCCATATCATGGCTTAAACATTCATACAAATCCTTCCTTATATTTCTAACATTATTGCTCACCACTTTCTTTCTCATTTCCTAGGAGGATTTTTAAGAAAAGCAAGAGTCTTAATGTAATAGATGGAAGGTCCATGTAGTTCAGCTTCCATTCTCTGGCAGTGGGCAACCAGATGTCTCCAGGAAAACCCACAGGCAGGGCATAACGCCAGTTGTCCTCCCATTCTGGATAGAGCTTGCAATGATTAGTTTTTAAGGACACAATTCCCAGACCCTTCCAGACAGCTCTACTCTTCTTTAATTCCCCAGCAAATTCTATGCAGTAGCTTAATGTTTTTGAGCCTATTAGCTTCATGGCTGTTAGCCAGTGACAGACTTCACATCTATGAACTTTCTCATTGGTTTAAAATGGTGAATTAGGTGCTAGTTGAAGCAGTTGTATGGCTGCTTTAGGTATGTGCCAAATGTGGCATGAATTTATTCTCACCATATCCATTTGATGGCCAAAACTTGTGGATCAATCTGTAATTAATCAATCAATCAATCAATCAATCATATTTTCCCCACCAGCCTACAGATCATTCAAATGTATGTAAATAATGTGTCATTAGTCTAAAATCATCATTGTACAGTTGGCTTTGAAATGAATCTGCAGCAGATTAAGCTGCAGAACATAGTAACTCTGTGCCCTGCAGAATGTGCTGGTATAATTCTGGGCTGACCTTTCTCATGCTGCTGGCATAAGGCCATGGCCTCTCTCTGGTAGACAGGTGCGCACATGGGGAAATAATGCAGGAGGGAGCACATATTACATTACCATTTATAAAGCCCTTCCAAGATAACTTAGAAATGGGTGGTCGTCATAATTATGTGCTTTGTTTCTTCAGACTATGGTATCCCTTCACACAAGATGATTGACAACAAATACATTTACTGTACATGATTAATCATGAAAATAGAAGTAACAACTGCTTTAAAAGAAGCATCACTTTTCCAGTTCTCAAGATTAAAAACATTCTGTATGAATATGTAAGACACAGGGATTTCCACTGCTACATGTTCATTTATTGAATTAAATCTATCATCTTTGTTATGGAGTCTTTTTCGGAGGGTTACAATCTTTTCTCCTTCTGAACTACTTAACCTAGGCTCCAGCAGAGATATTAATAATATTATTGGTTTCTGTCAAATATTGTTTAATATTCTTGCCATCCTCTTACCATGACAGTAAGACCTGAAGGCTCCATTGTTTTGGGCATCTCATAAACTGGGTGTTTTATGAACAGTAAGTGGCAGCTTATGCCCTAAAGTCAGTACAGTCAAATGTAAGAAAGGAAAAGGAGGCAGATGGGAAAGTGTTTTTGCACAAAGTTGGGCAAGTGGAAGAGAATGGCACGTTACAAAATTCCTTGCCTTCAAGCTGTGTGTGTATGGCTCATTGGGGGGGGGATGCATGTCTAATTTTCATACCGATAATACAGTGAACCATTTTGCCTTTTATAACACATTCCTTGCACTTTATTAGTAGGGTTACACTATTGTTCTTTTTCCCCACAGTTCCTTTTCGTAGAGGTGAGTGTAGTGTTAGGTCTACCTACCTCCTCAGAATGGCTTAAAATGGGCAGATCTGTTTTCCCATTGAAATGGGAAATTGCAAAACTCAATCTCCGCTGATTGAAGATGAATCATTACTATACAAGGGCCAGGCTCCAGCATCAGAGGCTACAAACCATAACCTTGCAATGACTTAGTTACATCCCTGACATCCCTGTGCATCAGCACAACCCTTCTAGTGAAATGCAACAATGAATTTTGGGGAGCCTTGTGCAGCCTTCCACTGTGCAACAGGGACAATGCTGTGCTCTAGAACTGTCATCCCCTCTACAGAATGGGACCCATTGTGCGGTGGGCACAGGGAACTGTTTTATCTCGTTATTTTCCTGCAAAGCTTCATGTGCAGTGATAATACTAGATAAATAAATGGCAACAACAACATATTTGTGGGTGAGCGTTTATTAGAGCCCTACACATATACGAGTCAGGTTTCATACTCAAAACATTCAAAACTGCTCAGTTAATACCACATTTTCATGCCAATCTGCCTCTTTTTCTCCTCCTCTCTCAGTTTCTCTCTCTCTCTCTCTCTCTCTCTTTTTTGAGAAAAGAAATAGCGAAAGTGCATTCAGAGAATCTATATTTCATTATAGCTCTATATTTTGTAGTGGAGGAATAGAAACGAAGCTTTCTTGCATTCTTTGTCCAGACTTAAGCTCATTCTGAGTCACTCTGGAGTGACAGCAAAATGGTGCCCTGTCAAATTTTACTGGCAAATATATTGAACACATTCAGATGTTGCCAAGAAGTTATTCTGAGTATGGAACTCAAGCCAAAGTGCCTTTCAGGGTTATGCGAAGTCAGAAACAGTTTCTGGGATTGTGACAACCAGTGAAGGAAAAGACCTCACAATAACATTGGGAATCCATGCAAAAGGTTCACCTTTCCAGGGGAAGTCAACACAAAATAGCTAAAACATAAATGAGCACACAACAACAAGAACAACAACTTGCCCCTGGTTGAAGGCACACAACAACAACAGTAACAACAGCAGCAGCAGCAGCAACTTGCTCTACTTTTCCTGAAAATATCCCCTCCACAAATCAAAAGGGGTATGATATATTGCTGCTTTTGGTGGAAGTAATTTCCAATACAAGGGAGGGAGAATGCAACTTACATTAATCTTAAAAGACAGTTAAAAAAAATCTTCAACACCCATTGGCTGCCCTTATTGAAATCACTTGGGGAAAATGTAACAGTCAACAGTATGATGCAGTGACAGAAAAAATTAAGCAAGTAAATTCTATGTGTCTTGGGCCAGACACATAACTTCTAAATGTTCTGATTTGGCAGGAACAGTCTTGAGTAATCTTCTGTGATCTGGCTTTTTTCAGCTGTTTTTAAAACATCCCATTTTCTCTTTCTTTGTCCCACTCCTCCCACCTTTGTCCTCAGCTGATTTCAGTTGTTGCAAACTGAGTTCAAAGGGCAAAAGTAGTTTGTACTTAGTTCATTAACGGGGAGATGAGAGAAAAGGCAGAATCTTTCCTTTCTCAGTAGGCTCAGACAAAAGCAAACAGTGGAGTCTCTCCTAGTTTGCATGTTCTTCCTCGTTAATAATTTCAGGATCTTGATCATGCTGTAATGTTGCTTGGCCACATGTGTTCCAGTGTACATTAAACACTAGAGAGCATGCAGATATCACCTGAAATACAGTCTACAGTTCCGGGCACCACTCATATGGGTGGAGGATGTGTCTAGAGCTGCAATGTGTCTAGAGGACTGCTATAAATATTAAAGGTCCTAGAAATTATGCCTTCTGAGGAACAGTTGAGAGCATTGAGTATACTTAGTTGGGAGAAGATCAGGAGATAATATGTCAGTCATCTTTGAATATTTGAAGGTTTGCCATGTGCAAGCTGAAGAAAGGTTTTTTTCCTGTTGCTTCAAAGGACAGGAGCTGAATGAATGGATTTAAATGTATACGGAAGGAGATTCTGTCTAAGGCCATTTCCACACTAGAGTGTTATAGCACTATGATTCCACTTTCAACATCCTATGGAATCCTGGGGTTTGCAGTTTCAGGAAGGGCCGGCCAGCCCTTCCTGAAACTGCAAACCCCAGGATTCCATAGGATGTTGAAAGTGGAAACATAGCGCTATAACTGTCTAGTGCAGAAATGGCCTAAATGTCAGGGAGAGTATCCAGATAGTAAGAGCTTTTCAGCAGTAGAATATGAAGATTTTTAAGCAGAGCTTGGACAGTAAACTCTCAGAGATGCTATAGCAGTAGATTTCTTTGGTGGGGAGTAGATCTAGATAAGCTTGTGATTCCTTCCAACAATGTGATTTAATGAATCATCCAAATACCACTCTGAGCAGCACAGAGGTGATGATTTTTTAAAAAAGCAATAAAAACCTTGTTGTTCTTGTGTACCTTCAAGTTGTTTCCAACTTATGGCTACCCTAAGGCAAACCTATCATGGGGTTTTCTTGGGCCAAGAGTGTGTGTCACACCCAAGGTCATCCAGTGGGTTTCTTTGGCCATGTGGGGACTTGAACCGTAATCTCCAGAGTTGTAGTCCGATGCTCAAACCACTGCAACATGCTGGGTCTAGTAAAAACATGGAGCTGCCTTATAAGACTAAGGTCTGGGATGGAAAAGATTCTTGTTGGAGCCAAGGTTCTTTATGGGTGGTCCCATTTCATGCTTTTAGGCCAGAGACAATTTGCCTCAGTCATTGACGCATTTTCAAGGCCAGAAGTGCATTTTAACCAACTAAAGAATGCATAAGGGTTTGCATACAGTTTAAATAGCTAAAGTGTTATATATGCCAACATGCTTTTACTGATGCAGACAAATGTGTACATAATTTGGAAACCTGTTGATGACATATGCAGACCTAATTTGTTTGTTTCCCACCTTTCTCCCCATCGCAGACCTAGAGCACTTTCCAGAGGAACTCAACACAAAATAGCTAAAACATTGTGTTGCGCAAAAGTTCAGAAAGCATTATATGATCAATCCAATTGAAACATTAATTTAAGACAATTAAAACTACATTAAGTATATATTGCCTATTGAAAAAGCAGCACACCTCTTGCACATATTCCTTCACTCACCTGTTGAAGGCAGAAGGCCTGTTTGAATAAGGAAGTCTTTGCGTGCCATTGAAAAGACAGCAGAGAGGGGGCCAACTGAGTTTTCTTTGGGCAGGAGTTCCATTGCCTCAGAGGGGCTACCAAGACAGTTCTCTTCCACATCCTCACCAGATGATCTCATGAGGATGGTGGGATGGGCAGAAGACTCTTCCCCCAAAGATGGTAAAAGTTAGATAGGTTTATGCAAGGAGATGCAGGCTTTTCAAATAACCTGGATGCTGGCCATATAGAACTTTAGGGGTCTTAACCAGTACTTTGGAATTATGCTTGGAAATGGACTGGTAGCAAGTGAAGCTGCTTTAGCAAGAGGGTTGTATGCTCCTTATAGCCAGTAATTACAAGTTATACCTACATATGTCCTTTCTACAGCCTAAATACCCTAAAGGCACCGGATCCTGTCTGATCTTGGAAGCTAAGCAGGGTCGGCTCTGGTCTGTACATGGATGGGAGACTGCCAGTGAATCTCAGGTGCTGCAGGCTATATTTCAGAGGAAGGAACTGGCAAAACTATGTCTGAGTATTCCTTGCCTAAGAAAAGCTAATGAAATTCGTAAATCAGCAGGTGACTAGAAGGTACGTACACACAGGCCATTTCTGCACAAGCTTGTTATAGCACGATCATTCCACTTTCAACCTCCTATGGAATCCTGGGGTTTGCAGTTTCAGGAGGGGCCAGTCGGGGCAGTCAGCCCCACCCGAAACTGCAAACCCCAGGATTCCATAGGAGGTTGAAAGTGGAATCATCGTGCTATAACAGGCTCGTGCAGAAATGTCCACACACAGAATCCTTTCTAAGTTGCTGCTGATTGGAATGTTCAGCCTCTCCAACCCAAACAATGCTCTGACCTCACTACCTACATTCTATATGGCAGGGTGTCTGCCTCATGTCTGCCTCATGGCCATTTAACGGCCTGGGGAAAACTGGAGGTAGCCAGGCAGCATTCAGCTGTGTTCTTGCAGCCAGACACACAAAGAAAGAAGCAATCCTCCTGGACTTTCAAGGCACCCTCAAAGGACTCTTCTAGTAGGAGGATGCCACCCTCGTGCAGCTGGACCTTGCCTGGCTGCTCCCTGCTCTGCTCTGCTCTGCTCACTACAAAGCCATGGGCGTGATACTCAGCCAGTGAGAAGATGCGTGGCACAACCAAGGAATTGGGGAGGCAGCACAAGAAAGGGTGCAACTACTGGGGGAATGAGGGCACTGCGCCCCAATAAAACTTTTGCCCTCGATAAAAGTTTCTTTGTCTCTAAATTTCTGCCACGATAGTGACTTAAAACTTCAGTTGAGCATTTAGAAACACAGTTTAGACATCAAAAGAAAAAGGGGCAGGTAAGAGAACGAAAACAAGGGAATGAGAACATGGCAGAGTTTTTAAGTGTGAACAGTTTCCAATGTCTTTCTCTGAAATGCTAGAAATGTGAGGACTGAAGGAAATTACTTTTGGGGAGGGGGATTCTTATTGGAGGGCAATTACCTCATCCCACCCCCATAGCTACACCTTTGAGCATAAATACACCTGGCAAAACTTTTATGCTTTATCTGATTCAGGCAGGGTCTTGGTCAGAATGTGTGCATTAAGACAAATGTATATTAAAAGCACATACAAATTTTCAAGCAAAAAGGAACAACCTAGTATGTGGCTGTTCTTAACTTCATTAAGTATGGGTGTCTAAAGATGGGAGGAGCTGTATAAAAACAGTGGCAGTGAGGCAGAATGCTTCCACTCTTCTTTCTCCCATTTTCCATGGCACATCAACTCTTCTCTAAACAAATGAAAGAGGAAACAAAACCTTTCAAAGTTCTTTCCTTCCAATGACAATTACCAAATGAAGTCTCTGCTTAATGGACATTTTCGGAGGGCACGGACACCACTTTGTTTGGCTGCTTTCTCATTATAGCTCACCCAGCTCCCATCTGACAATCTGATAATTCTTGCCGATAAAACAATCTCCTTCTCTTTGCCTCTCTCCTCTCACCCCACCCTGCAGGTTATTGCTATGTTCTGACATTGTCCTTCTGCAGTTAAGATGCCTTGGGAATTGTTGAGATTACACAGTAGGCTGTGAAATTTCGTTAGTGAGGAACTGGAGGGAAGAAGTAAAATGATTACTTTTTAGGTTCTCCCCCTGTTTCTCTTCCATTTCTGCATGTCTGTAGATATATATAATTCCTACAGATTTTTAAAAAACAAATCAAATAAAAAGACCCCGGGGGGAGAATGTGTATGGGGGAGGGAGATGCTGATTAGAGTTGTCTTAAAATTAAATTAGCAAAGCTTTACATCAGAATGGAAAGTGTAACTAGCAGCTTTCAAGGCCAGCTTGATTTTTAATGAGACTCCTTGGTGGCTGAACTGTAATCTCATCAGGTCACCAAAAATGTGAGAGCTGTTTGCAACTAATCTTCTTCCCAGGACCTCAGGGGACTTGGGAATGGGTTTTGGGTATTGATGGCCCGAAGATCTCTTTATGATTGTTACAATATTCTCAAAGATTAAAAGAAGAAAAAGAATTCATTCCTTCTAGTGCTGTCATAGCAGGGCCAGCTTTTCATTGTCCTATGGATACCATACCCTCTGCCCCATGAAGAACCCTCCCAACTTAATGAAGCTTGCCTGTGAAGGTCTTCCTTAAGCAGTCTCATTGAAATGTTAGACTGTGGAGAATTGGTATAAGAAGTTGCCAATTGAAATGAATACATTACTGTGATCTTGAGAAGCTTATCTGCAGGTGGGCCCCATTGTTGACAATGAAATCGAAAGCAAAATCGATTGTTATGCTGAGGCTGATCACTTGCCCATATAGGTCACTTGCTTTGTAGCAGCTCTTTAAGTTCTCAAGAAGAGATCTTTCTGAGGACAACTGAAGGAGTTTTTTAGTGGAGATCTCATGAAGGATGGGTGAGATTCGCTTTTCCATTCTAGTGGCTGATTGAGCCCACACCTTTAGTTATCTCCATTTAGGTACATTCTATGTCACTGGATTTGAGTTCCAGCTTTCAAGAAACTATTCAAGGTATTGAACCTTACCTCCAGAATAGATTCAGCACCCTGGAACACTTCTTTAAAGTTGAGACTAACCTGCAACAGATTCACTGTCATGATAACTTGGAAGCCACAAGCTACCAGTGCAGCTCCCTTTCGCCCACAGAACTGGCCTTTCACTGTGATTTCAAAGATAAAGTTCTCTACATCTTGGAGAATGTTTGACTGTTATCTTTCCAAAGGACTCAGGATCTTCCAATCCTCCAGTCCTCCAAAGTCCCTCAACTCAGGCTGCTCTTCCATCATATTTAGCTCACCCTTCAAAGACATTTCCCTCTAAAAGGGGCATGAAAACCTGTGTGTATTTTGTGGTCCATCTGCATGGAAGAGCAAAGGTTGTGTTTAGTGGTGGTTCCCATTTGAATAGGGAGGTGAATCCCTGATAGGTTTTAGTCTGAGCTTTACAGTACATTTGTGATATTCTGTGGCTAATAATAATCCCTGCTCAGTCATGGGTATCCACTGGCTGACCTTGGGCAGGTCATACCCTCTCATCCTCAGAGAAAGGCAAAAGCAAACCCATTCTGAACAAATTTTGACAAGAAAATCACATGACAGGTTCAAATTAAGGTCACCATAAGTCAGAAACAACTTGGAGACACATAAGAACAGTAATGACTAATAGGAATAAGCATTCTGGATTGGGATGAAAGGTACAGGAGTCAACACTATGGAGAGCTATTTAAAATTTAGACTGAGACCCCCACTACACTGTTATAGTGCTATTATTCCACTTTCAACATCCCATGGAATTCTGGAGTTTGTAGCATACTGAGGCCAAAGTCCTTTCTGGCTGATAATTCTAAATGCCCCTCCCTAAACTGCAACATTCCATAGGATGTTGAAAGTGGAATAATAGCACCACAGCAGTGTAGTGCAGAAATGGCCTGAAACTCAGAGCAGACTTCCCTCCTTGCTGATATGGAAGCTGCTGTCATCACTGATTGTTCTGCAGTGGAGGCATGTAAGTTACCAGCAATGCATGTCATGAATGTCAATGGTAAAGCATTCACATTGAGTACACTTCCCCATTTGACTACACTGACATTACAGTAATTTGATGAACATTTCCCCTTGCAATCTCATTCTAATATTTCTGCACTGTTACATCATTGATTTTTATCATCATATTGCCACAGTTGATGATGTATGGTCGTGAATATGCTTCTTACTTAATAGGATAACATTGCAGTGCTAGCAACATTCACCAGCAAAAATAGTCCTGGCATTATTTAGAAGGAAGGGAAAGAGTATCATTTCTGCTTCCCCACCCCACCAAGTGTTGCACATGGGAGTCATGATCCCAAGATCCTCATGCATATACCTAGAAGTGATTTTCAAGTGGATAAGGGGGTATTCCTGATTTGATTTCCCTAATGTAGCACCTCACAATGTATTTTTTTGTTCCTCAAAAGAGTCCCTTGACCTTAAGAAGTTTCTACTTCGGAGTTGGTGTTGGAGTCACCCAGACTTTTGTTTCTGGGCGACTTCAATATCCCATTTGAGACCAGTTTGACAGATACAGGTTGGGAGTTCATGGCATCCATGACAAACATGGGCCTATCCCAATTAGCCTCTGGGCCAACGCATTGTGCAGGTCATACCCTCGATGTGGTCTTCAGTACGGAACAGGCACAGCCATGGGTGGAGATAATAAATGTTACCACCTTGTCATGGATGGATCATTTCCTGGTCAGGGTTAGACTAATGGCTGCTATCCGCCCCTGCAGGGGTGGTGGACCTATTAGAATGTTCTGCCCTCGAAGGTTAATGGAACCTATTGGATTCCAGAAAGCCCTGGAGGGTCTTATGGTTGGTATCACCGGTGATCCTGTGGAAGCCCTAGTTAATACCTGGAATTGTGATCTTACTAGGGCTATCAACACGATTGCTCCCAAGCGTCCTTTCCAGCCTGCTTCAAATCGTAATCCTTGGCATACAGTAGAACTCAGGAATATGAAGCAGGTTGGACAACGACTAGAGTGCAACTGGTGGAAATCTCTACTTTTATCTGACAGGACATGCTATAGAGAATTCCTTCATTCCTATAGAGTGGCAATAGATGCAGCGAAGAAGACTTTCTTCTCTGCATGTATTGCGTCTGCGACTTCCCGTCCAGCAGAGCTGTTCAGGGTGGTAAGAGATCTGACTCAGCTACCTACTCCCCCAAACTCGTTGTTAGAACCTAACGTAGCTTGCTGTGATGCTTTGAACAATCATTTCGCAGATAAAATCTCTCAGATAAGAGCCAGCTTGGATGCCGGTATTATGGCAGAGGCTACAAATGGAGTGTCCGGCGACTCCGTCAACAGGATTATACTGGATCAGTTTCAGTCAGTGAGTACCGAGGATGTAGACAAGCTCCTTGGAAAGGTAAGAAAGACAACTTGCCCTCTCGATCCCTGCCCTTCATGGCTGGTCGTCCAGGAAGGAGTCACTATTAAGACCCATTTAAGACATATTATTAATGCATCCTTCAGGGAGGGCAATTTTCCAGCTTGTTTGAAAGAAGCAATTGTACAGCCGCTTCTAAAAAAGCCCTCCCTAGATCCCCTGGATATGAATAATTATAGACCAGTCTCCCATCTTCCATTTTTAAGCAAGGTGATCGAGAGGGCTGTTGGTCTTCAGCTCCAAGCTGTCTTGGATTAAACAGATTATCTAGATCCATTTCAAACTGGCTTCAGGGCGGGATATGGAGTCGAGACTGCCATGGTCACCTTAGTGGATGATCTTCGCCTAGGTATCGACAGGGGAAGTGTGACCCTACTGGTACTCTTGGACCTCTCAGCGGCTTTCGATACCATAGACCATGGTATCCTTCTGGAACACCTGAGAGAGCTGGGGATCGGGGGCACCACACTTAAGTGGTTCCGGTCCTATCTCTCAGGTAGATACCAGATGGTGATGCTTGGGGACAGCTGCTCCATGAAAAAGGAGCTTAAATCTGGCGTCCCTCAGGGTGCTGTCCTGTCCCCAATGCTATTTAACATCTACATGAAACCACTGGGAGAGATCATCAGGAGGTATGGAGCAAGGTGCTATCAGTATGCTGATGACATCCAGATATATCTCTCCATGCCTCGGATAATAGCATTGACTAAGGGTGGCATCTCGCCTCTAAACGAATGCCTTGAAACAGTAATGGACTGGATGAGGAAAAACAGACTGAAGCTGAATCCAGATAAGATGGAGGTACTCGCTGTTAGGGGCCCTAGCCCAGGTATGGAGGTTTGTCAACCAGTCTTAGACGGGGTCACACTTCCCCTGAAAGACTGTGTCCGCAGCTTGGGAGTGCTCCTGGACTCGCCACTTCAGATGACAGCCCAAATTAATGCAGTGGCCAGGAGTGCCTGTTATCAGCTTCAGCTGATACACCAGCTGCACCCCTTCCTGGACCTGGAACACCTAAAAACAGTGGTGCATGTGGTGGTAACTTCACGGCTTGACTTCTGCAATGCGCTCTACATAGGGCTACCCGTGTGCTTAGTCCAGAAACTTCAATTAGTTCAGAATATGGCAGCCAGGTTGGTCACCAGAAGATCTAAAAGTGACCATATAACACCAATTCTGAAGTCCTTACATTGGCTGCCTATTGGTTTCCGGGCACAGTACAAGGTGTTGGTTCTTACCTTAAAAGCCCTTCATGGCTTGGGGTCAAACTACCTGCGGGATCTCCTTCTCTCATATAATCCGCCCCACACATTAAGGTCCTCTGGGAGGAATTTACTTTAGCCAGTCAGAACTAGGTTGGCCGCAGTTACCCAGAGGACCTTCTCTTCTATCGCCCCCAAGTTATGGAATGGCCTGCCGGAGAAGACCCGGTATATTACCAGTCTTGACTGCTTTTAAAAAGTGGTCAAGACTGTTCTCTTCCAACAGGCCTTCCCAGACTAGTGCTCCACCGCCTCCCACCAACTGTCTTCTTGTTTTTAATAGTTAATGTGTTTTAGGGGGTTTAGATGGGTTGGTGTGTGGGGAAGATGGGTTATGTTTTAATTGCTTTTAATGTATTTATATACTGTTGTAGTACTGCCTCGATCCGTTGGGAGAGGCAGGATATAAATATTATTATTATTATTATTATTATTATTATTATTATTATTATTATTATTATTATTATTATTATATTAAGGACTTTCAAAGAAATTAGAGTCTAGTGTTTGAAAATTCCTGTACAAACTGACTTGATTTACACCTCTTGGGCTGTGATGTAAATAAGAACTTAGTTTTTCTCTGATTTTTATACAGTTGATAGTAACAGAGTTCCTGGCTTAAAAGATCAAAACAAGTTTTAAAGGAGGTATTTGGCATGGGTGGACAGTTTGTGAGCCCTCCATATCTGGCTGGACTGCATCTCCCATCATCCCTCACCACTGGCTAGTAGCTAGGGATAATGGGTGTTGTGTTCTAACATCATTTGTAGAGCCAGATGTTGTTCACCTCTACAAGGAAAATACATTTTAAGATATGCATTTAAATATTTAAAGGAAAAATTGAGTGATCTTTGCAAAAATAATGCAGGATATGCATGGAAGATTAATGCAGAAATGAAAGGGACTTCCTGGGGGATAAATCCATGTAAAAGTCATAAAGGCAGAAAATAGTCACTTTCATCTACCTTTACCACAGATGCTTTTTGGATCCCAGTGTACTGAGCACTGCATGAGTAACATTTTCTGGACATTGGTCTACTTTGGACTTTTTTGGACAGCGGTAATGAACTATGGCCTTTCAGATGCCATTGAACTACATCTCCCATCATCTTCCACTGCTGACTATGCTGGCCATGACTGAAGAATATTGCTAATACCCTTATGCCGACTATTGAAACCTTTATATATACTGTGAAAGAGTTATTCTCACCGTATGTTTAGTCTGCAGAAGAGAAGGTTGAGAGGGGACATGATAGCCACGTTTAAATATTTGAAGGGATGTCATGTCGAGGAGGGAGTGGGCTTGTTTTCTCCTGCTCTTGAGACCAGGACAGGGAGCAATGGATGCAAGCTACAGGAGGGGAGATTCCACCTGAACCTCAGGAGGAATTTCCTGACAGTCAGGGCTATCCGACAGTGGAATGTGCTGCCCCAGAGTGTGGCGGAGTCTCCTTCTTTGGAGGTTTCTAAGCGGAGGCTGGATGGCCACTTGTCGGGAGTGCTTCGAGGGTTTTCCTGCATGGCAGGGGGTTGGACTGGATGGCCCTTGTGGTCTCTTCCAACTCTACATTTCTATGATTCTATGATTCTATGATTCTATGTCCCTTGGAAGCACCCTTTAGCCAGCAAAGTGTAATAAAACGCATGGAACAATTTGGGCAATGATTTAAAACGCAATTATTTAATTAGATTTATTAAAGCATTTCTCGATCACCTTTCAACCGTAACAAAGCCCTTGCTGGGGGCGGCGGTTAAAATATAGCCCAAACCAATCAAATCACTGAAACAATATTAAACTGAATTAAATAGGGAGATTAAAAAGCTGGAGAAGGTAGAGAGTTAAAACTTCAATATCATAATTAAGGCCAGATGAAATAAAAAGCATTTTGTACAGCGTTAGTCCATTGGCTTCTGTGGCTATTCAAGAAATCAAGGTTTCTAGATATTTTAGTTTCCAGTCATGTCTCTTAAAGGGTGTTAAACAAGTTTCCTTTTAGGACAAGGACAGAGAAGTCAGTGACAGAGTGGCCACATTGGGAGCAATGTTCACACATGGATGAAAGGTTATTCATTTCCATAATCATTTTTCTGTTTGAGTTAATTCACAATTTCAAGGACTGTTTGGCTTCACTCATGTAGTTATCGGTTGGGGAGAGAGGACTCCAGATACTTTCTATGTAGTGGACTTTCTGCTACAACTAGTGTGGGATGCTTCCAAGTGGTTTAACATATTCCATGGCTAGTTGATGCTAATCATGGTTCCATGCCAGAAAAAGTAGTTGGTATGTGGAAGATTTTTTAATCTGTTATTTTGTTCAGATTAAGGCTTTTTTGTCACATTTGATGGTGAGCCTGCCTCTGGTCCAAACTCACAAGAGGATACACTGTATTCCAGAGTTTATGATTACTTTTGGAGCATCATCAAACAAGCATCACCAAAATCTCTAAACAAGCAGAACACTCGCAGAAAAAGGGGGGGGGCGGGAGGGATCCAAACAAATTGTCAAAAAAATGTTAATAGAATAGTAAATAATGCTGTGAAAAACATAAACCTTGGGAGTATCAGATGGGTTGTTTACGGCTTCTATGTCTGTGTGTCTGCCTCCTCAGAGGAAAAGGACATAAGGTTTGCCCAGAGACACTTTGTGCAAATCATAGAAGCCCTGATGGGGAAAAAAGGCATTTCTTTTCTTACTCTTACCCAGAAGGCAAGAAATCTTCTGAGACATGAAAATTCCTCTGAGATATCTTGTCATGCCAAGACAGCCTGAAACACTGAACAGAAGAAATTTGTAAAACATTTTTCACGTGCCTAAATACCCTAAAGGCACCAGATCCTGTCTAATCTTGGAATCTAAACAGAGTCAGCTCTGGTCTGTACTTGGATGGGAGACCACCAATGAATACCAGGTTCAGTAGACTATATTTCAAAGGAAGGAACTGACTAAACTACATCTCAGTATTCCTTACCTAAGAAAACCCGGTGAAATTCATGAAGTTGCTGTAAGTCAACAGACAACTTGGAGACCCACATGCATGCATTTTTCACTTCTCCAGATGCGAAGGAGAACTTTTTAAAGAGGAAAGGTTCCTGGACTGGTGGAGGTTTTCTCTGTGATCTGAAACACTAGAAAATTAGCATTCTGGACGGCACAAAGTCTCCATGGGAAGAGGGAGCCTTCTTCTTCAGAAAGTGATCTGTGCCATAGGGCAGGTAACCAAAGCAAACAGGGGTGGAAAGAATATTTTAAAAAATAAGTTTTTAAGGAAAGGTTGAAAATTGTGTTTTTGTGAGTCAGGAAACCCTGACGAGCAGAATCTTGGACTGGTGTGAATCTTTGCAGCGTGGGACTTATTCTGCACAAAATTTGCACATTTTTTAAAATACAGAAAAACAGTATTCATTATGCAGAAAATATTTTTGTATAGAAATACATATTTTTTGCACATAAAATGGTGTTTCCTGGTTAGAAAAAGCTCCTTTCCCTGCAAAACACTGCATGCAAACTTTGCATTAGAATGAGTCCCAAGTTCCCCACTATGGGGAAAAAAAATATTAAAATTACTTTTTGCTTCCTACAAGAAAAGAATTAACAAAGAATTTTATTCCTAGAGGGAAGTGGGATTTGCACATTCTCCCTTCTTCTGAATTGATTCTAGCCAGCTTCATGACACCTGACTTGGGCTCAAGAATTGGGATATGCTCAGACGTCAATTGCAGTTCTAAGAATAGGCATCAAATACCCAAGTTGTCCTTGATATAATGCATAGGCCAGCCGAATGTCCACAAGGCCTTAACACGGCGTTGGGCTGGCCACGCTTTAAAATCCCATTGGCACTATTCCCTTCAGTGCAAAACCAGTCCCTCCATTCATAACTCTGTCTTTACCAGGATTTGTTGGATACTCTTTAGCTTTTGTCTGGGTGGATTATTTCATTAGTAGCAGCAGATCCAAGGGCACTCTTTCTTGTGTGTCTTTTCTTTTTTCTGGTGGAGCACCTTTAAATGCTGATAAGTTTCATCTTGAAATTGTCGAGAAGGGGAAGATTATTGCTTAAACTATGGTGGTAAATTGGTCCTCTTAGTGGCTTTATTCCACAATAGGTTCTCCACTGTGCCTTCTGCATTGGAGAACAAGAGAGAAATGAGGGCCATTGCCCGCAATAGACAGACAATCAGGAACGTCTAATACTAGACGGTAGGGGTAGCTCTCTTTGGTGATAATTGAGCAGTTTTTGTATTCATCTACGGGTACAAAGGGATGCTGTCAAGTTGCTTAATGACCCACTTACTGCATCCCTCATGCATATTATCCCAGCAGCCACAGTGCCTATAAGCTTGTGCAGAGTAAAATATGTACCGTTTTACTTGCCCCCTGGTGATGCCACCAAAGAGGGTGAGGCCTCATTAGTCTGCTGAAATCACAGCAAATGCCAACTGAATGTGCTCAAAGGATACATTCTGTTTGCTTTTAAGTTTGGGATTTATAATTGTTGCCTCTCCCCCTCTACTTCAGATGCATGGCTCTTCCTCAAGGAGGACTAGACTCATGCTGAGCTTTTGTTCATTCAATAGCAAATTATTGATGAACAGGACTGATATCCTGTGAATTTTTTCCCACTTTTAAGCTGAAAATTGTGATTCTCTTCCTGCACCACCAGTGCTTTCTCTTAAATCAAAACTAGCTGAGTGGTTTTAAAAAGGAACTTTTAACACCTTAATAGCACCATAATCTGCGCTTACGTCAAAGCTTAGGCTGCTTTCAGGAACCACATTTGGCACTCAAAAAAGCAGTGGTAAATCATCCAATCAGAATTTGTGACTTTTACTAATTCCTGCTAGTTTAGGCAATTCTCTAAACTTTGGAAGAAAAGTTCAGTGGAAAGTTTGGATGAAGAATCAAAACAATACAAATCTTTCTCAGAAGGTACATTATACATATGAATGTTATGATTCACACAAGGAAAAACATACTGAGACTTGTGGTCTAGATTAACCAGAACATTAAGTATACTCCGCCAGCCTCCTGTTCGTAGTGTCCCCATTGTGGTATATTCATCTGGATTATTCCTAATAAGGTGTCCTCCAGTAATTCCATATGTTGGACTTTTCAAATATTTTTTAAAACATGTATAGTCTCATTGTAGGCATGCTATCATCATATGGTTAGTGGCTAAGATACCTTGAGCCCATTCACGCTGCACATTTATAGAACTATTGCTCCACTTTAACTGCCATGGTTCCATCCTGTGGAATTGTGGGATTTGTAATTTGGTGATCCATTGGAGTGCTTTAGCCGAGAGTTCTAAATGCCTCTCCCAAGACCGCCAATGAAAACCAGTGTGGTCCAGTGGTTTGAGCATTGGACTATGATCCTGGAAACCAGGGTTCAATTCCCTGCTCAGCCTCGGAAACCCACCCTGGGTTCATCATACACTCTCCGCTCCAGCAAATGCCATGATAGAGTCACCCTAGGGTTTCCATAAGTCAGAAATGACTTAAAGGCACAGAACAGCAACAAGGTTGCCAATCCTAGGATTCTATAGGAAAGAGCCATGCTTGTTAAAGTGGAATGGTAGCACCGTAATTCTATAATGTGAATGTCACTCAAGAGAAAACGCTACAAGTATTGGGCAATGGCCATTTTGAGGTGCAGGAGCTCATCTTTTTAGGGGACAAAACACATTGGCTGAAATCCTGTTGAGTCCCAGTTAGAGCAGCTGTGAATCAACACATAGGGAAGTTCAACTGATTTAGAGGCTGTCCTTTAGCCAGGACAGACAACAGAATTTAGCCTCCACACACATACACACACTAAAAAGCAGGAGTACATAGTATCATATCCATTTTATTTAGATCAAAATGACAGTGTAATTAGCTAGACGAAGTTTCATCGACCTCCATCCCATAGAAAGTTCACCAGTCCCCCTCTTTCCACTGGCGAGCAAAGACATTTTTATAGGCAGGCTTTTTGCTCTTAACAAGTTGTGACAGAAGGGATTTTTAAGGGGATACATTGTGCTTTTTTTCTTTTCTACTATGTTTTGAAAGTATTTTAAACTATTTCCACTTGTTTCTTTTGATAGAATTATTTGTTTTCTTTTTTTAAAAAAAACTTCTGTATCAATAAGACTTTATTGATAATAAGACTTTATAAGACTTGCTTTAATTTGTTGTAAACCACCCTAAGTCCTGTGTCCAAGGCGGAATATACATTGAATAAATAAACTAAACTCTGTGGTGGCTACTTCTCACTGTGTGGGTTCAGCATGAAACAGACATCTTCCTCTATTCAGGGTTTTAAATTTCAGGAACAGCCCTCAGTGGATAGAGCAATCTGTCTCAGACTTTCAGCCTGAACTCATGGAGGGCAATGAGAATACTTGTTGTACACAGTGGTGCTTATGTACCATTGGTACAGAGCATCCTTGCCTTGATGTATTGAATAAAGAAATGTAACTGAACAGCTGAGATTAAGTTCTGTAGAAATTCCATATATGAGAACAAAAGCAGGGCAGCTAGTTCAAGCATGTACTGTCGAAAACAAAAACAAAGGCAGAAGATCAGGCCATTTTAATGCAGAAAAGTAAACCATAATACACAATTGTTACAAGGCCTACAGACCACCATTGCACAATGACAGGATTTGTTGATGTAGGGCTGGTAGGACGGAGGAGAGAGAGAGAGAGAGAGTGAGAATATATGTGCAAGGGACCAAATTGATTTCTTCATAACTCTAGCACAATATAGGCAATGCACAAAGAGCAGAGTTCAAATCAATTTACAGTTCCAAACCTTGCCAGCCAACTGGGGGGAATTCCAATGTCTACCCATCCACATAAATGCCATAGGAAACCAAAATATTCTAAGGCTGAGAAAAAGTGTACTTGGAGATAATTTCAGTGGCTGAGAAGGCGTGACGAGGGACAAAATGTTCACTCCATGTATCGATGGCGGCTTCATCTCCCTGCTGCTCTATGTCGGCTTTTCCTGTGTTTGTTATCCAGGAGATGCCTCAAAGTGAACAGGAAGCACTGGTTCCTGTTCTTGCTCTCACTTTGGCTTAGCTTTATATCAAGATCCAGTAGAAGTGAAAAAAACAGCAGGCTTCCCTCTTCATAATGCCCCAAACAATATGTGGATGGTAGAGGGATTGCCAGTGCAGCCCTGCTCTCCCTCTCACACAACTGTTAATCATGTTATGAGGTGTAGTAGCACACATATATCCGATACTGTTGTATGAAAGATGAAAGTATGAACTGTTCACATAACTGGTATAACACCCTATACATTGCTCCTATAGAGTGGTTACATATATCAAGCAGAACACAGCTCCTAGGCTGAGCATTCGATATACTTGTTGTTGCTACTGCAGCTGCTGCTGCTGTTGTGTGCCATCAAGTCATTTCTAACTTATGGCAATCCTAAAGTGAAACTATCGTGGAGTTTTCTTGGCAAGATCTGTTCAAAGGAGGGTTGCCTTTGCCTTCCTCTGAGACTGAGAGTATGACTTGCCCAAGGTCACCCAGTGGGCTTTCATGGCTAAGTGGGGATTCAGACTGTGGTCTCCCAGACTGCTACACCATGTTGACTGTCTGCATTCCATAGATAAGGTGAAATGGGAACCAAATAAGCCTACTCATTCCTTCTCCCTGGCTTCAGATTGTGAGAAAAGGAGGAAGCCTTCATTCTGGTAGTTCTAAAATCCCTTTCCTCCCAGAGCAGGGACTTTTCTTATAAGCGAAGGGTTGTGGGTTACAATTTTGCACTTCTGGCTTTAGGAAGATCCAGGGGCCACACACAGGGATGCCTCATGCAGCCCAATAACTGAACTTCATCCATTCATGTCCTAGGAGAAGGAACACACATGATGTCCCTGCAGAATGGGTCTTCTCTGAGGCCCTTTTCGCACGGCATTTTCGATGTGAAAGGGCCCCTTGAGTGTCACGCAAATGTGAGGAGCGGTCCACACGATGCACTCACATTTGCGCAATGCTCCAGGGCCTGACACAGACTGCACATGCATTTTTTCCTTTTCGGCTTGAAGCCAAAAATGCTGGGTGGTCTCGCATTGCTCCAGGGCCCGGAGCGCACTTACCTTGCATGTGGAGCCTTGGGAGCCAGGCTGGTCACGTTTCCTGTCTCAGTGCAGCCTGGGAAGGTCCCAGGCTGCACTGTGAAAGGAAGAGGCTGGGCTCTCGCGTGAGCAGGAAGCTTGTGTGGAGCCGAAGGACCCCAGATGCGAAAGCGTCTCTCTGGAGGCTGCTCACACGAGCACCACACTCCAGCGCTGAAAATGAGTGAGTTGCGGAAAAGGTCTTAGAGCAGATGAAGACAAGGGATAGAGTTTTCTCTGCTGTAGACCATCATCTGCATCCATTAATATATTAAATGAGATCTTCCTTTACATCAACTGCTTGCTTTAGTCTCAACTACATGTAAATGTACTGATGACCCCTGAGTAGATCAGGCATCATAATAACACATGGGATAAAACTGAATAGATCATTAGAAATGCAAATATCACCGTTTTAAAGTTTTACTGGCTACTGGTATGTTTGTAGACACAATTTGTAGTACTAGTTGTGACTAGCTGGATCCAGGCTGTCTGAAGAACTTTTGCTTCAATCTGTGCCTGCTTTTATCTGTATTTGTATTTTCATCTTTTTTGTAGCCTGCCTTGAATCCTAGTTCTGAAAGAAACACACACATATAAGGTTTTTAATAAACCAGTGAATAAAGTAAATTAAAATCCTGGTTGCAACATGTAAGCATTTCTGCTCCTCTTCTCTCTTTCCCTAGGCACAGCATCTTCCTTTACTCAGCAGCCTCAGGACCAAGTCGTGATTGCCGGGCAACCTGTCACTCTGCTGTGTGCTATTCCAGAGTACAACGGAATTGTGCTGTGGATTAAAGATGGCCTTGCTCTTGGAGTAGGCCGGGATCTCTCAAGTAAGCATTCTAAGGCCCTTTCTGCACCTTACCTTCTTCCAGTGCTGGGGTGCGGGGATAATGCAAGCAGCCTCTGGCGAGAGGCTCTCGCGTCTGGGGTCCTTCGGCTCCACACAAGCTGCCTGCCCATGCAAGAGCCCTGCCTCTTCCTTCTGCAGTGCAGCCTGGGACCTTCCCAGGCTGTACTGGGGCAGGAAGTGTGACCAGCGCAGCTCCGGAGGCTCTGCATGCCAGGGAGCAATGCACGATCACACAGGCACGCGCGTGGGGCCCAGGAGCAATGCACGATCGCACACCATTTTCGGCTTCTAGCTGAAAATGAAAAGGTGCACAATCAGTGCCTGCCGGCCCCTGGAGCATTGCACAATTGTAAGTGTGTCGTGCAGATCGCTTCTCACAATCGCATGATACTCCAGGCACCCTTTCGCATGGAAAATGCCGTGCAGAATGGGCCTAGGTCTTTTAATATTGCAGCTGGCTTCTGTCAAGAGTTATGACTCATGACCTTGAAAAATATATGTTCATTGCCTTGTTGTTGTTGTTGTTGTTGTTGTTGTTGTTGTTGTTGTTGTTGTGTGCCTCCAAATCATTTCTGAGTTATGGGAGCTGTAAAGGTCATCCTATCAGAGGGGATCAGCCTTTTGCCTTCTTCTCAGGCTGAGATAGCATGACTTACCTAAGTTCACCCAGTAGGTTCTCATGGCTGAGAGGGGATTCAGGCTCTGGTCTTCAACTGTTCCAGCCCAAAACTCAAACCACTATACCATGCTGGCTCTCCATTCATATCTCCAAGCTCCTGTGAGATAGAGATCATAGCAAAGTGGGATAATGGGACATGGAGAGAAAAGTGAAAGTGACCCATAGCTAGCAAGCAAAAGAAAGAACAGACTCCAAGTTTTCATACCATTCAGCAAGTCTGAAGTAAGTGTTTTTTATACAGCTTATACAGCTTTATACAGCTTAATGCTTTTGCCAACAGCCTGGAACTAACTTTTATAATAATTAGTTACAATTATATGCCTGCGTCTTCCCCGTTCCAGGAGTAATCAGTTTCTATTACAGTCACATTTCTTAAAAAAACGACTCTTTACTATTCCATTTCTCAAATGTTACTATAAACAAGTTACTTTTAGTTACTTTTTAAAGCCATCTTGTTTTTCCAGCCAGTCCATTGTCTTAGCACCCACAACAGTGCTTACTTTGACCTCCATTAAGCTGTTGCTTCAAAACCCATAGTAGACCTGCCTTTTGCAAGTTGTGATGATTCTGCCCAGCTACCGCCATGGCTTGCAAGCAACTAAAACAGATTATGAAGGCCAGACATAAGATATGGATAACAGATGTAAAAAGTTTTCCAATTAGATATGGAATAGGAACAGAATGGGAATGCTGGTAGAAATTTCAAAAACTCAATTAAGATTATGATCCAACAACTCATACCCTCCAACTGTACCAATTTAGCAGGCACAGTCCTTATTAATTATCCTATCATCCTACTTTTTCAGTTGCTTTTAAAAGTCCCAGTTTCTCTCTCTTTCTCCCATTTCCCCTTTGTTCTTGGCTTACTTTCATTGGTACAAACTGACTTCAAATTGGAAAAAAAGTTCATATTTAATTAGTAAGTGTGAGGGGGAGAGGGAGGTAGAATCTTGCCCTTCCCAGTAAGCTCAGTCAAAAGCAAACGGCTGCAACCTCTCCTGTTTTGTTTGTTCTTCCTCATTAATAATCTTTGCCACCGTGGCAACAGCCTGATGTTGCTTGGCCACACATGACCTGATTTTTAATATGTCAAATTTTGAAGGCCGTGTGAACTAGGGCATCAAAATGAATTCCCAGTTAACTGCAAGAGTTGAATTCACATCATGGAAAGAGTTAAGCATGCATGTACACACACTTGCATGTGTACAGACAAAGCAGGCTCCATCTGCTCGAACACCATATCACTTTGTATGATGTTTGAATCATACCTTAAATCCACTGTAAGCCTACCAGCAATAACAAAACAAAACAAGAACCTAGTCTGCACTCTTCAAGCCTCAGGAGTCTAGTGTAAAATGGGAATACTCCTCAATGCCTTGGAGCAATGATGTGAGGCATCTCTTACTGTACCCATGAGAGTGATCTATGCATCAGAGGGAGACCGTATGCTGCTTCAGAGCATTGCACAAACTAAACTGTGCTCAAACAAATTATGCCAAGATGTGGAGAAGAAATTTGTCCTTCGTAAGAACCTTAGAAGAGCTGTACTGGTGAAACTGAAGGCTTCCCAGCCCAGGATTCTCTTCTCAGGGTAGACAGGTGTTTATGTGTAGCCCACAAGCTGGACACACATGTAGAACATGCTCCCCTCATGTTCCTCAGCAATTGACTGGAGGTTAGGGTTGCCAAGTCAAGAGCATCCTTGATCTTGCAATTTTAGGGTCAAAACCGGAAACCAAGGACAATTCCTGGTACTGTCACCGGGATGACTTTCTGGTGAGGCTATTAAGCATGATTGCAGTGGAGGTTGTAGCCTCCCTGAGAAGGAGTATGAGAAACTTGCACACTTGTTCAAGCAAGCTCAGAACTTTGTATGTAGGGAGAACAACTTATTTGAAATTGAGAGAGTCCTCAGATAGACATTCAGACCAGAAATCCCTGAAAGTGGCTTCAGCATAAACCTCTAGGTCAGTGGTTCTCAACCTGTGGGTCCCCAGATGTTTGAAGACTTCAGCTCCCAGAAACCCCAGCCACTAAGGTCAATGCTCAGGGCTTCTGGAAGCTGAAGTCCACAAACATCTGGGGACCCACAGGTTGAGAACCACTGCTCTAGGTGTACAAATAAGTGGTTTCAAGATAAGAACTTTGGCAAGACAGAAATGAGTGGTTACAGAAGAGAAGTGGGGGCTAGACTGGAAGGTTCAGAGACCCAGAGAGTCAGCAAGAACACATATAAACTGATAGAGGGAAAGAGTGTTTCTGAGGTGATGAAGGGTGTTTAGTAACAGCTCCCTATGCTCTTCTTTGTCTTGCCAATTTGCCTCAATTCCTTTCTGTAGATGGGGTCTCTTGCCATTCTCACTGTCCAAGGCTCTGCTAGGTATCCTCACAGTAGACAGGTAAGGCATCAGGCAAGCTGTTACATGAGTTCTGGGCAACAACTTTCTGGCCCCTGCCAACTAAGGTTCATAGGAGCTCCACATCACTTCTGCCGTCTTGCAGCCTCTACTTCCTGGGTCCCTTCCTTCAGATCCAGCCAGAGGTCTTTTGTGGACTTTTTGGCTCCTTTCTTCCCTCATTGTCCCTACAGATGCTATAACTGAGGTTGACAACTGGCCCCCATTCACTCCTGAGGCCAAAGAACAGCCAACAAGATGGTGCCTCTGGTGACTCCTACCTTTCCACAGTGACACACTGAAAAGTCTACAGCAGCTGCTTCGAATAAGCTGAGAGCAGTGGTACCACAAGCACTCAGTTTCTTAAAAAAAAAAAAAAAATTTCAAGGGATCAGTCTTCCTCTGATGGCTCTTCCCTTGCCCTGCAATCCTGAGAAAAGGAACCAGGCTCTAAGATCCAAAAATCCTTTTAGCATTATGACCATATGTAATCAAGAGTCAGCATGGAGTAGTGGTTTGAGTGTTGGCCTATGACTCTGGAGACAAAGGCCCTTTCCGCACCTTAGCTTCTTCTGGCACTAGGGTGCGGGGATCACGCAAGCAGCCTCTGGTGAGAGGGTCTCATGTTCAGGGCCCTTCAGCTCCGCACAAGCTGTCTACTCACACAAGAGCCCCGCCTCTTCCGCAGCGCAGCGCAGCGCAGCGCAGCCTGGGAGTTTCCCAGGGCAGGAAGTGCAACCGGCGCAGCTCCGGATGCTCCGCACGCCAGGTAAGTGCACGCAGGGCCCGGGAGCAATGCGGGATCGTGCACCAGTTTCAGCTTCTAGCCAAAAATTAAAAGGTGTGCGATCGGTGCCTGCCGGCCCCTGGAGTGTTGCGCGATTGTGAGTGCATCCTGCAGATCGCTCCTCACAATCATGCGACACACCAGGCCCTTTTTCACATGGAAAATGTTGTGCGGAAAGGGCCAAAGATTTGAATCCTTGCTTGGCTATGAAAACCCACAGGGTGACCTTGGGCAAGTCACATTCTCTCAGCCTCAGAAGAAGGCAAAGGCAAACCTCCTCTGAACAACTCTCACCAAGCAAACACCAGGATAGGATCTCCTTAGAGTCACCATAGTCAGAAATGACTGGAAGGCACACAAATCCTTTAACCATTTGAAAGCCTTATCTTCTGGCCATCCTCCCTCTCTCTCCAGTGTGATTCTCTGCCTACATTTTTCTTGGAAAAAGAAGAGGAGGAAGAGGAGGAGGGGGAGGAGACACAGTGCAACAACTTGGATATATGCCTTCATCCTCGTCTTTGAACCACTCTGCTTTGGAATATATATTCACAATATGTATTCCCCATTCCACCCCCACACCATGCTTCCAGTGGTTTATTATTTGCCCCCCCCCCAAAAAAAATTCAGAATGGAGAATGCATACCAAGAGCTAATGTGGCTGACATATCATTCTGAGCAAGTTCAGCAATTAACTTTGCCAGCTCTGCTTTCGCAAGCTGGGTCTCTGCCTGCATGTGCGCTACTAGCTCAGCTAGTCATCTAATTAGCTAAATACAAACAAACCCTTCATTTGTATTTCTTGTGGTTCATGAGAGCAAATCCTGCTGTTGATAGCTTGAAAAACAAAGCAGGGGAGGAGGGGGGAAGAACCATGCAAGTGTGCCAAGCTGCCTCTGTTTCACAGCTCATTAATCATCGGGCCTGGTAAGGATTGAAGATTGAGGGGAGGACCAAAACTCAGTGCCTACAGCATCTTGGGCAACTGCAGAGATGAAGCCTGTAATGGTCATCTAGTGTCATTACCCTGCTGTGCCCCAGACAACAAAATGTTTAATTTTGTCCCTCTCCTTAATACATTCAGAATCCCATTTTTGATAACAGGACTGTTTCCCCATATAATGGTAAGCATCTGTAATGATACTGGACTGGACAGAGCTCTGCATCACTGTTTTCATCTCAAGCACACTTAACACAAGGTTCTCGGGGCTCTTCATAGGCCATTTTCGCCCTACACTGTTATAGTGCTATTATCCCACTCTCAACATCCTGTGGAATTCTGGGGTTTGTAGTTTACTAAGGCCAAAGACCTCTCTGGCTGGGAATTCTAAAGGCCTCTCCCTAAACTGCAAACCCCAGGATTCCACAGGATGTTGAAAGTGGAATAATAGCACTATAACAGTGTAGTGCAGAAATGGCCATAGACTTCAACGCACAAGGGCTTAAGCAGGTACTTAATGCTCTTTGAGTGAAGAAAGATACATTCACATCCACTGGGTCACCACTGGATGCTTGGAGGTGCTTTAGCATTTCATGTAGGTCTAGTCTACACCAGACGTAGTGGACCACTTCAGACTGCAGGTGGGAGATGGTGTGGTTAAATATCTCCCAACCATAGAAAGCAAAACCAAACAGTGAAAGCAAAAAGGATAAAAAGAAAAACACTCTCTGCTCAGAGGAAAGTGGAAGTCAGTGAGAGCTGAATGTGATTTGAGGGAAAGCATTATTTCCCATTTTCCATATGTCACTGTTTGCCTTTGCTCACAATGGAGTAATGGGTTTCTAAGGAGCCCAAAGAGGGATTGTTGTTGCTGCTGTTATGTCCTTCCAGCCATTGTTGACTCCTGGTGGCCCTATCTCAGGTTTTCTTGGCAAGATTTGTTCAGAGGAGGTTTTTCAATTTCTTCTTCTGAGAGAGTGTGACTTGCCCAAGGTGACCCAGTGGGTTTGCATAGGCAATAGTCCAACATTCAAACCACTTCATCATATTGGCTGTCCAAAGTGAGACTGGAATACTTACCTACTCCCTAGGGCCGTGGCTGAGGCCAACGTGTGTTTCCTTTCAGTTCTGCAATTGCAGAAGAGAATGGGCAGTTCCAGAGCAGGGGCCCTTTCACACTCCACAATTAGAATTCCACATGGTGGTTAAGTGGCATATTATGATTCCACTTAATCACCATGTTTCCATCCTATTGTATCCTAAGATTTGCAGTTTAGAGAGGGGAATTTAAAATTCTCACCCAGAGAGCCTAAGCAGACTACAAACCCCAGACTTCCCTAGGATGGAGCCATGGCAGTAGGATCATTGTGCTATATTTGTGTGGTGTAAAATAACTCTGAAACTCCAAAGCATCCAGAGTTGGAGCAGAATCTTAAATACCACTCCTAATAGCAGCAGTAGCAAGAGCAACTTACTGTCTGCTGTTTTAAGATTTTGTTGCATTGCTATTCATACACTGCTTACACATTGCTTTATGATAAATGGCCCAGAAATTTTGCTAAATAAATAAATTCATAGTACATACTCCTACTGCTATTAATACAGTCCAGTGACAAGCTGACCATGGGGTATTTTGCCTGTGCAGACTGGTCCTGTACTGGGGATGTTCATAAATCAGGCTGACAGCTGTACTTGCAGAGCTTTGAAGGTTTGTATGGCATCTTCCAGAATTTCCTAGAATTCCAGGTGGAGGATTCTGGGTGTTACAGTTCAAAACTAATCTACATTTTCAAGACCTACTGATCTTGCTGATTCTTGGGTAGGCAGCAAAGGTGACTTGGGGCTTCCATGACAGTGGGGCAGTCCAGGTTTTCATACAGATTTTAAATTCATCCAAAGTGATAAATCCAAAGTGATGAATCTATTTTGGTAAAAGAGTCCAGCACTTTGGATAACACCTTCAAATTCTGGACTAAAGCTTGAAATGGATTCACTGACAATGGATACAGAAGCCACCGACCATGAGCTGGTAAGCTAGACAACTGGGCTATGTTCAGATTTGGCTCTTCAGATATTTCTGTTCCAAAGTGCTTGCTTCGAGAGAACTCATTTACCAATATGGGGAACTCTAGGTGTTTCCTGACAAGATTTTTGCTTTTGTTGTGTGCCACAGGCTACCCACGCTATTTGGTTGTGGGGGACCATTTATCAGGGGAGCATCACCTAAAGATCCTGAGAGCAGATCTCCAAGATGATGCTGTGTATGAATGCCAGGCTATACAGGCTGCCATCCGTTCCAAACCAGCCCGACTGACTGTCCTCGGTAAGAATACAATTCTCATTGGAAAGTTGTGGTGTTTCTCTTCCTGAGTGTGAAATGAATAAAATGGAATCAAAATGAATGACATGGATTTTGGAGAGCAGACCTGTGTTTGCTGCTTTAAAAAGGAGCTAATCTGGGAGACACCAAACCAGATGTATTCCTTTGGAACAAGACTGCTGCTGAAATGGCAACACTGTGCCAGGTTTATTCACTGTTTCCCCATAATGTTGAGCGAAATTTGCCCACATTGTTTCCAACTGTGTTTTCAAAGTCTAGTTTGTATGATTGTGTTTTAGTATTATGAGTGGCTTTATCTGCACTTTTATATTCGTTAATGTTGTTCTTAACTGTCTTGAGTCTCAGCATTGGTGCAGGGCAAAATATAAATAAGAGGGAAGGGAAGGGAAGGCAGAAGGCAGGCAGGCACACAATGTGGTGATGTTGCAAAATAGATATGTGCTTGTAAATATTATGAGGCAACCTTTGAAGTGCAGTGGTGATTATATAAAAAATATAAGAGGCAAACACATCTGCCTAAACCCAGTGGCTAGTTTCAGAGTAGACCTATTAAATCAATTACTGAATGGTAAGTCAACAGTTATGTAAATCCCACTGATTTGATAGTCCTATTCTAGCTGGTAATACAAATTGGATATAAGCCTTTGAAAAATAGCAGTTGCAGCAACCTGGGTGCAAAAGTCCTGTCCTGTGAGGAATTAGTGTCCAATTGGTCCTGCAGCCATTTTCTCTGAGATCCACAATGAGTTCTCAGAGTTTTAGATGAACAACCGCATGTGGAACATTTGAGATTGGGGGTGGGGAGTCATATAGGCCTTCTTCTGAAAAAAGGTAATTGTGCTGGTCCATGAGGGGGGAAAAGAAACAAAATCCACAGATCCTAGTAAAAGTGTCATCCAGCTGTGAGTTCTGTGATATGCTTTAGTTATATTTGTTAATTTAAAAGTGCCATCTTAGCCAATAAGGGTGGCCCATGGCCAGCTGAGCTGACACTAAGCCAGCTG
This sequence comes from Iguana delicatissima, assembly GCA_948472985.1. Lineage (NCBI taxonomy): Eukaryota > Metazoa > Chordata > Lepidosauria > Squamata > Iguanidae > Iguana > Iguana delicatissima. Next base: position 134,102 of record CAOKZL010001767.1, on the reverse strand, counting down.
AAGCTATGCTGAATCCATCCCTTCTCATTCTAAGTGTGTTGAAAATTATCTAGGACTATCCTCACCCTGGCCTAACTTTGGGCTGCCAGAACGGCTGTGTTTCCAGGGTTTGTGCCTGTCCCTCGTCTTCCCCCACTGGTTCTTCTGCTAGCAGATCTTTGCCAGCAGAGCAGTTTGACTGTCATGATTGCGCTATTGGCTGATCTCTTGTAATCTGTCAACAGAAGATAGTTCTCCTAGCAGAAGGGTGTTTCTGCTGGCCTGAGATGTTTGTGCTTAATCCTGACTCCCCCAAGGCTGATGCATTTTTGAGTTAGGTTTGAACTTGGCTCCGTAGAGAGTTTTAGTTAGGAGGATTAATACTTCATAAATAAACAAATAAATAGGACTGCATATATAAGCGCAAGCAAACACCAATGTCTGTCAGTGTAATGAAAAAACTTAAATAGCTTGTCACAGAAATAACATTAATAGAACATGTCCTTCATTTTCATATTTATAACATATATACCAATATCTTGAGTAACCGTTGGCCTTTGTATTTAAGAGATTTATCTTGTGATACATTCAAATAAGTTTGTGTTTGCCTTTCTGTTGGTAAAATAATAATAGTGCCTCCTTCTGTCTTTTTCTTTAAACATCACCCAACACCCACACGTGACAGAAGTATACAGGGAAAAGAAAAACAAAAAAATTGATTAAGAAGTATCTGTTTGTCTGGCATGATTTAGATTTATAATGGCTTCTGATGATTCTGGGTGTGTAACGCAGCTTTTACAGAAAGAAGATTTATGTATAAACACGCACGCACAAAATATACCTCTGAAATAACCCCCTGCAGCTACTCAAAGCTGAGATGTTATTATGATTGAAAAAAGTATTTATCAGCAGAGTCTGTGTATTTAAAAAAAAAAATGAGAATGGCAGTTGAAGTTCATTTGCTGGAATTTCTATGACTCAGTCTTCTTCCATATCAAAAATTGGGAACTTGTCAGTGAATTGTAAGGGTGGGGGAGAGGAAACTGTAATGCATCCACGGTGTTTGCCCTGTCATGGAAGAGATATCAGCTCAGAGCTTTCCTAATCTGAGAACAGGAGATATCTGCAGCTTTTGCTGCCCCACTTGTGGGACTTTGGGGGGCAGAAGGCAGGATTATTATTGGGCTGTATGAGGGAAGACAAGCAAAAGTCAAAGATTTGTGGTGTCCTGGAGTGGGCTTGTAGAAGCATGAAGAAGTTGGTAAGAAACTTTTCTCTTTTCTGAGTCTGTTATTTCCTGGATTCTTCTATTTCTTGGTCTGTTCAATCAACTTCGATTACTGCCATTCAAAGCAAAGAGGTTCTATGATGAAATAATATGTGCTGGGGTGGTGGGATTTGTCTGTCATGCAACGTATGATGTCAGAAAGCCACCGAGTCTGTCAGCTTCCCTATGCTTTATTCTGTTGGGAACATGTGGCCTTCCAGAGGTCATTGGGCTACAGTTCCCATCATCCCTCAGTGTTGGCTGTACTGACTAGGGCTGATAAGATTTACAGTCCTACAAGAATCAAAGAGCCACACGTCCTCACGAATGCTTTTAGAGTATGAGGCATTACAAGGGGACAGGTTTCTCCCAGATTAAAAGACACAGATTCCTGAAACCTCTCTTTTACTTTCTCTACCCTGCCCCTCAAATTACTGCCAGTTCTTCTTGAGAAAAGTGAAGAAAAACCAATGTGTGCTGTGCTCTCAAGAGAATAAGATCAACATGAATTCTACTACTTGGAGTTTCTACATCTGTGACACAAGCAGGCAACTTGGTATCTATTTTGGACTATAGTTCCAAAATATTTTGGTCTAGGTTCAGAACTGCCATAATCCTTGGCCACAGCCATTCAGGCTAGGGTTGATGGAAGTTTTAATCCTAAACCTATAGAGAGCAGCTAGTTGCCTATTTCTGATTTAGGGAGTCTGTATGTAGACTTGATTTCATGGGAGGGAAAGAACAAAGCCATTTCTGCACTAGCCTGTTATAGTGCTATTATTCCACTTTTAACCTCCTATGGAATCCTGGGGTTTGCAGTTAAGGGACAGGCCTCAGGCCCCTCCCGAAACTGCAAACTCCAGGATTCCATAGGATGTTGAAAGTGGAATAATAGCACTATAACAGGCTAGTGCAGAAATGGCCCAACTGTCTTTTCCAACTCCGTTTTAATGTCAGTGGCTCTATATAGGATTTAGTGGCATGTGACAGAAGCCCTGTATTTGAAAATCTATATTCAAAGCCAAATATTGCTTGGATTCGAAAAGCCTCTTTGCCAAAATTAGCTGAAACATGTGCTTGTTATTTACTGGTTCATTACATGCTGATTCAGCCTTTGGTAGGTCACGATTTGAGCACTTCATTATTCTTGAGGTTCGTTATTTGGTCACTTCATTATCCATGCTGCTTGGTGCTCATTCCCTCTGTAAATTCATGACACTTTGCTATTCAGGACCAGATTTCAAATTCTGCAAGGGATTGATTAGTCAACCCAGAGTACCATGATGAAGACAGAACACATATGGCCAATTGAATCCCCTTTTAAGATTATAGGGAATATTCAGATTGTCAAAGTAATACTGAAGAAAAGACGAGGGAGTCAAATTGATGAAGGACTGGCTTTCTAAGGGATAAATCTTTACATGATGTGAAAATGATTTGTACTGGACTGTGAATCTGCAGCTGAGCACACTTGCTTTGCCATAAGCCTTGTTGAACTTGTCTTCTGTGCAAATATCCATGACATAAGTCTCTAAATCCATTAGCAAAAGACTGGTATGCAAGGTTCACAGAACAATGCATGGGCACTCCACTTCCCCCCATCGCATGTTTTACATGATGACAAAAGCTACACTCTTCTCCAAAGGCCCAAAAATTCTGCAACGGGGGTGGGGGGGGTCATTTGTGCAGTGGAAGACTAGAAACCTCATAATCACTTTTGCTTTTTTGCACCTTTTGCATTTACACAGAAGGTCATCAATGATGGACACAACCCATGTCAAGAAACCTTGCCCAATGAGAAATTAATATTTGGCTGCTCTGGCAGCCATTTTGTCTTACCACCAGCTGCAGTCCAGAGACTCAGAAGCAAAGCAGCATCTGAAATCAGGGGGATTTTTAAGAACTAAGCATTTTGAGCCCTCTAGGTTAATGACTAATTGGGCATTTTCCCTTTCCCCACATTGCTTTTCTTTTTTAAGAAAAAAGAATGAAGGAAGAGGTAGAAGAGGAGGAGAGGGAGGGGAAGAGGAGAGATGTAGATGGGACACAGGAGACATGAGGAGCCCACAACCACAGTCTCCTTACCTTGGAGGAGACAAGGAGAAACAGATTGGCTGCAGACCTGGGGAAATGACAGCTCTCGGGATGACTGGAACCAAGGAATGCTGCACACTTCTGGCCCCAACTGCAGCATGGGAGGAGGTGATTCTGGAGGGCAGGTGGAACACTGAAACTGAGCAGGAGTTGCTTGGCCAGGTAAGCTGGAGGTGGACCCAGAGGAGGGAGGGGCAAGCAAAACACATGCTTGCGGGGCCACATTTGGGGTCAGGGGCTGTTATTAGATATACATGAATGGGAGACCAACAAGAAGCATGTCTAGCTAATAAGTCTGCAAGAGAACTGAGACAAGAGTTGCACTGATGTCAAAGACTTATCAGCTTTGAGGAGGGAAAGCTAAGGGAGCAACCAGTTGCCTTTATGTTATTTACCTGAGGGAGGAAGCCATTTTCTGTTGGGAACAAATTACTGTGTCTTAGAGACAAAGCAGAAGTGCCTGTAAACCCAAACTTCACTGCTATGTACTTGTCATGTTTCCCTCAGTCAACTCTTCACCATTACTTACAAGCTGTCCTCATGATGGAAGCACAGATGGGTGGGGTGCTCCCACAAAAGAGAGGTGTGAGACCTGTCACCAAATTGGCTGTAGAATTATCAACATTCAGGAACATTTTCAGTATGAAGAAAGATATCAACACAACACTTGTGACTTTTTAGTGCAGGAAAAGGTTGGGGACATGCAGTCCTTCAGATGTTGTTGGACTATATTTCCCTTTGGTTCCAACCACTTCAGTGGTGAGAGATGAGGTAGGTCAGCAATATCTCAAAGGCCAAGGTTGTTCATCTGGGTTTAGAGGAAAAAATTTATTTATATCTATATATTTATATATTAAAAATATATAAATGGTAGGTGGGGAATGGATAACTATAACGTTAGCACTCAGAGTTCCTTATTGGCGTCAGATTCAAGAAAGATAGACAAAAGAATGTACTTCTTCACATCATGCTTCTTTTAACTTCACTGCTGTATGATGTAGTTCCAGTCCTTGACTTAAACAGTTTCTAAAGGGATTAGACAAATAAACTGGAAATTAGGACTGTTAATGGCTGTTAGCCTTGATAAGTAGAGTTAGCTCAAAATATTTTGCAGGCTAAGGCAAAGGTACACTTCTTTCCATTTCAGATACAGCATGAGACCATCTTCCACTATGGCCATTTCCGCATGGGCTTAAAGAGATGGTGCAGAGCATCCTCCAGGGAGGACATCTGCACCTGGGAGCGGACTGGGTCGGACTTACTTAGTGCAGTTCCGCACCTCAGCCCTCTCTGGAACGACCCGAAGTGGTCATCCAGCGTGCTTTTGAAACAGATCTTTCAAAAGCACAGAGCGCGCCACTCCGTACCCGCGCTCCAGTGCAGATTTGCAGGCTCGCACCAGTGCAAGCCTGCGATCTGCTGGGGTTGGTGGAGAGCCTCGACCAACCAGATGCGCCATTTTCATCCCCGGAGCGGCCACACACTGCTCCGGACCAGCCTGGACCCAAGCATGGACCCAAGAAGTCCGGTAAGTACCAGCATGGGGCAATTCCCTTGCCCCATGCAGAAATGGCCTATATCTCCAGGAACCAGGCTACATGGTTTAGATAGAGGGGTATATCCAGGGGGAAATCAGAAGCAGTAGCTGTGATGCTATCACCACTCACATTCCCACTTTTCCTGCACCTTGCACCTGTGATTATCTCTTCACTCTGCCCAATGGTAGAGCTGGTCCTGATGATACACAAGTGAAACTATGGCCATTTCCGCACTAGCCTGTTATAGTGTTATTATTCCACTTTCAACATCCTATGGAATCTTGGGGTTTGCAGTTTAGAGAGAGGCCTCAAGGACCCTTGAGGTGGAATAATAGCACTATAACAGGTTAGTGCAGAAATGGCTTAAGTTTAGATTTGTATACTCTGAACACCAGTTGTTCAAGGGTGAAAGTAGTCTCTTGGATGAAAAAGAATCCTGGACTAGACCAATCTTCAGTCTGATCCAGGTGAAATTTTATGTTCTTATAATTTCATTTTAGGTGAAAATATATGAGTTATTTAAAGTAAACTCAAGAGGCAGTCTAGGAAGACTGCCTTGGGAAACTGCCTGGGCAGGACACACCATTTTCCAAGGTAGCTTTCCCAGAGCATCTTTAGCTTCAAGGGCCCACGTGGAAGCCAAGTGCTAAGAAACCTAGGGCCCATTTACACTATGTAAATACAGCATGATCATTCCACTTTGACTGCTATGGTTCTGTCCAGTGGGATCCTCAGACTGGCAGTTTAGGGATGGACATTTAGAATTCTCTGCCAGAGCATTCCAATACCTCCCCACACTACCAACCCCAGGATTCCATAGGATAGAACGATGGTATTCAAAGTGGAATCATACAGCTATAATAGTGTAGTGTGAATGGGCCCCTGAGTGCTCCTGAGCTGACAGCTTTCTCTATGGATGATAGCGGAAACAGCATTTTCTGCCCTCCCTTTTTAATTTTTTTTTAACTTATTCTGCCTCTACCATGTTACCATAACAGCCAACATAGTTACCCTGGCCAAAAGAAGCTCAGCCTTAAGCTGTTATTTTTGCAGCATGACAAACCAATCACTGTGATCAAGAAGAAAGAAATCTATCTTATTTCAAGAGAAAGGGAAGGTTAATATCCCAATGCTTTACTTTAACTAAGTTCTTGGGACACTCATGACAGCTGCAGGCACTATTTTGTCACAGCGAGGTAATCTCCAGTGCTGCTCTCACAGATCATTGGGTTTCTTTCTCCGAAGAATCATGTACTCCACCCACCAGGCTCAGTCCTTCCCTTGTTTACATGATTGCTTATCCTCAAATGAAAGAGTGGTGAACCAGGAGGCTTTGATCTTGCTGGGGATTGTTGATTCTCTTTCAACTCCCTTCAGCAGTTTGAGTTGCCCCTTGAATGTGCAAACAAACCAAAAGATGAAATTATTTCAGGGAGCATTACCCTAAGAAGTCTGAATTTTATGTCATCTTTTTAAAAACATACTTTTTCTTGTTTGATATATGATGTTGAAATCTCTATCTCTACAGAGAATGAAAGACAAATGTAATGGACACATGAGACCAGCTACTTTGTTCCACTGCATCTAGTAAAATAATTGTAGGATTGTACTGGGCAGCGTCGTATGGTGGTCTGAGTGCTGGACTTGGATTCTGGGAGACCAGAAATAAAATCCTCGCCTAGCTAGTAAGGTGATCTTGGGCTAGTCACACTCTCTCAGCCTCAGAGGAAGGCAATGGCAAACCTCTTCTGAATAATAAATCTTGTCAAGAAAAATCCAGTACAGAGTTATCATAAGTTGGAGTTGCCATAGAGGCACATAACAGCAACAGCAACAGCAACAACTTTGGGCTAAGGGCATTCTGTTTCATCCAGCCTCTTGTGTTTTTCATGCACACGTGCATGTGCACACACACAAACACACACTACTGCAATGGTCAGGATTCCCTGTCTATTGACCATGTTCTAATCTTTATTCAGCTTTGATCCATTCCTCTCTCCCTTTTTTTTTCTTGCAGTAAACTATCTTGTTCATTTCTTTCCAAAAGGTTTTGGAGCTCCCTAACATTTGCTGATGCTACACGTGCCATTTTGTCTGTATCAGGATCCACGGTTGGAGACTGAGGCCCAAATCCCATTGGTGTCTTAGGCATGCTTAAGTTCCCCTATAGAAGTGTTTGGACCTTTTTGTCTGATGGGGAACAGCTACATTTATTTTAGGGTTGCAGAAGTAAGTTGCGCAAGCGGCGTCTTTCCAAATGTTGTTGTGCATTGCACATGGATGTACATATGCATTGTACATAGATAGTACCTTATATATACATAGTACCTTATATATTGAGCATTTGATTGTGTGCTCACTTGTACCTTTGATGTCTTGGCTCAGTTATGCAGTGTTGCCATTGAACACAAGGATTGTGTAAAACAATTAATGCATAGCTCTGCATGTAGAGATTTACACAGCTTGACCCCGATATAGCACATCAGCTGAAGTTTGCTGTCAGCATGTAGGGTTCTCATATGAAATTCTATTTCCCTCCTTGTCTTCAGTGCCATTTTTAATACTTCTCCCAGTAAATATGAATTCTCTCCCACTACTGCCCCAGAAGCTTCACTCCACTAACTTTCACTTCCACCATTTCCTTCTCAATGAGCCAAGACATGCATATTTGTAATGAGATTATTATATTTTTTTTAAAGCCTAGGAGCAGGAGCATTTACAGCCTATTAACAACAAATACATTGTCTCTAACAGTTAAGGAAGTTACCCTGGAGGGTTTTTCTGCTAGCACTTGCTGCAGAACTTTATGACTGCATGTCTTGCATGTCAACCTATGGTGCGCTCCAAGGAGCCTTACTGCATGGGCTTGTCCAAAGAAAGGGCCATTAACACGCTCAGGGGAAACCAATAAAACAACAAGATGAAAGTGGATAATGGAACTTTGGTGGTGGGGAGAAATAATTTCTTCCCCCACCAAAGTTCCATTATAGCAATGACGCCATCGCCAGAGGCAGGCAAGGCTGAAGAGAGCATAGACATCGAAATCAGTAAGAAGAAAATTGTCTCTTTGCTGTTGGTGTTACCAAGGGCTGGGGACCGTGCAGTGACTGGTAATGAGAACAGCCATCTCCCCCAGTGTCAGTGATTTCTCTTTATTTACAGGGGTTCTGGCTGCATTTATAGAAGGCAGTGACACTGCTGTGGATGTTTCTGGGGGGATATGGCTCAATAAAGTGTATCCATGCCTGCTGTAAAACTAGCCTGCCATACAAACAACCAGCAGCTCTGTGTCCACAAAAAATATATATTATATGCTTCTGTGTGCAAGCAAAAGGAACAAAGCTCTGTTCCAAAGCTCTTCTGCCTGGAAAGTTGGACTTGGGAGCTTTCAGAGACCTCTTTTTTTTTAACCATAGGGAGGAATACTTCCATTTTTTAAGAAAAGTTGGAGGTATTGGGGCCAGATAATACTGTCCATAGTTTAGCTTATTGCCTTTGAAGTCTATCTGGAAGTTAGACTTCCAGATAGACTCAAAACAGGTCTCAAAACAGGACTCAGACTGTTGTGAGTGACTCGCTGGTCTGATTGTATCTCACTAGAGATACAAGATCTGCAGTAGATACTAGCTGTATCTGGAGGGAAGAGAGCAAGGGAGAGGACAGTGGGATATATGCAGGATGTGATAAAGCTAAAACAAGCCATCATCTTCTCTTCTGACCATAACTTTCCATGAATCCGATATGCCTATAAATAAGACTATTGATTGACATTTATTACAGTTGGGCATGATCTGGCCAAAGATAAGCCCTTTTAAGTCCCATTGATGGAACAGTTAGGCATGCGCTTAAACCTCTGTTGTAGAAATCAATGCGATTTAGAAATGCTTAGCAGTGACTGGCTCGTGTCATTTACAAAAGAGCTTTCTGCAACATTAACCACAAAAAGTTAAGCAAAATAGAGACATAGTAAAGTCTCCCCAAGTTTATACCGATAAATACTCAAGTACTCAAAGATACCCTCTTGCCAAGGCAGATTCAAGCAGCTATACCAGATGATTCAATTGCTGTCCCCAAGCATCATCCATGACAACAATCAAATGATAGGGAAGATCCAGTAATCCATCTTCTGTGAGAGCTCCTTAATTACTGTTTTTTGAAATCTAGGTGACATTTCACTAAAAGTGAAGGAAGTGATTTATGGATCTCATTAATAGCTCTCTAGCGTCCCCCACTGCCCAAATTTACCATTGCTCTCTGGCATTGTTAGGATACACTCTAATACACTCATCATTCACAGCTTTATTGGTGACAAAGTGACTATTTAGATTGGATTCAAGTACATTCAATATACATCCAATGACTAATCAGCACACACACACACCCACGATCTTGTCTTTTTAAGAATATGATGCACACACTGTCTGAAAGTTCCAGGTTTTGAATCAAAACTTGTCACAGAATGTTCAAAAATCTTTTCCATGAAGAGATGGATCAGGTGGGCAAACTGTGGCCCTGGATTGCCCATGGCCCCCATGGCTGTTTTTCTAACCCTCTATCCTTCCATATTTTCTACTGCTCTTTTTTCTGCTGCCCTAAAAGGAGTAACTTCCTCTCCTGGAATCCTTTAAGAGTAGCAATTCCGCTTAAAATAGGGTTCCCCTGCACCGTTTAATGTTAAACAAAAATCTATTTTTCAAAACTAGGAATGGATTTCTGGCCACTTCAAATATTCTTCTGTTTTTGGTTTTTGACTTTTTTTGGCAGTCCCCAAAGGTTCTAGGACAGAATATTAGCGAAGGGGTATCATGTAGAAGATACAGCAAGCTTGTTTTCTGCTGCTTTACAGATTAGAACACAATCCAGTGGTTTCAAATTACAGGAAAAGAGATTCCACCTAAACATTAGGGAGAACTTTATTACTGTAATAAGAACTGTTTGACATTCAAATAGACTGTCCAGGAGGCTGGTGGACTCTCTTTTCTTGGAGGGCTTCAAACTTACCCTGCAACTGTCCTGATTTGGCAGCGAAAGTCCTGATTAATTCTCTGTTGTCCCACTTTTTCATCTGCTTTTCAGATGTCGCAATTTCTCTCTCATCCTTCCATTTCCCCCTTCATCTTCAACTGACTTCAATTGCTGCAAACTGAGCTCAAAATGCAAAAGTAGTTTGCACTCTATTTCAGTGGAGGGAGAAGACAGGAGCGGGCAGTATCTTGCCCTTCTCTGTAGATTCAGGCAAAAGAAAACTCCTACAGCCTCTCCTAGCTTGTCTGTTCTACCTCATTAATAACTCTTGCCATCTTGACTGTACTCTCATGTAGCTTGGACACATGTCCCAGTTTTCTTCTGTGAAATGTTGTAGGGGTATGCTTTAAACAGAGGTTGCACGGCCACATTTCAGGAATGCTTTTGTTGGGTAGACCTACATGTCAGGGGATTGAACTAGATGGCCCTTGCAGTCCCTTCCAATTGTGAAATTATGTGATTTTGCCACCTGAGGGAAAGAACAAGATGGTGCAGAAGGGGAAAAATCCATCATCAGTCTCCCACCCTTTCATAGGAACTGAGAAAGTCAGGCTGGAATGAATTGAACCAGTTTATATAATGATGAATTCTGGTTCCCATTGTACTCACAGCAAGTAGTCTGGTAGCCAAAGAGAACACTCTTTTAGGTTATAATCCAAACTGAGGTTGGATTTTTCTCCTTCGGTGCTGCCTTTCCATACTATGCACAAAGCCCAAGTGGCCTGGCAGTTGAATCTCTCATGTTGGTGATAGTACCTCATCCTTCAGTGCGCCTGAAGCCAACAGGCTAGTTTTCTGGTACAAGTAAGACCGCATGGCACACAATAATCTCTTCCAACATATCTATTTGCTTCCAGTTCCTAACATCTGCTACCTAAGGCAATTCCTTAAAGGCAGGGACAGATCTACAGGAATTCTTCACTTTAGTCATTTTGTGGAGACATGCAAGTATATTTGTTCAATATTTTAAAAAGTATTTGGATAAATATTTCTGTATTTCTAAAAGTTCAACTGAAGGCTTAAATTACAACAGTTCTACAAATTTGAAAATGTAATCATGGGGACAGATTTATTTATTTATTTTATTTACAATGCGCTCATATTCCACACACACACACACACACACACACACACACACACCAATAGCTACACTGTGGATAAGTGAGATTATTGCTTTCGGCCAAAGGAATGAATGAATGAATGAATGAATGAATGAATGAATGAATGAATATCACTGTGGCAGAACCTATCCAGCCAAACTACCTGCCCCACTGTATGATCCACCATTAAAACTATGAAGACTTATAATGCATGTATACATGTGCTGACATCTCTTCAAACATATACAAGAATTTTCTTAAGACATTTAAATGAATGGGGTAAAATCCTCTGCTACACTTCCACTCTCCTCACACATCTGGTTTGCCCTATGATGGTGTAAAGTCCTGGTGTCCAAAGTCTTTGTAATAGGTGAATTTACTTATCTGAATGGCATTTCTAGGAGATTATATTTTTTTCCCCTAATTTCTGCAAGAAGTCTTATTAAAACTCCAATTGGTGTGATATAGTATCTCTTGGTTTTAGTAAAGATTATTTGCTGTCTCTCTCAAAACCTGAATGTCATTCTGGTGTCAATAAAGGTGTACAGAGAACTCTTTCTTCTGATCCCCATGCAAATTTTAGCATCATAATAAAGAGCATGAAGACTTAGTGTCTTTGCTCATTACACTGTTACAATGCAATAATTCTACCTTCAACATCCTATAGAATTCTGAGCTTTGTAGTTTCCTGAGGCCAAAGAGCTCTCTGGCTGAGAATTCTAAATGCTCCTCCCTAAACTGTAAACCCCATAATTCCATAGGATGTTAAGCTGAAGGCTTTCACAACTGGAATCCATAGGTTTCTTCAGAATCTTCAGAATATCCTGAAGTATCCTCTGAAGATGCTAGCCACAGATGCAGGTGAAACATCAAGAGCAGATACTAATAGAACACGGCCTCAAAGCCCAGAAAACCCATAACAACCTATTCCATAGGATGTTGAAATTGGAATAATAGCACTATAACAGTCTAGTGCAGAAATGGCTTGAATTGCACATATCTTGCTTGTCTGTTTTAACTTACCAGATGAACATTTTATATATGAGATCAGTTCTCATTCACAGTTAAACTAGAATTCCAATAATTCATCCATGAGAAGGTAGAATCTTAGGTGTTAGGCATTATCTCTTTGGTTATAGTCTGTTTCATGTTTTAGGTAGATCAGATGCTGGCAACTGAATATAAGCTGGGACCCAGTTTCACTCCCAAACCCCACGCCACACAGGCAATCCCCCCTGCAATGCCAAATTTTCTCTATTTTCCTCTGCAGGCTTTTCTCCAAATGAGGACAGAACTGCAAAAAAAACAAGAAAAAAAATGGAGGCAGTTTACAGTTTGGGGGTGATGGTGGGTGTGTTTTTGCTTTCTTGTATCTAGAGGACCTTCTAAGCAAAACTCAGGGCAAAATAATATTTCCAATTTGCACTTTTTTAAACAAAATTGTAATGTGAAGGAATTTGGGGAGGGCTTCAGGGACCACAGAAATGTTATCCAGGGGCCACATTTAATTTGGGAGCCTCACTGTGTTCACCAATGATGTCAGTGCTCTCCTAGGGCTCAATAACAACTGTAATTTCTCTACTGTCACCTGCCTCTCTCATCTGATAGGAATGGAGAAACTACAATTGTTATTGGGCCCTTGGAGACTGATCAGCTTATGAGGGCGATGGCCACTTCTTTGAAATTATACATATTCAGGAACTGGAAATATGGAGGAGCCAAACCTCAGTCATTCTGTGGCTGCCCCTGTATACCCTAGGAAGAAGGGGTGACCTTTGTCCCCTCTGTTAAGGATGCCCTTTTTCCTCCAGGTGTGTCAGAGCAGCTGAAACATATATGGGCACTCCATCACATCTGAGCAGTTGTTCAAGGGGCACAGTAGCTCTTACCAGTCCTCCAGATGTTGTTTAGAGTTTGGTGTGGTGGGTGTTGAGCCAGGAGATACAGGACATTTCCTCAGTAGAATGTTACAGTGCTATTATTCCACTTTCAACATCCTGTGGAATCCTGGGATTTGCAAACCCCAGTATTCCATAGGATGTTGAAAGTGGAATAATAGCACTGTAACAGTCTACTGAGGAAATGTCTTGTACCTCCTTCCACATTATTCTGAACAAGACATACACAGGCTAACTAGGCATTCTGCTTATGTATCTCATGCTAAGAATTCTAGCCAAAACCAGCAATTTGATACCTTTCCTATCAATTCTTTCATATTTCACCCAAGGAACCCAACCATGTGAACATTTTGACATTTAATCTTGTGTACTTTTTCAGCTCAAGTTTGAGAAAGAAAGTGTGATTTAGTTGACAATACTGCTTCCTGAGAGACTGCTTGTCCAGCATATTTTCCTCCCTTTTCCTTTTTTTACGTGAACAAGTAACTTCAACACATGTAATTCTCCAGCAGTCACAAAACATATCCTGAAAATTAGCACACGTTTCAACGCTACAAATTATCACCTTGTTGTTAAACTCCAACTCACTCCCCATATAGTAATTTTTTTTTTTCTGGAATGCAAATACTGCATGGGAAATGGAATAACTAGGGGTAGTAAAAAGCATGGAATAGCATATTCTGGAAAGAGGCATGGCTCCCTGGCCAGCTGGGAATTTTCATAGAATCATAGAGTTGGAAGAGACAACAGGGGCCAACCAGTCCAACTCCCTGCTATGCAGGAACACCCGTCAGAGCATTCCCAATGGATGGCCATCCAGACTTTGCTTAAAAACCTCCAAAGAAGAAGACTCCACCACACTTTGAGGCAGCATATTCCACTGTCAGACAGCTCTGACCATCAGGAAGTTCTTCCTGAGTTTCAAGTGGAATCTTCTTTCCTGCAGCTTGAATCCATTGCTGTTTGTCCTAGTCTCTGGAGCAGTGGAAAACAAGCCTGCTCCCTCCTTGATATGACATTCCTTCAAATATTTAAACATGGCTATCATATCCCCTCTTAACCTAATCTTCTGCAGACTAAACATACCCAGCTCCCCAAGCTGTTCCTCATAGGGCATAGCTTCCAGATCCTTCACCATTTTGGTTGCCCTCCTCTGGACACGTTCCAGCTTGTTAATTTTGAAGAGGAGCACACTCTGCTAAGGATATTAAGAAAGTTCATAAATTTTTGCATCCTTAAGCGCAGAAAAGGGTGTCTCAAATAAGAATAGAAAGAATATTCAGAGAGTTTGGGGGGAAAGGCGGGGCTTGTTGAGTTTTTGGAAACTTCATTAAGCAACATCAGTCTGAAGATCATTTTTATTCCTCCCCCCAAATTTGAGAATAAATACAACCCCACTGCCATCCCAAGCTCACTTTTTTCCTGCTCCCCACAGCCATGCAGTGGCTGAAGGGGAGATGGGGGCATCAAAGAATAATTACCACTTATGTTCCATAGTTGTCATACAACAAGGATACCATTCTACAGTATAGATCCCCAAGGATACCTGCATTGTCTCCTGTATCGGAATGTAGCTGTTAACGATGTTTGTTAATCTGCCCCTGCCTCAGCCCACTAGTGACTGTCAGGAGAGGGAGGGAACACTCCTGAAGCACTCCTGAAAGATGCCTATCTACTCTCTGTTTAAGGATCTCCAAAGATGCAGAGTCTAGAACCCTTGAGACAATCCCTTACACTGTCAAGCTGTTCTTAAAGCAAAGATGTTCTTCCTAATGTTTAAGTGCGCTCTCTTTTCCTTTAACCCACATGTGTCAAATGCAAGGGCCGTGGGCCGAATCCAGCCTGCCAGGCCCTGCGGCCCTCTCACCTCTCCTGAAGCTGCGGCATTCCTGCTGCCTGGCGAGCCTGATCCCCCCATTGCAGGCCCCCGGTTGCCACTATTCTGAAAAGTGGCCCAGCAGCCAGCGCTCATGATCTACTTTTACTTCTGACTGCTCCTCTGTCCGTCTCTTCCCGTCCGAGTGCTGCCATGGGTTACCATGGGAATGCTCCTTGCAACTCACAAACGTTGGAGAGAAGAGTGCTGGCTACTGAGCCCCTCTTCAATATGCCAGCAGCCAGGAGCTCACAATGTGGGGATCAGGCACACCAGGTATAGAGAGGGGCAGGGAAGTAGAAAGAGGCACAGGTAATATTTGTCTGATTATTAAAAAAATAACTTTCTGTTTTCAAAACTCATTTTTCAATAAATTGTACAACAGTTGTACACTCGAATATCTGCTTGCCATTATTTTTCCTAGACTTCTAGTTTCAGAACTAGTTATTACTAAAACTAGTAATAATCGAATGCAAAGGCAATTGATTAATATGATAAAAGAGTAGTCACATTTATATAGTCTTACAGATACAACTGGCCTTTCGAAGGCAACCATAATGCTGATGCAGCCCAAGATGAAATTCAGCTTAACTCCCCTGCTTTAATCCATCGTTTTTCTTTCTAGTCACTCAATTAGCAGAAAACAAACTGATTCCACCTTCTACATTACATTCCTTCAGATATTTAAACACAGCTATCATGTCACCTCTGTCTTTTTCCTTCTGCAAGCAAAACATGCTGGCTTCCTAAATCATTCCTCATAAGGAATGGCCTTTGATTGTCTTGGTCACCTTTCTCTGCCAATGGTGAGCCTTGTTTGACTTCCCACTCCATTGCCTCCCACTGGCTAGTGGAGAAGGGGCAGGGAAAAGATGAGGAGGTACTTTCTTCCAGCGGTGAGAATGTCTTTGAAAACTACAAAATTTTAGAAGCTGTTCCTGGCAGGAGCAAATAACTTAAACAAGCACATCTCTAGTCTTAACACGTAAGATGCCCCACTAAGGAATAGGAGAACAGCCACAAAAGTCTTTCCCACTTTGAAACTTCTCTCAGGAAGATTTGTCTGCAGAAAAATAGAGGGGAAGACTTGTTTTGTTCACAGAAGGAAGCAGTGCACTTCATTCAAAATGAATTGCTTCCTATGTCAAATTTTTTTTTTTTGCTTCTTATACAGAAAATACTTTTTCGGACAAAAAGAAACCTGTACATGAAAAAAATAATAAACACATATAGTTTTGTGCAAATGAAATTTCCTGAAAATTTTTTCCCCAAAATGAAGTCAAAAGTAGTCTAGCCAAAAGTAGTAAAAAAAAAATGTGGCTAAAAATTGTGGTTTTGTGTTCTGATGCAGTGGGGGGGGCTGTTGAAATTACTTGATTTTGCATTCAGGAATGAAAAACATTTTCTTGCAGTTCCATCATGTCCTCTTTTTCTTCTTCTTTTCTTTTTCTGTAAAAGTTCCCTTCTAGTACCTGCTCTCCTTTCCTCTTCCCTGTTAACACCTCTTGAAAATGCTTCCATGTGTCATTGTCCCCAAAGTTCAACTTCGCCTATTTTACTTGCCAGGGAACGAGCTAATTCAACATCTCCCCCTTTAACTTTATGCATGCCTGCTAAACAAGAAGTCCCAAATGCTGCCTCAATTGGTTTTTTGAACCACTGCCACTCATGTCTGACAACAGCTTGATGGGCCTAATGCTGCCATCTTTTCCCCCTCTAAAACAAAGAGAAAGACAGTACTTTAATTAAATATTTAAGAATGTGTCACATAGGTTTTAGATCTACACAGTTAAATGTGGCAGAAATAGATTGTTCCGTAAGCCTTTGGAAGTCCAATTGTTCGCACAACTGAGCCTGTAAGGATCATTTACCTCCAGTGCCTTCTGGGGACTGGAGTTTTGTTCCTAGGGAAGTGAAAAGGGATATCCCAAGGAAATCCATGCCAACATTTGGTACTTTTGCTCATTTGCTTGCTCGCTTCAAAATATGGAGTGGTGTATTCCTCTGTTTTCACAGTGCTATAGGTCTTTCAAACCATCAGCTTTCACTTTCAATTGGGTCAGCTGGTGGATCTCTTTTTCTAGGTGTAGTAAAGAGGGGTGAAAAGCATATTCGAAGATACATGAATGATATGCAAAAAAGGATTTCTTGAATGTCAGGAAACTTGAAAAAGACAACCCTATAAGGACAAGAATTTTGGCAGTTCTGGTTCTATTTTTTGTGGGAAAACATGTTGGTTTTTTATTTTATTTTATTTTATTTTTGCACAGAAAAATAGCATATTCTATGCAGAAAACAAGTGATGTAACCCCTCACCCAAAAAAAGCTTTCTCGAGTGTCAGAAAATCTAATGTGAAGAATTTTGAAAGGACAAGAATTTTGGCAGTTCATGACTTATTCTTTTTGAGAAATGTGGTTTTCCTTTTTACTCTTGTGAAAGAAAACAGCACAATTTCCCTGGGGAAAAAAATGATACCCCCTTTTTTTAAAATCTCCAAATAGTAGAAATAAAAATCAAAGAAAATCATCAAAGAAACTACCCAAAGATGAAGGGATTTTAAAGAAATTTTGATTGTTGAGAAGCCAGCTATCAGTGTTGATGATGGAAGAGATTGAAAAGAAGATGAAGTTTTTCAAACAGAAAGATTTTGAATATGCGAACAAGCCAGGTACATGGTTACCATACAGTCTAAGAAAAGAAAGACAGAAAAGAATGATTCTGAAATTGAGAGAAGATGATAAAGTATTTACTAAGGATGGAGACTTACAAAGGATTTTCCATATGCATTTTTCAAGGTTATATTCAATGAAAAATATATAAGAGACAAAGATTGAAGAATATCTGAACAGACAACAACTGTCTAAACTGAAAGAAAAGGAAAAAGAACAGGTGAATCAGCAGATAACACTAGAGGAGATCGGATAGGCTGTCCAAAAATTGAAACTTGGGAAGACTCCAGGCCCAGATGGATTTGGAGATCCCTATTTGAAGGAAGAATTATTGTTGCCTTTACAAACAGTAATGAATGGCATTTTAATAATGGGGTTAATTTCAGATTCATGGAAGGAAACTAATATTACCTTGATTCCAAAGGGAGGACAAGACTCAACTTTGCCTAAGAGTTATAAACCAATTTCTTTGCTGAATAATGACTACAACATTTTCACTTTGGTCTTAGCAGAAAGAATGAAGATTATATTAAGGAGATATAAAATGAAGACCAAAGTGGATTTCTACCTGGAAGACAAATGAAAGACAACCCCAGAATCATATTGGATATTACAAAATATTTTGAAAACCATAATGAAAAACAAGATGCACTAATGTTTTTTGGATGCAGAGAAAGTGTTTGACAACCTGAACTGGCAATTCTTTTTTAAAGTTATTGAACAAATAAATTTTGGGCCTAATATTTTAACTTGAATTAGATCAATATATTCAAATCAACTTGCTAAAATAATAGTGAATGGACAGACAACTAAATCTTTTGGGATTTTTTAAAGGAACAAGATAAACATGTGCTCTGTCTCCTCTTTTGTTTATTTTAGTAATGAAGGTTTTGAACTAAGCCATTGGACAGGATGGGGAGATAATGGAAGTTAAAATTAGAGAAGCCAAATTTATATTAAAAACTTTTGCTGATGATTTAGTAGTTATGCTGGAAAATCCATTGGAATCTGCATTCCAAGAAAGATTAAAAGAATTTGGAATTTTAGCTGGTTTAAAGATAAATAAGGAAAAGACCAAACTTCTAACTATAAAAACATGAGGACTGAAGAAAAGAATGAATTGCAATTAAAAATGTGTTTTAAAATTTAAAAAAAAAGTGAAGCATTTAGGTATTTACCTAATGGTAAATTTGAAACAATTATTTGAAACTAATTATGTGAAGACACAGAATGAGATTAAGAAAGATCTGGATAAATGGCAGAAATTGAATCTGTCCCTACTGGGGAGAAATTTTGAAATAAAGATGAATGTCCTTCCAAAGATGATAGTCCTTTTCCCAACAATTCCAGTTTTGACAAAAGAGAGACCATGTAAACAATGGCAAAATGATTTGCTAAAATTTGTTTGGGGAGGCAAGAAACCTTGAGTGATTCAAAAGAACAAGGAGGCATCGGGCTACAAAATTAAAAAAATTACTTTGCTGCTTCGTGTGTGACCTGGATTAAAAAATGGATTATGTTAAAAGATAACAGAAGACCATGATTTCAGATTTTGGTGGCAGTATGATAAAGTCAATGTTGCTTTTTATAACCATTATATTAGAAATAGCTCACTCTGGAAACTTTGGAATAAATATTAAATGAAATTATGTTCAGAGACACCTTTTTGGATTTCTCCACAAGAAGCTTTCCACAGAACAGATATGAGAGCTGATCAACATTGGTTAACATACTATGACTCATTAAAAAGAAGAGATCAAGATTATGTAATGAAGTCAGTGCAACAAGAAGAAGGTGATACTATGCAATGGCCTTCATACTGGCAACTTTAACATTTAAAGAAGATAAAATGAATAAAGAATTTGAGAGGAGTAAATCAGACTTAGAACTACTATTGTATACTGAAGATAATCATTGATTGCTAAAATGTATAAATTTCTGTTGAAGTTAGAAATGGAAGATGAACAAATCAAAGAATATATGATCAGATGGGCGAGAAACTTTGCATATAACGTACATATGAATCAATGGGAAAAAACTATGGACAAAGGATATCAAAAATGTACTTTACTGTGATAAAATGATGCACTGTTGGTATTTAACACCAGAGAAACTCATAAAGATGTATAAAAACACAAAGAATAAATGTTGGAAATGTCAAGACCAGAGTGGATCTTTGTATCATATGTGTTAGAATTGTGAAAAAGCTAAACAATTTTGGCTTAAGATTCAGAATGTGACGCAAAAGATTCTGAAAGCCCAAATACCAAAGAATCGTGAATTTATACTTACTAGGAATCTGGGCAGAGGAAACAACTATTGATAAGAAAAACATAAATTGGTGTAATATATGCTATTGGTGGCGAGATTGGTAAATGCAAAGTACTGTGAAAAAATGGAAATCCCATCAATGGATGAATGGATTGATAGGAATACCTGGAATGGGCAATTTTACATATAGGCTAAAGGGCCAAACAGAAGATGAATTTTCTTCTGAATGGAAATGTCTGATTGATTATTTAAAGAAAAATGAGACTGAATGGATGACAATAGGTTTTTGAGCTTGCATGTATTTTTAAGCTTTGACTCTTTCTTTTACTATTACTAGAGAAATGTGGTATGAAATTAGATGATGATGATTCTTGCTTGTTGCTATTTTAGATTTTCAGTACTTATAATATCAGTTTTAATAATAACATTCAAGATTTATCAACGGCCTACCAGAATTAACCATCACTCCATTTTTTTATTGTTTCCCATTGGTACTTTTGGTTTAAATATGATGATGTTAATATTTAGGTTATAAAGGTAGGATACCAATGTTTAGAATCAACTTATCTTAAAATGATAGAATTGTGGTAGTAATTCTGTATGATCGATATATTTTTACCAACTTTTTATTAACTAGGTAAATTTATCTTTGGAGTACAGGGATAAGACTACAAGGATTATTAGCAACAAAGTTAACTTAGATTTTTAATAATATCTAATAGTTAAGTACAAGTATTTACTAAGAGCTCTAACAAACAAGGGCAGGAACCCATTTTTAGCTTTTTGTAGTCTTTTTTGTTTATTGTAGTTTTGTTAAATGGTTGTCATCTTGTCAGGTAATTTTTGTTTTCTTTATTTGTATATTGTTGTTGTTGTTGTGTTTGTGGTTCTATATATTGTGTAGATTTGTTGTTGTTTGCTTGTTCTTTTTTTCCTCCTGTTTAATAAAAAAAAATGTTTTAATACAGTCTCCAAGTAGTCCTTAAAACAGTACAGTTTCTGGGGACTTGGTTGCAGCAAGGGACAAATGGGGTTTGTTCAGACTATACAATTATAGTTCTGCGATTCCCCTGTAACTGCCATGGTGACATGCTATGGCATGATGGCCAGGCCCCTCCCTAAACTGCAAACCCCAGGATTCCATAGGATGTTGAAAGTGGAATAATAGCGCTATAACAGTCTACTGCAGAAATGGCCTTAGAATACTCAGCCAGAGAGCTCTACTGCCTCCCCAGATTACAAACCCAAGGATTCCACAGATTCCATAAAACCATGGCAGTTACAGTGGAATCATAGTGCTAACATTATTTGGTGTGAAAGGGCCATGATAAAATCACTCATTCTTGCCTGTGAGAGTGAAACTTACAAAGAATTCACATCTGTAATGGTGAGTCCGCTCTTGGGTTTCCAGCCACTCCACCCACAGTCGCTCTGGGTTGTACAGGAACATTCTTAGTGCCAGTCCTCTGTCAGGAATAGGATCCGGTAGCTGGATAGTTCCTGTACAACCCAGAAAGTTGCAGCAAGAGTTGCTGTAAATGGATTCCGTGGTATCAGATCCACCCATCACCCCTGGTTTTAGCAGAGCTCAGTGTGCAGGTTTTAACCTGTAAAATTCTCAACCCTGTACCCCATCCATTTTGGATGCTTTAAGGTTATACTCTGAGCATCTGCTTTAGCTGCCTCCCCTAGCACCTCAGAGGTCAGTCTGGGATCCTGTTTTGGCCTTACACATACAGGAGCCGCTGGACATAGGTCAAGTAGTCACATATTGTTCCCTGTGCATTGCACATATTAAAGTTTAGGTGTTCCATTCAAACACACAGAGACACACACACACACACACACCAGCAAGCTTTTGACTGGTAGATTATTTTTGCTCTCTTCCCACTGTCTCTCTTCACTTAAATTTCATAATGTTTCTTCATAGTTGTATTTTAATGTGATTTTATTCTCTTTAAGCTATCTTAGACTCTAAGAAGTGGAAAGGCAAAATAAGGGTGATGTATTATACTTGTACTTGTAGAGTCCCATTTGCTTTCTAAATATTATCTGCATACTGCTGGTGCATGAGACAAAGTCAAAAACATGGGAAGTCAAGCCAAAATATTCTCAGTCTCTCCCAAAGCTCCCCCTCTCCCTCTTCCAGGCTGTTTAACTGTTTTCCAGCTACCAGTTGAGCAGCATGGTGGCAGAATGGAAGGGAAGGTTTAGCCTTCATTTTTTTTGTTATATCCCTTCTGTACACAAGCTGTTGGAGGACAGCTTAACAGCACAAGGTTAAGATAGGCTGGGGAGATGAGTTTAAATCTACCCTTCTCTGCAGTCTCTCCCACCTTTCCTTACAGCTATTTTTCTGTTGCTCAACAGAAGCAGTGGTGGTAGAAAGAAAACAAGACATGGAGAGGTCTAAGCTTCTCTCTACCTAATCTTTTCTTCACTGGGGAAAGAACAGAATGCTCCATAGAAGGAGTAGAGGTTTGTGAGGATTGCTAGGGAAGGCATTAAGACCTAGTGGAGTGCAGGAGGGCCATCTGAAGAAACCCTGAGAGGCAGAAGTTACTATTTTAATGCATACTGTATAATAAGAACATACACTCCTTGGCCATTCCCTGATTGAAGAACCCACAGTTCCTTGCAGCCTACCTAATCTGCCCCCTAGCCAATGCTCAATGGGGACATCAAGATCGAAAATGCTGTGCATCTTTGATATACCTCATTGCATCTGCCAGTGATGCAGACTCGAGTCAATTGACTTGGACTCAAGTCGGACTTAAGTCACTTCAGTGACTCAACTTGACTTTGACTTGGCAATAAATGACACGCTGACTTGACTCGTGACTTGTGTATTTTTAATGACTGACTTGCTGCCCCTGGTTCAATAACATAACACATTTATCTGGAAAGTCTTCCATCTCTTTTTGCCTACTGGTAACATGATGATCTGTCTCAAACCCCAAACTTGGGCCATTTCTCAGAGGGAACAGCAAATGTGTGAGTCAACAGGCTTGAGGCAGGGTTGAGGTCTACTCGGCAGCCTGTCTCCACTGCATATTGAAGGAGCTTTCTGAAACTTTTCCTAACAGAAGAAAGCAAGACTCAGTCCCAGAGCTCAGGGAAAGATCCTTCCTTCTAAAACTTTTGAAACATCAGTAATAAGGAGTAATCCTATTCCCCAGTTCAGAAACTGGCTCCCAGACTTGAGAGTTGTCTTGATACTTGACTTGAAAGTATCTTGCAAGGACTTGAGACTCAACTTGAGACTTGAGGCTTGAGACTTGACTTGAGACTTGGAGTAAAAGATTTAAATACATTATTGGCATCTGCAGGTCTTTTCAGGGCATTTTGTGAAAACCACTCATCGAGCTGGTCCAAAAGTCCATAGATGACTCACGTCTTATCTTTCCTCATTACTCTTGTCCATAAGTTGTCCACTAGCATACATTCTCCACCTAACATAGACAGTGGAGATTTTACTCAGCTATAGCTACATAAATCATTTCCTAATGGCAAAGGCAATTCATTCATTCTTCATAAAACATTCCCCTTGGCTCCATAATACACACGTAGATACATTTTGCAAGTTGAGCTGTGCAGGGAAATCTCTTGGAACCCACCAGAGGCTTTGTTGCTACCTGGCACTTTTTTAAAAAATGCAAGAGCATGCTAATTTATGATCTGTTTAACTAAGTTGGAGTATTAATTAAATAAAGCAAGAGGCTGATTACGATTTGGAGAGCAGGGGGAAATGAAGAAAAAAATCCAACAGCTTTGGTACAAAATTGCAAAGCAAACACTTTGGTTGTAACCACTGGAGGTTTCCCTCAGGTCTTCCATCAAAGCACAAAGCAGAGAGGGCAAAGATGAGATATGATATAGCCAACAGATGTGCACTGTTAAAATATGCATCTGCCAACCGAGCAGTTTAAGGAGCCAGAGGGCTACCTTGTAGATCTTGCTACGCTCATGGGACCATGAGTGAATTCCAGACCCCGCTAGGCAAGCTGGGGGTTGCAGACACGTTAATTAGTGTTGAGTTTCCAGATCTCAGATGCAACCAGGCGAATAAAAACTTTGAACATAGCAGTTGCATTGCCATGAGGGAGAGAAAGGAGTGTGGAAGAAAGAGGAAAAGTGAAGGAAAAGGAACTGCTGTCCCTCTGTGAGCAGGGCTGACAAGAACAACAGTTCAATGGCAGAGCATGTATTTGGATGCAGAAGGTCACTAGTCCAATCCTCAGTAGCTCCAATCAGGTATGAGATGATGGGAAAAGACTTCTACCTCAGTTTCTGGAGAACCAGGACCAGTTTACAGATACATGGAACTGGAAGAGAACCTTGTAGGCCATCCAGTTCAGTCTCTTGTTTGAGGAAATCCAGCACTGTAGCATTTCCACCAGGTGGCAGTCCACTCTCTCTCAAAAATCTCTGGTGATGGGAAATTAACCACAAGTGCTAATGAGTGAGGCCATACAAATTATCGGAGCCCGGGAGTATGGAAGAAGACCTGGAACTGATTTTGTGGTATACGTTTTGTCATTTGGGCAGTACATCCCCAACCTATTTATTTCTTTAGTCAGTTATTTACTTATTCATTCATTTATATAGTGAGTGGCGGAAGAACGGATGCCAGCCATGCTGGCAGGAGATCAGCATTATGCATTCAGCAACATGGCCTCAAATTGCATACCAAATGCTAGGTGGGTATGTTGCAAGAGCAGCTGGTACTAGTTCTTCCTGCTCTCAGTACTACAGGCTCAAGTGACTCAGGTAAGTAGACGGTAGAAAACTCTCAAGTCTCATGAGAAGAGGTGGGCCTCTTGTGGGTGCTTCAAGATCCTTTCACACTTCACAGTCATAGTACTTTGTTTTCATTTTAGGAGCCAACCCTGCATACTATGGAATCCTGGCATTTGTAGTTTGCTGAGGAAATTAGAGCTCTTTGGCTGAGAATTCTAAGTAACCCTCCCTAAACTGCAGATTCCAAAATTTCGTAAGATGTTGCCCCGACAGTTAAGAGGAGAATCATAGCACTCTAAGAATGCAGTGTGTAAGGGCTCCCAGGGTCCCATGAAATTTCATGGAAGCCTACAATTTTCCCAAGGAGACCTCCTCTTGTGAGACTTAAAGTTGGTTTTACATAGGCCTGCCTCATATGTACTGGCCAGTCTTAAGATGGCCTGGCAACAGAAAGGAAAGGGGCTCAAACTCATTGTCAACATCCCTGCCTGAGAATATAGCATAAACCTTCAGAAGTGCCAAGCTATGGCACATAAATGTCATCAATGCTTGTTGTGAGAATGAAACTGGGTCTTTTTCTGAAGGGACATAATAGACTGGGAAAGTGATGTTGCAATGATACCTTGCCCAGGATTCATTTCACGTGGGACAGATTTTTCTCATTGCTTATTATGTCATGCAGAACAAGGGCAAGAAACTTCAGGCTTTCGGACAGAATCTGGCCCTCTTGAGATCTCTATCTTGTGTCTTAGGCTTCTGGCCATGTCCGCATCTTCACAACACCATCTTTTAGTGGATTCCCCAGTACTGTCGAGCATCTTAAACCCCATTTTAAAAAAGCTAAAGTTGCTTCTTTCAATGTATGTTGGTATATTTTTGGCCACAACATTTTGGCCCAGGAGAATGTGGCTACAGGGAACTTCTGTTAAACTGAATTCATCTTTAAGGCTGAAGGAGGTCCTCATTTGTGCAAAACTGCAAAGTATTTAAATATGCTAAACAAGTATGCCTTTAAATTTCTGGGGAAGTCCTCACAGTTCAGTGGTCAGTATAGAATTCACTTGAGTGAGCGATGGTCTTTAAACCTCAGTTCTCAATCAATAAAATGGGGAAAATTATATCCCTTTGTTCTAGGTCTGTTGCTGAAATGGACTGGACAAATATCACTGGAATATCTGTTAGGAGAACTCATATGTACTTACACAAGAGCAGGCAAGGAGCTCTGAAGATATCACAAACCATTATACCATTGGAGATTTTTGCAGAGTCTTGTCCTGATAGAATTGGCTAAGATTTCCAAGTGGCCCCAGAACTTTGCAACTAACCATATGCTGCTTGTGATGCAACATTGAAAATGTTGGGAATGGGAATGGGATACCAAGGAGGATACTGAACATATCTGAAGACCCAGACAAAAAGGACAGGTGTAGGTAACTGGAACTTCCATCTCCTAATATCTGAGTCTCTGGAGTGGAAGTTTGGTGGGATTCAGGCAAGCTGGAGACCAGGGTTCAATTCCCCCGTTCAGTCATGGAAACCCACTGGGTGACCTTGGGCGCATCACATACTCTCGCCCCCAGAAAACCCTGTGATGTGTTTGTCTTATGGTCACTGTAAGCCAGAGATGACTTAAAGGCTCATAACAACAGGAAGGTGTGGTGCAGCTCAGGGTCTTTCAGGATCATGGACAGCTCCTTATGAACTAAGAGTTAGGCTAAGGTTGGACACTGAAGTCCACAGATAGCTAGATTGTCCAGACAACCAAATTTCTGGACTTGACTGGAACTTTAAATCAGGACTGGAGAATGTGTGATCTTCCAGATTGTTTTGGACTACAGCTACCTCACCCGTTGCCAGCATAGCCAATAGTGAGGAATGATGGGCAGTTGCTATTCATAACCTTCTGGAGAGCCATGGTTCCACACCCCAGTTTTAGACCTGTCAAGTAACTCTTGTAAAAGAAATATTAACATCTTTAGATTTGTAAGAGACATCCTGTTTTCTTGGAAAGATTTTTTTAAAGTATTTGTTCATATGTGGTGGTCATGTCCTAAGGCTAAAAAATATTGGAATGATATACACAATATGATATGTAAAATGTTGAGGGTTCAAATTATGACACATGTGTTAGATGGAACTGTTGCAAAGAAATATTGGCGAATAATGCTGTATATGATTACGACAGCCAGTATTGAATATGCAAGGCTATGGAAAACTGAGCAGATACCTACAATAGAGCAAAGGTGGGCACCTTTTATTGAAAATTGGAATGCAGATATAGTCTCTCAGAGATTAAAAGGAAAATCAGATGATGACATTAACAAAGAATTGTTCTGGAAATGGGTTGGTTGTTGACAGGTAACAATTCTTAATTCATGGTAGCATGAGTAGTTAGAAGTAAAAATCAGTGGAATATCATGGAACATGTAAAGTAGGGCCGAAGAGCAGGATCTATCTTGTATGTTAACAAATGTAGTGTGATGCATAATGTTGATATGTCAATGAAATAACAGTATTGAAATCCAGAGAGGAGTGGAAGATAGCGGTAATAGTTCGGTAAAATGTACAATGAGAAATATTGTTTTATACGATGTAACCACAATAAAATTAATTTTTTAAAAAGGGTTTTTTTTAAGTATTTGAAAGAGACTACATTTTCTTATACAAGTATGCATTTGAAATTAATGTGCTCTGTGGCCCATGCACATGAGAAGATGCAAGGGGAACATTTTATGGAACTGTGGAAAGTTCAGGGGAGGTATCATCTAAGTCCAAGGATGGCCAAAATTGGAGACTTCACTGGGACTTCACCTGCATAGACCCCTCTAGCAGGGTCAAATCTTTATAGACCAGGAAGCCTCAGAGATCCAGTTTCCTGTCTTCATCGTGGGGACTTCAGTGTTTTCCTCCAAAAGAGGGGAGAGTCAGATTATTGGGCCATGATGTTGTGGGACAAAGGTGACAGTATAAAGTGTCTTGATCATTCTCCAGCATTGCTCAGAGGAATGATGTCTAAGTGAAGTTTATAATTAATCATCATCAACAACATTAGCCAAAAACCCTGGCCTTCTGCCTCCTGTCAATGCTGTAGAAAATTCATTATGTTGTTACTTGTGCCAGTGGATTATATTTGACAGCATGAGACTCTACAACAATCAGATTTCACTGAATGGAAGTGTTGCATCAAGGTGACGGCTGTACGCAAGGAGAATAATCTTTGCTCCAATTTTCTGGTGGCTTGTAAAGAACAAACTCCCTTTAAAAGCATTCCTCTGAGGCTGGCTCAGTCAACATTCACACCTATCACTTTTTCTAGTTGTTCAAGGGCATTGCATTCCTATTGTGCTGTATTAACAGTCTTTCTTAGAAGTTAACAGACCTGAGGCCATTAGTGAGCCAAAACAGCCCAGATATAGAAAGTGCCCGTATTTGGCAGGTGTCCTGCATGGAGTTCCAAAGTTGATGGATGGCTGTAATGTTGGAAAGATCTCTTGGAGAGGGAGCAACTGTGAGCATCATGCACCTGCCAATTTTATCCATTTCTGGTGCTGGTTACTATTTAGAAGTCTGCATTCTGTTCTACCAACTCATTTTGGCACATGGGGTAAGGATGTAAAAATCTTTCAGCCTCTTTTTATTTGAATCCAACTTTCATTTTCTTCCCATCTTCATTTCATACAGGGTTGCAAAAGTTTCTGTTTTCTTCCCACATTGAAATTAGCACGATTTTTTTTTTTGCACCTTTTCCCTAACACGCTTGTGGATTTGTGTGTTTGTCTTATATATGCAACTGTTTTTCGTTAACAAAACCCAGGATGGAGTATTAGTCCCAACAGGCATAACCTCAGACATAGGTCAGCCTCCATGGGATCACTGCTGCTGCAGTTAAATGTCCATAGAAGGAGGTGGGGAGGTGACCAGGCTTCAGAGAATAGAAGTAAAGTAGTGTAGTGTCAAAATTGTTTCTCTTCTTCTCTCTCTAGCAAACTACAAGGGGACAAGAGGCAGTTCATAATAGGGATGGAAAGAATTTCAAACTATTTGGGAAAAATGGTAGAAAAAATGGATTTCTCGTGTTTTGGGAAACCCCAACAAGAAAAAAAAATATTGGATTGATGATAATTTTTTGCCAGTCCAGGTACTTTACTTTTCCCTTTTAAACAAAATTTCCAAAAATTTGGGTACCTTTTTTGGAAAACAGGAAAACTAGGGAATTTTCCAGCCACCAAATATTTCCACGGGGTGTCAATTTTGTTCTTGGGAATCAAATTAGCAAAGATTACATTCCTATTCCCCCATGGTAGCAACATTTCTTTTTGCACAGCGCACACAGGTTTTTTGGAAGCTGCTATGGTGTGAATGGCACGCAGAGCTAGACCTGTTTAGCCTTCAAAGACTGCACAGTTTTCAAAGATGTTCACACTGCAGGAAAACACTTACTCATTTTGATTCTTTCAGGAATAAAATTAGCAAAGAATTACATTCCTAGTTCCCATGGTCCAGTCATCTCTCTCATCCCCCTCTCCCTAGCAGCAGCCGCCACACAGGCTTTGGAAGCTGCTAGGGAGTTGAATGGGGCACAAGAGCTAGACCATAGCCTCTTGTGCCCCATTCCAAAAAAGATCCATTTGTGTCTATCACTAATCAGAGTCCAGTTTTCACTTTTTTCCTCATGTTTATAAAGCTACAGTTTTGAACTTTTTGAAATATAACCTAGGCGATTTCCACACTAGCATATTATAGCACTATTATTCCACTTTAAACAACCTATGGAATCCTGGGGTTTGCAGTAGGGAGGGGCCTTGGGCCTCTCCCTAAACTGCAAACCCCCGGATTCCATAGAATGTTGAAAGTGGAATAATCGCGCTATAGCAGGCTAGTGCAGAAATGGCCCCAGTTAAACACTGATCACACACAGAAAAGCAGACCAACAACTCATCACAGATAACTATATTGCTTGTAACCCACTGCTTATTAGCCCAGTGCTCCTCTTATTGCCCAAAACTCATTTTCTACAACTATATAATTAAGAATTAGGGGATAGAAAATGCTTAGTCTAAGCCAGGCAGAAATTTTAAAAGAACAAAGTTCAGATATTATATAGATGAGTGGTGGGCAAAGTGCAACATGCAGGTTCCCCACAGAAGTTTCTAAAAATGCTCCAAAATGCTCTGCACATTTGGAGGTCTCCTTAGTCCCCCAGGGCTCAAAAACATTTTGCATTTTTTTTTTCAAAAAATTTCCCCTAAACACCCTCTGGAGTGTGCTGAGGGCTTTTCCACCATGTTTAGAAGCACCCTGAACTGATTTGGGCCCTGGAGAAGCCTTTTTAAAAACATGTCGTGAACAGGAAGTGATTTTTGCTCACCTCCTGTTGTTAAAAAAGGTCTGATTTGACCCAAGATTGCCCCCAAAATATGATGAAAATGTCTTCCATGCCCTCTAGGGCATTTGGGGGGCTTTTGAGAGGAGAAAAAACTCTCAGGTTTTTTGTGGAGGGGAAAATGTGTAGCATCCCTAAGTTCCCAGAGGAATCAACGCAGTCCTCTAGTATTATTAATATATTATTAAGATATTAATATACTATTCCTTTTTTCAATATGGCATAATTAACCATATTTTCAAGATGGGAGATGGAAAGCCAGAGAACAGCTTGCTCGGAGGCTTTGCAAGGGCATCAGGCTGTGTTGGATGGATGCAGCTTCTCATAATTGGCAACATTGTGCTTGCTTCCTGAAGACCCATTGGAAACATATCTATGGGTCTCTGCAGCAATTAGATGTGTAAATGATGCACGGCGGCGGCGGCGGCGGCAGCGGGACTTTGATTACATGCTTAAATCTCTGTTAGAAAACCCCACAATTTGATTCTGACACATTTTGCCACATTTCAGCTGGTTCTGAAATTTAAAATCAGCCCTCTGTATTTGAAAAGAGAAAGAATTGCAAGCTTTATTTGCCATGCAGCAAGTGAAGCTTGGTAAAGGCAAGTTTTCATAGAAGCAGAATGTAGCTGAAGAAGCTGGGAGAGGCTCATGAGAGGCCAAAGGCAGATTTCCCTGGATATGCAAGAGCCTGCTCTAGAAATGTACAATTAATAATTGATATACAACTAATTTTTACATTCACCTTTTACTGTTTTTCTGTTTCTTGCCCCCCTCCTCGCCCATCTCTGTAGCCCTTTTTTTTAAAAAAAATATTGACTCTGCTTTCCTCAAAGTCCCATTAGGAATAAAACTTTCCTAAATCAACATGAATTATTTAATGATACAGATTAAGTCGATTCAGACAGAGAGCTTCTGTCTTTTAATCTGACAGCAAATTGAAGGTAGATGGGAATGGGCAAGGGAGTGTTCCTTGGGTGGTCAAAAGGTTTCAAGGAGGAGCAAAAATATTCCTGGAAGAGGAAGGACGTACCAGAAGTGTTTCATCAAAATGGTATCACTTCTTAATGTACAAAGTATCCTCTCATCATTTATTACTAGGTTATATGCATGCAGTAATTACAGCATAACTGGGTTGGACTGCTGATCCATACTCTGTAGGCTTTTCACTCTTATTTATGTGTGTGTGTGTGTGTGTGTGTACATAGAGTGAGTCAGCATGAAGCAGTGGTCTGAGTGTTGGATTTTGACCCTGGAGAACAGGGTTTAAGTCCTTGCTTGGCCATGGAAACCCACTGGATGACCTTGAGTGCATCACACACTTTCAGCCCCAGCAATTACCATGCAAAGTTTGCCTTAGGGTTGCCATACATCAGAAACAACTTAAACGCACACAACAACAACAACATGTGAGTGATCAGAATGCTTTGGGGAAGAGAGAATGGTTGTTTTTTTCCAACGTAGAATAGGAATCTTGTTGAGAAAATAGGTGAACAAGGGGGAAGACTATAGGTTTACCCAATAACATACGGTGTGGAAGAAATGAATAGAGAGACCATACTCATACTCTTTGACCATACTCAAACCCAAGTCCATCAAATGAACCTCTATAGAAGGGAGCTGCAGAGTAGATTCAAGGACACAGTTGTTCACACTTCTTCTAGTTAAAACAATGGAACCTGGGGTCTCATCCACAACATGGAGTAAGTTCAAAGAAGCCAGGAGTTGATCACAAGCTATGTGGAGCAAGATTGAGACTTGAGATGTCAAAGCAAAAGATAATGACCTGAATCCTACTGTTTGTCACAATTAGAGTAGATCCACTGAGATAGTAGACTTTACCTGTGTGTTGACCAGCATTTAACAGTTGATATAATGGAGCTGTTCTGTTTGGGACTAGCCAATAGGATCCAGGCCGGAATCACATTATAATGGTTATGCTGAAGCTACACTGGCTACCTGTCTTCTTCTGAACCCTGTTCAAGGTTACCTTACTCAGTGAGACCTAAATGACTTGGGACTAGGAATGAAAAGAATATTCAGAACTATTTGGGAGATGGTCAAAAACATCTTTCTTGAATGTTGGGAAAAGAATCCTGGACTTACAGCAGTATTCACAATTTGGGACTTAATCTATGGAAAGTTTATATGTTGGTGTATTTTTGTACAAAAAACAGCATTTTCTGCACAAAAAGTGAATATCTTGCACAGAGTAGATCCTCAGCTACAGCATTCTATGCACCAGAAACAGCGTTTTCTTCACAGAAGATAATTATGTACAGAAAACTGTTTCCTGAACAGATATTGCTGTTTTCTGGGGGGGGGGGAGCCCACATACAAATGTCATGCATAATATGTCCATAGCTGTAAATTGTCTTCAAAAAATATGCAGTCTTTGTAGACCTTTCCAGAGCAGAAGGCCAATTGTTAAAATTATTCATTGTTTCCCTTGGGAATGAAATTAGCAATGAATTACATCCCTACTTGGGAACCCAAAATCTGGAAGATCATCTATTCTTGTCTTTATGGTTCAGGTCCATTATGTTGAAATAAGCAAGACAGCCTTATAAAATACAGCCCCCCCCCATTATGTAATGCCCTACCCATGGATCTGTGACTGATGCTGACATCATAATTTTTTGGGTTCCAGATCAAAATATATCTGTTTATCCCAGTGTTTTACTTGGTTCAGATGATCTCTCTGTATATTTCCTTCTTTTTCTTGATTTTATTGTGATGTCTCCTTGTGGCTTTGAGCTCTTATTTTATACTTCTGACCATGTTTTTGTATACTACTCTAATATCCTGAAGGATGAAGCATGGTTTGAAATTATTTATGATGCCTGAATAATAAATAGAAGAGTAGAGTTAGTGAGTCCAGGAGGGACATCCTGCAGCTGCACAGCTGATTTTTCTCCTCTTTTCTAGCTGCTGAAAAGTCTCCCAACAGCAGGGGGAGAGCAAGATCTCTAGAATTTTCTGAAGAGCTGCATATTGTCTAAATAGTATATTGATATTCCAGTTCCAAGATCATGTACAGGGATTCAGGCTAGGGAGAAAGGTGGAACATCTCTCTGTTTGGTACAATAGCATTCAAGTCCATCTCAGCTTTTATCTATTGAGGGCGCAGATGATTTATGAAGCTACTTTATAATAAGCCACTGGTCACTGCTAAATCATTTAGTATTCATTGTAATAACATTAATCATGGTGAAGATTTGAGCTTCCTCAAGAGACAAGAATGTGTTCTGCCCTTGGGAGTCCAAAACCAATCAGACTTGAGGAAAGTTGGCTAACCCAAAGATATTGATCAACATTTTTCTCTTTAATCTGACAGAATGAAGCCATCAGAAATTTGTATTTTTGATAGGGTAACCAGTTCTTTGAAAGTTCTAAAATGTTTCACAGATTAATGTTAAGATGGTGATTCATCAG
Source organism: Iguana delicatissima (assembly GCA_948472985.1). NCBI lineage: Eukaryota > Metazoa > Chordata > Lepidosauria > Squamata > Iguanidae > Iguana > Iguana delicatissima. The sequence continues at coordinate 100,826 of CAOKZL010001767.1, read as the reverse complement.
CTCTGTGCGGATACTGGTTATAACCTATATGGTCCTATAAAGCTCAGGCTCAGGCTGTTTGAAGGACCATATCTTCCTATATGAAAGATCTGAAGGGGAGTCACTTCAGTCTATCCTTAGTGCTTACTGGGAACAGAGAAGGCCTTCTCTGTGATTCCTCTCATAGTTTGAAACTCCTTCCCTATGGGAAGCTAGGATGGTTCCTTTTTTGTTATCTTTTTAGTGGCAAGTTAAGACCCTCCTTTTCCAGCGAGCTTTGGGAACCGATTTTTAACAAGAAAAGGTTTGATTTGTTGTGTGCCTTCAAGTCATTTCATCTTATGGAGGTTCTACGGCAAACCTATCAAAGGGTTTTGTTGGCAACATTTGTTCAAAGGGGGAGTTGTAACTGACTACCTCTGAGGTTGAGATAGTGTGACTTGCCCAAGGTCACCCAGTGAGTGTCCCTGGTGAAGTAGGATTCAAATCGTGGTCTCCAGAGTGTAGTCCAATGCTCAAACTACTACACCCGTCTGGCTTTCTCTTTTTATGATACTATACTGTGTTTATTCCTTATTTTAAAGTAAGATTTTAAATGGTTTATGTACTTCTGTTGTTGTTTCATACTATTTTAATCTCAAGTTTGTGTTTTCTTGTAATTTTCTGCCCGCCACCCATTGCCCCCTTGCTGCCTTCCTGTGCCTACCCGTCGCCCCTTTATGCCTGTCACTGCCAACCCACACCTGCCTGTCACCTCCCCGGGCCCGCCGCTGCCAACCCATGCCCACTCATCGCCCACTTGTGCCCACCACTGCCTACGTGCACCCACCACTGCCTTCCCATGCCCCCCATTGCCCCCCAGGCCCACCACTTTCTCCCTGCACCCGCCCATCACCTCCTTGCACCTGCCGTTGCCTTCTCACACCTGCTGATTGCCCCCCAGCCCGCTGCTGCCTATCCACACCTGCCTGTCCCCCTGCCTGCCACTGCCCCTCACTCACGCTTGCTGCTCTTGCCCTCCCCCTGCTCCTGCCACCACCAGGGTCCTTCCTGACCCATTGCAGTGGCCGTGCAGCAGCACCTAAGGGTGCAACTTCTGCGCTTGCCCTAGGCACTGCTGGGCCTAGAAACGCCACTGTAGTTGACCGCCCATGACAATTTACTGGTCAGGGAATGACACACGACATCCAAGAAGTGTCTGGCTGCCTTTCTATAGCAGGGAGGACAAAGAAGGTATCATTCCAGACATCTAGGAGATTCAGAAGAAATATCTGGCTGCAGAAATGAAGCTGGGAACTACCTGGGGCCCCTGCTCTCCTCTGGCCACTAAATGTCCAGAGATGTGTGCTCCATCAACTGACAGATCAGCTGCTCATGCAGGGAGGGTGTAGGGGATGTATTCCTGGTGGAGATGTACACTTTGGCAACGTAAGACCATGGCCTTTGAATGCCAAGTATTAATATTTCTTTGAATAGCCAAGCCATTATTTTATATTGCAAAGTCCCTTTGCTATTAAAATTCATTGCCACACTGCACAGCCAGAGGAGGGAGATTTGAGGAGTCAGGGAGAAGAGAGGTGAAAGTTGAAGAAATGTGTGCCAAAAGTATCCTTGGAAGCATGAAACAAAATTCTGGTTTGTTTGAATACCAGCTAATGTGTTCCCTATATCTTCTTGGCTATCTGCCTCACGTACATTAGAAAGGAGACTTTTTCTGTCTAGAAAGATCACAACACAATAAATGTACCTGTCTTGAAGCTGCCACAGGATGTTTTGTTTATGCTGCAACAGAGGAGCATCCATCCTTCTGACATCCCTATGTCTGTTGGGTGTACTCGTGTGTGTACGCATACTCGAGCACACAGAAGTTCCTTCCTTTTCTTCCTGCACAGAAGACAGGCAAAATTGATTTACTTATATCCCTATTAAGCTGCTCTTAGCCAGGCGCATGCTACAAGTTTGAAGTGCCGTATTTCATTTGTTCAGCAGCCCTGTTGCTTGCCAAATTCATTACTGTACAATAACACTTTACATGACACGTATGTGCTGCAAATAAACCAGAAAGGAAGAGAAGGTGTGGGAGCTTGTTGTGGATGGAGGAGCATGCAGAAGGGGGGGAGGGAAAAAGGATAGAAGTGAACTGAAGCAGCAAGACAAGGGTAAAGGCATTTCTAGCTTTGCCTCCACTTCTGTTCAGATCCACTTAAGCATCTGACTCTCCTTTCCCCAGGTTGATTCTTTCTCTTTTTAATTTATTGCATATATGGTTTGAAGTCCAATGAGATAGTGAATAGCATGGCATATCCAATTGCCCAGGAGATGCAGAAAGCACCTTTGTGAAGAGCCCTGGGGGAATTTCTTTAGTATTGGGCAGAAAAATCAGGTATTTTTGCAGACATGAGCTGACCATTTTGTGGCTTCATACGGCATATTTGTGTATAGTGATAGCTGTATCTCATTAGCAGCTGGTAGCTTCCCTGTCAGGAGTGCAATGAACCAGCTCTGGCTTTCATCACAGGCTTTACAAGAGCTATCCAGGATACTTACTGAACTCTGTCCTCAAACTAGGTTCAGCACCTTGGACAGCTTCCTTAAAGTCCAAAGTAAAACCCAGACCAGACTCACTGTACCCTGACATGGCTGCCATGGTGGAGAGATTCCTCTGAATTTGAACAATAATGAGGTGGTCACAGATAAATTTGTTATCTTGCCATGTGAGATGGACACAATGGGCACAACACATTTCTAGTGTCTATATAAATAAAGGAGAAGGAAAAGATTTCACAACAGTTGAGAGACAGGATAGTATACTGACGAGACTGTTGGACTGGGATTTGGGAGATCCAGGTTCACTTAACATCAAAACCAGGTGTTAACCAGGCCATACATCCACACACTTTGATGTGGTTTAATTGGCAAGATATATTAATTGGCATTAGTATAAAATGTACCCTGATGTGACTGTATGGCAAAGCTGGACAAGAGGAAGATGATGGCTGAACATGTGTGCTGCAAAGTAGGTCAGAGATCCCCTCTTGGTGTAGCAAATGTCATTGTCAGGACAACCACCAGGTAACTCCAGAGATAATAGGCTTAAGCTAACCTGTAACGACTCTGTTTTTGAACAATAGAAATGAGGAAGTTCCCACTACACCACTGATTGTTTCAAACCTTCTTCCCACCAATCTGTGAATTGTTCAAATATCCTCACACTTGTCTAACCTTTACAGAGCTATCATGATGCCTGTTAACTCTTTGGCACCTAGTACTAAGGTCATTAGCCCATTCCGGACCTCATTGTCCACTCTGCAGACTTCATTGTTTTTGTCTGAAGAGCCATTCACACCCATGTCCTCCAGGTAGAAATTAGGTGTAAAAACTCTGAATTTTGAGCATTCAGGTGCAGTACTTCACTTAGTGGTAGCCATGCTGTCACTCCATGCAGTTTCCAAATAGGTACAGTCCTTAGGCATGAATCTAAGCCACATCACTGTTTCTTCACTGCCTTCTGGATCAGTAATTATTGCCCTCATTGCCCTTGAAACTTCACTATCAACCAATTTCCTCCCTTTTTCCTTCAGCTAGCCTTGTGTGATTGTGTGAGGGCTTGTGTCTTGCATGTGATTGTTAATTTCTTTGAATGGAGGTACTGGCATCATGGGTGGACCCTTAAGTCTCCAACGTTTTGGGGTAACATAGGTGCGCCATCTCCCTAGACCCTTTATTCTCTGTCTCAGGCCTACTTCACAAAGGGGCATTGTGGGGGGGAGCCCAGGACACGACCGTGAGCCCTTTAGGAAGGGAGGCAGAATAGCAATGTAACAAGCAAAGAAATAATATTTATGCATATCCCACTATTCCAGAGACTAGAACATGAACCGATGGATTAAAATTACAAGAAAAGAGACTCCATCTTCTTTACTGTAAGAGCCCTTCAACTGTGGAATGGACTGCATTTGGAAGAGGGTGGAGTCTCCTTCCTTGGAGGTCTTTAAATAGGGGTTGGATGAGCATCTTTCAAGAGTGGTTTAGTTGTACATTTTGGTGTGGACTAGGTAGCATTTGTGGTCCCTTCCAACTCTATTATTCTAATAGCTACATTCTAGGTACAAAACCAGTTCACTGCTTGCAACAGGACAGTTTTCTTTTCTGTACCTAAGAACAGCAGGACAGCTTACCAGTTTGCAGGGGGGTAGTTGCCACATGAGGGGAATTCCCTACCTTGGTTGTGTAATGACCACTACATTCTCTTGGGCAGTCCTCTTGAGCTCCCAGAGGCTGAAGTCCAAGAGGGTGACTCCTCCATCACTCCTCTTCACTCTCCACCATCCAGTAAATGGTTGAGTTGAGCAGGGGGCATACATGGAAAAGGTGGATTTTGAGGAAGGAAAGACAGAAGACCAGGCATCATGCTACCTATGTGGAAGTTTATGTCACATCTCACCATTCAGGATCTCATGCATGGTCATCCTCTTTCTCTAATACCTTCAGTTTTACCAAACATTATATCATTTCCTAGTGAATCATTTTGTCTCACAATATGCTGTTTTGGATCCTTCAGGGGAGAAAAGTGGGATGTACCCAGCAGGAGAACAAAATGAGTCCATTCCCCTCTACAAATAAGAATTCTGCAAGGCTAATGAAAATTTCCTACAGTCCCCAGGTTTCTAGCATTCCAGTTAATTTAGAACTTCAGTAGAAATATAGTTTAACCATCCAAAGAAAAGGAGCAGGGAAAGGTATCAAGTGAGCATGAATACAGAAAATGTGAGAATTGAAAGAGTAAACAATTTGCAATCTCTTGCTCTCCACAATACTACCCAGATTTCATGGGAACGGACAGTCTTCTAATTTTCCTCAGGAAGCCATATATCTAACTGAAGAAATCAGTTAAAAGACTGGAGGTGGCAGAGTGCACGTCAGAACTCCTACACAATGATTATTAGCTACTTCCATGCAATGTGTCTGTGGAAGGGAGACTTGCTAATTCCTTACCTGCTTCCCCAATGGCTAAACTTGAACACATTTAACTTGGCTGCTCTTTCTTCAACACCTATAACCACTGCTGGCATTTGAGGACAGCTAACTGCAGTTGGACTGTGCAGCTACGGCGAGACTTAATGCAACCTCTGAAAGACAAGGATTTGCAAACATAAATAAGAGCTCCAGCAGCATTTCCAATTTCATATGGGTTTAGCAGGAGATAATCATTTAACAGCCAGCGCTGAAAGGCAAGAAGCAAAGTGCATTGTCTAGGGGGCAGGGGATAGGGGAGAAGATTTCTTACTGTCTATGGAAATCACCAAATCCCTACAGTATCTCTCTCTCTGTGTAAGTAGTTTTTGCTCACACAAACCTCTTTGCCATTTATCTGCCCCTTAAAGCACTGCAACCAATCTCTCTCACATACGTACATAGGCATATTGGTAAAGGTACAAGCTGGAGAAATGTCCAAAGTTTAGTGTCATAGTATGTGTTTTGCATGCATAAGGTCCCTCTCTCAGTCTTTCTCATTTTTGATAAGAAAGGTCTTAGATAGAAGGCCTGACCAACTTCTAGGGTTGCTTGAAGTCCTAGGCCCTTTCTTACAGCACAGTTATAGCACTTTGATTCCAAGTTCTTGGACAATCTCTGCAAGTGAATGAAGGAAATACAAGCCCAGGTGAACCATCAATTGCCTCAGCATGGGAAAGCTTCATGAGTCCACAGCTACACACAGTTCTCTGGCTTATCTCTCTGCTTTCTCTCTTGCTGCAGCCCCAGTATGTTCTCTTTATAGGTTTCTAGTGGTAGAAAGAAGTATATCTGTCAGACTGCTTCCACAGATTCCCTCCTTTTCTACTTTCGAGTCCAGTCTGTGCCAGTTCCACATGAATTTTTTGTAGAAAAAAAGCCCACACATGTTTATGTACATTTCCCAAACAGATGCATTCCTAGACACCTGCCCTTATTCATTAAAGCTGTTTGCGTGGATTTTAGAAAGGTATGCAATGTTTTCTGTGCATTTTTCAAATATGTCACTCTTGTCAAATGGAGAGCTTTCTTACATAGGCTTCATTGCAAGCCTACAAATATACAGTCCTCCCTCTACATTTGCAAGTTTGACCTTTGTGAACCATCCGTTTGCTTCTCCTCTTTCTCTCTTCCATTACCATACCTTTTGCCCAGGGATGTGTCTTCCTTCCATGGACCTGGGCAAATGGCAAGCAAATGGCTGAGGGCAGCCCCACATGTGTGCCTTCTCCAGTTATGTCCCTGCCCCCTCCCATTTGCTTGCCTATCGCCCATGAGCCTGGAAGGCAGTGCGCCCAGGCTAAATGCAAGAGAATGAGAGGGGGAAAGTATGGGTGCGTGCAGCTTCTGCCTCCTCCCATTTCCTTGCCTATCACCTGGGTGCCTGGAGGGCGGTGCAGTCAGGCAAAACGTAAGTGAATGGGAGGAGGCAGCCCTGGAAAAGAATGGCGGGGCTCACTTGGGTGGGGAGGAGTTATTTGCAGTTTTTTTTAACTTTCATGAGGGTTCTGCACTCCAAGCCTTCATGATAGTCAAGGGGTCACTGCACTGATTTCTCACTACAAAATGCTTCCAATTCAGTTTCAAATCCAGGAAGTACAGAAGATATGTAAACAGTTACAGTGGAACCTCAACAGAGAAGTATTGTCTCTTTATTTGAATGTCTTGCAGTTGAAGATGGAAAGAATGTTGAACATTTTGTTTGTTTCTTTGTCTGAATGGTCAAAAAGTCTGTTTCTTGAGTGTCAGGAGAATCCTGAGTATAGAATATTTTCAGTTCAGTATTTATCCTATGCAAAATTCACACCTGGCTTTTTTGCATGTGCAGAAAGATCCATTTTCTGCACAGAAAAGTGTGGAGGAAATGATTTATCCAGAGCAGACAATGGAGTTTCCTGTGCAAAACACCATGTGAATTTTGCCCAGAATAAATCCCAAACTGCAAACAGTCTTTGAAAACTACACAGTTTTTGCAGCCTTCAAGGCTTTTGGAAGGCTTTCTTGCAGTGGCAAGAAAATTGCTAAAATTACTGATTTCTTTCTTCAAGAACAAAATGAATGAAGAATTACATCCTTATTGCAGTATTTCAGGAGATGTTTTTCAGCAAAGAAAGAATAATTCTGCAGTGAAAGAAAAACATGTTTTTCTGTTCATAAAACACGTGGGATGTTGCAACATCTATTTCTATATTTCTCCACAGAATAATTTCTGTAGAACACTGTAAGGTGTGTGACTACTGAGAGACAATTGCACAAAAAGGATTGCTGTCATTATTTATCCCAAAGAGATTTCACAATTGTCAGAAAAACCATTTTTAACAAGGAATTATATAACTGAAAATGTTATTTTCCATCCTTTTTCCAGACATAATATATGTAAATCTCCCTACTTAGCATAGCCTGCAAATGCCATGTAACAGGTAACAATGTTACCAGTCATTACTTTTAAGAAAGAACACAATAATTGTTAACATTACATACTGAGCATAACAAGTACTGTTTACTAGCTGCTCTTAAATGTTACTATTTAGGGATATTTTAGAAGATTTGGTTGTTTTGTTCTTTAGTGTATTTTTAAGAAAAAGTAACTAAAAGAAATGTGTTAATAATGAGTAGCATAATGAATCACTTTTCTGTTGAGAGGTGATGATTAGCAAATCATGTGTTGCATTTGAAAGATAACATTCTCACCTCTGTTCCTTCATTAATTTTCCAAAATGCATCTTTAGATGCTCAAACCTTCACCCACCAGCTGAGTACATGCTTTGTACAATGAAGGTCACAGGGTCTGTCCCCATCATCTCCACTTAGATCAGTGTGGGAGTTACACAGTCCTCCAGATGTTGACACACTGCAACACGGCTCAGCCCTAATTACCATAGCCAGTGGTGAAGGATGCTGGAAGTTGCCGTTTAATGATATCTGGAGGGCCACACAAATCCTAACCATGACACAGACTCTTTAGTTTTAGAAGGAAAGAAGGATGGAGTGGCAGAGTTTGGAAAGACTTTCACCTGAGACCTTGGAGGGCTCCACCAGGTAGGGCTATGGAAAGGCAGTAAAATGCAGGAAGAGGTTTCATGTCACCACTACATCAAACCATGCATTCTAAGTCTGGCTTGCTGAATGGTGATTTGCCAATTTGGTGATCTCAGAAAATCTCATGTAAACTTTATGAACCATTACCTGATTTTCTGTTTGAATGAATGGTGAGAATTCCTGCATATCCATCCATTGGCATCTCTCTGTCAAGTCAGAATGTAGGTTTTTCTCCTCCCCCTACAATGTTTCATCTTGAAAGCTATAGGTCAGCTAAGCTGAACTTGTGCATTATCTATCTACATCAGAAGTCAACAACACATATTCCTCTAGATATTGTTGGACAGCCTAGTTTATAGAAAGGAATGATGGGAATTGCCATTCAACAATAGCTGGGGTGCTTCACATTCTCCATTCTTGCTGTGTGGCACACAGAGACACAAATGGTCCAAAATACCCAGCAAAGAGATCCCCTCCAAAATCCCCCTGACATACACCTGACCCTTCTCACAACATACACAACTCTCTCCATCCTGTTCCATGGCACACAGAGATACATTGGCCTTTCAGCTTGGATTTATGGCATCACTTGCATGTGGAGCGCAGAAACCTCTGGGCTCTAAAACCAGACATCAGTCAGTGTTAAGAACTTGCTGGGTTGTTAGTGACCTGACAGAAGTATTGACTCCCTCTCCCCATGTCAGGTGGCAGAGAGGAATGAAGTCCTCGAAGCGTGACATCACCTGAGCAACAACCTCTGCTTTTCTATCGATCCTACCTAATGAAAAATGAAACTAAAGCTTGGGCAGGTTAAAATAGCAACTTCTTCTTTAAAGAGGAGGAGGAGGGGAAGGAGGAAGAGGAGGCAAGGCAGATACAGGCAAATGAAGACTTGGTGAAGACTTCTCCAACTCAGTCTCTGAGTGGATGGAAGGTGAAACCTGAAGTACACAGCACACAAAGGCCAGTGATTTATGCTAGCATAACCCCCAGTCACACCAGTGCAAATGTTTCATCGATTGTGCATCAGAACTTATCCTGTATCCCCTTTTTGCCAAGCTACATTATGGTGCAGCTCTGCCCCACAATACAAACAGTCACTGATTGTCTGTGGGGTGTTCCCTTCTGCTGCCATCACTCAATTGGGAAACGAGGAACAATTTTCACTTATCGAACCTCCTTCATAAGTAGGATAGGTTATTTGCCAAAGGGTAGCAGTCAGCCATATCCCATTGGAAGTGGTACTGATGGGGGAAAAAATGAGAAGGCTTGGTTCTATCTGTATTTGAGAGAGAAAATGAAGGTCTCCTTGAGAATTCAATTGCATAGCAGGTAACAGCTTCTTTTTGCTCTGATCTAGTGAATAGGCATAGGCTAGACTGGGTTTTGGATGAAAATGTATTCAAATTCACATTCTCCCCCTGTTTTTAATGCCATGAATGTGGGAGAAACCAAAACAGACAGTCTTGTCCATGCAGATCAAGAATGCCAAGTGGCTTCACACTCTACAAATTTTGATAGAAATCCCCAGGTTGTTTTCAGTGTTGAACTGAGGCTGCCACTTCATTTTGCTCACAGCAGGAGTGTAACTATGGAGGGTCAAAATGAAGACATTTTCCCACCACCACCATAAGAATTCTGCCACCCTCGTAAAATTTTCCTTCAGTCTTCACATTTCCAACCTTGCAAACAAGTTGAGCAGTTACAAATAACAGTTAAGGGAGCTAAAGGAAGGGGGCAGGTAAAGTTACAATACAAACATAAGCATTTGGAGTGTACATGATTTTGAAAGTCTGACTCTCTCAGATGCTACAGATTTGGGTACTGAAGGAACATTTCAGAGTGGACAGAATTCTTATGTATGCTTTCATTTTGCCCCCCTGTACATGTACCCCTGCCTGAAAGACTCTTCTTCTTTAACACTGATAAGGCAGACAAGCCATGAAACAGCTGAACAAAGCTTTCCAATGACAGAAGGATTGTCATACAGCACTGTATCATCCTTGCACATACAACTTTTTTGTTGGAACTCTGAAAGTAAACACCAGTGTGGAAAAACTGGATTTGGGCCATTGACCACAGAATGAGTGTGGTAGGATCTTGCTTTTAGTGGCAAGGTGTGAGATAGGTGAAGTTCCTTTTCATAGTTTCCCTCTCGGGCCATTTCTGCACGGGGCGAGGGAATTGCCCCGTGACGCTACTTCCCGGGTCTTTTGGCTCCCCAGTCCAGTACAGGCTGCTCCGGAGCAGTGCGTGCTCATTGCTCCGCACTACTCCAGGGATGGAAATGGTGGCTTCTGGCTGGTCAAGGGTCTCGACCAACCACTGAAGCTCGCCAGCGTAAAGCCCGCCCCCGGCAGATCACAGGCTCGCATTGGTGTGAGCCTGCAAATCTGCACAAGGGAGCAGGCTCGCACTGGCATGCTCCGTGCTTTTGAAAAACCGCAAGAAACAGGTTTTTCAAAAGCATGCTGGACGACCACTTGGGGTCGTTCCGGAGTGGGCTGAGGTGCAGAACTATGCTAAGTACTCCAGACCCAGTCCACTCCCAGGTGTGGACATCCTCCCTGGAGGACGGATTGCACCATTTCTAACACCCCGTGCGGAAATGGCCTTGGTCTCAGATATGATTACAACAGAACATAGAGCTCCTCCCAGTGTGGGACTTAGCACATATCTAGATTACAACAACTGGACATTTATACTTTTGGTTCCATGAGTGCATAGGTGCTGAGGAGATGTGATTGTAGTCCATCAACATGTGTATGCAAGAAAGAAATTCTGGTGCAGCCATCAGGTGCAGTGCATGCAGATTTGTTGTTGTGTGCCATCAGGTTGACTGATTTGTGACAACTCTAGCACAGGGCTTTCCTGACAAGATTTCTTTACAGGAGGTTTGCCAATGTCTTCCTTTGAGGCTGAGAGAGTGTGACTTTCCCATTGGATTTCCATGGTTGAGCAGGGATTTGAACCCTGGTCAACCAGAGTCTGAGTCTAACATTCAAACCACTATGCCATGGTGTCTCTTCATGCAGATTGCAAAATGCAATTCTGTAACATTTTGAGCAGCTTTTGGAAAAATATTAAGGAGAAACTCTACACATCCTTTGAGAGGCTCATCTTCTACCCTGGGAATCATAGATCTAAAGAATTAGACTTCCTTAATACCTTCACCTTTTGACCCCCATGGGAGAGGCGAGAGATTCATAGCAAATTATGGACTGAAAAACTCCAATGAATCTCCATTACAGCATGAAATGAAAAAGGAAAATGAAACTAAATAGAAGATCTCCCCTGGGTTGCTGGCGGCAGCAACTTATGAGCATCTTGTTAGATGGAGAATGGTGGTGGGAGGCGGCAGGAGGAGGATAAAGCTTGTTTTACTTAAATAAGCATTGCTGCACTCCAGGAAACTCAGACAGGGCCCTGGTCCTGTGTTAACAGTGATATATGCAAAGACAGGTTTAGGGCTGGAAGCAAAATAGAAGGCAAAGTCTAGAGACTGACCACAATTACATTTTTAAGTTTCTCCTGGGCCAAGTTGCAGGACTGAAAAGCTGGAGAGAAAGATGTGGACTGACCTTTTTTAAGACACCCCTCCACAAAAATATATTGGGGGTGGCTTCCATTTGTCAGTTCAGACTGGCTCTTTGCTGTGAGAGCCAAGCTGAGCATCTATATTCCACAGCAGTACACTTGGAATTGTTTCTGTTTTCTCTAGAATAGATATAAATCACCATTTATTCACTTGCTTCTTGTAGGGAATTCAGATGACTGATGATTTCGGGGTTTCAGCACTGTCTTTTCCTCTCCCTTGAGCTGATTTGTAGTTACTTTTAAAAAATATAATAAAAACTATGTTTCTGGGTTGTGAATTTGCTCTGGATTTCACTCTGAAATTTAAATGAACTGCCCACACTGCTGAACCTTACTGCTTGAAATAGGTTCACCACTTTGGATGGCTCCTTTAAAGTTCAGACTAAAACCCAAAGCAGATTCTCCACCACACTGATATGCAGCCACCGGAAGCCAATGGACTGGCAAAGCACCACTGAGGCATTTCCTTGCAACTGGCTTTTCATAATCTTGATCCTTTGTCCAGCTGTGTGAGATCTTAACAATGGCAATAAATGAAGTAGCAAAGACACCTCCACAAGAAATGCAGAAGGCATTCACAAGAATTTCCGCACGACGCTCTTATAGCGTGATGATTCCACTTTCAACCTCCTATGGAATCTTGGGGTTTGCAGTTTCGGGAGGGGCCGGAATGTGGTAGGATCTTGCTTTTAGTGGCAAGGTGTGAGATAGGTGAAGTTCCTTTTCATAGTTTCCCTCTTGGGCCATTTCCGCACGTGGCAGGCAGCTCCTACGAAGCCAGAGCAAAGGGGACGCAAGAGCCTCATGGAAGAGGCTCCTTGCCTGATCCCATGCGACTGCTCCAGACGCCGGTAAGTTGCGGAAAGGGCCTGAGTCAGTCCACCTGTAGTGCAGCCTCCCTCTTTTCCTATAGCCTTCCACTTAACAAAGCATTATCATCTTTTTCTGTCAGTCACATCATCTCATGATATTTCCAAAGTACAACAGCCTCAGTTTAGTCATCTTCACTTCTCATGAGAGTTCAGGCCTGATTTACTCTAAGGCCCATTAATTTGTCCTTTTAGCAGCCCATGGTATCCATAGACATTTTGAAAGGGATTGCAGAGGGAAAAAAAGTATTTGGGCTTTCAGGGGGCTGCTAAGGGGGCTGGGGGAGGAATTGGCTCCTGGCCCCCATGCAGTTGCCACCCATGGTGTAGCTTTACACTATACAACCACAATGTAGAATTTTCATCATTGTTTCTTCTGACTGCTACTGTAATACTGTTTGGAATGCACTGGATGCAGAGGGAAAAGGGAAGCCAGGCCTGGCTGTATGTGTGAGACAGGTGACCTCGTGATCCCTGCTAAGGAGAAAGTCCTGGTACTTGAACACTATGATTTCTGGTTCTACTTTAGCGCTGTGAGTTTAAGAAGCGTAAGTGTAGTGGTCTGAGCATTGTGCTGCAACTTGGGAGACCAGAGCCTGAATTCAGCCTTGGAAACCCACTGGGTGACTTTGAGCACATGAGAAAGGCAAAGGCATCCCCCCCCCCAACAAATCTTGCCAACAAACCACTGTGATAGGTTTGCATTAGGCTCACCATAAATTGGAACAACTCATGTGGCTACATCACCACAGCTGCCTCATGCCTGGGCTTTGGAGCCAGTGTCTTGATACACCATTACCCCCTGTGATTCACCCTGTCACCTGCTGCGTACTCTCCCCTTTGCTTATCCTGCTGGATGTACCATTTCAGTTTGGCAGCCAGGAAGATGCAGCTTTTTGATTAGGTTAATTCCTTCCACAGATAGTCAATATGCTAGCCTCTTCTGTGACGCCAAAGGCTTGAGAGCCTATTGATATTTCTTAAGGCTCTTATCGAGCCACGAGCTAAGAGCCGAAAAAAGGAACCCGGGAGCACGCCTGTTATGCTTGGCATGTTTCAGACTGGAATTTGATCTGCAAACTATGAAAATGCCATCCTGCTAAGGCAAGCTGTCAAATGGCTGTCACTGACAACTTGGGGCTAGGCTGCTGGCCACCCTTGCCAGTCAAAGCCACCTGCCTGGAAGGGGGAATAGTCTTATTTAGAAAGGAAAAGACTAACATGGAAATGAGGGTTTTGAATGAAGAGAGGTTGGGAGAAATGCTTTTTTTTTTTTTTTTGATTGCAACTCTCAGAAATTCCAGCCAGCATATTCCAGATATAGTCCAGAAAAATCCCTCATTGAAGTCCTGTGGATGAGATGCTCACGTTGCATGGACAGGAGCCTCTCTTTTTCTCCTAGGTTCTCTGTGCCAATTTTGCCACATGGAAGGGGATTTACATCTGATGAAGGGTCTTACTGAGACTCTGAGTGGCTTAGGACAGAATGTTCATTGGAGGCCTGTTCCCTGTGGTCAGCATGGTTTAGTGCTTTTTTTTATAATAATTTTATTATAATTCCAACATATAAAACATACATTCTTCATTGTACATTTACCAAACTGTTACAGTTTCTTCCCACTCCTCACCGGATTACATAAACTGTTATATCATTGTCATGTTATATTTATGCATCACAATAAGTCGATTACATTATCAAGATAGTTCCTGCATTTCAAACCTAGTTTACATGTTCCATAATATTTCTCTGTTTATCTCCTTTTATTTAACCTGTTATCATGGCTAATGAATTATTACTTGACAAAAACCCCTTCGTATCTAATACATTTTGCCATTCTTTAAAGATATCATCATCTGATTTTCCTTTTAATCTCTGACCAACTATGTCTGCATTGCAATTTTCAATTAATGTTGCCCACCATTGCTCTACTATAGGTATCTGTTCAATTTTCCATAACCTTGCATATTCAATACAAGCTGTCGTAATCAGTAAAAAAGTAAAATCCTCCAGTATTTTTTTTGCAACAGATCCATCTAACATATAAGTCATATTTAACAAATACAATTCAGGTATCTTATCAAGTTGGATTCTTAATATTTTACATATCATATTGTGAATGTCATTCCAGTATTTTTTTGCCTTGGTACATGACCACCACATATGATAAAGCGTACCAGCATTTTCTTGGCATTTCCAACATTGCCCTGTTCCAGTACTGTATATTTTCTTTAATTTTTCTGGTGTCATGTACCATCATCTATGGAAACGTTTGTAGTAGTTGCATGGTTTCGTGCTTTGAAGTCTGGGCTGAGACATAAGAAATCCAGATTCTCGTCCTTGGTCAGCGATGAAGCTCTGGAGTGACTTTGGGCCAGTCCCTGAGCTGTTCAACATTGGAATACACTGCCTTGGGGTATGGTAGGGTCTGGTCTCCCAGAGGCTTATTCCAACATTCAAACCCTAATGATCCATGATATATCATCAGATAATGTGCCATGTTCCAAATAGTGACACTTTTTGCAATTATGCTACTGTGATCCTATCTTTGGTGATTTCAGTTTTGTCATCCCTTCAGAATTTTTTCCAGGGCGCCTATTGTTGTTGCCCTTGTTCTTTCATTTATAACCTATCTTTTCCCAAATAATGAGACTTAACAGTGGCTTACAAAATATTTAAACAGGTACAGATCCAAATACATATAAAGATTGGGCTGAGAAATTGGGCTGCCATCCATTCCTTAGCTGGCCGTGCAGTGGCTGGTGGAGGAGAAGGAGGACCAGAGGCAGGTTTCTAAAGGGCTGTGTCGCCTGATGAGAAGGTTCCCCTGGAAAAGAAGTGCTGAGGATGGGCAGGGGTTGGAGAAACGTGCAAATAATTAAATCTGTGAAAGTGAAACCCACAAATTGGAGGGCCAACAATATTGTCTGTGTACGTTTGTGTGTGTGTGTGTGTGTGTGTGTGTGTGTGTTGTTATTTTAAAAAGAATTCTTCTAAACAATCTGTGGCTTTTAACCCATGTAAAAGAGCCATCAAAAAGGAAGAGAAAAATCAATCACACAGCACACCGTGAAAACACTTTCACAGGAAATTCCTAAAAACCTTTTGGTATAAAAAAAGCTTTCACTTCATAGCTGAAAGACAGCCCCTTCCCACAGATAGACAGACACATACACACTTATTTTGATATTTCTATTTTTTTCTATTTTTGTACCCCTAACCCTAGCACCCCTAACCCTAGCAAATGTGGCTAGTTGACTATATTCTGAACTATATGGGGCTTTACATGCCATTCTCTGTATTCTGAGTTGTGCCTAGAATTAGACTGGTCGCCAGTGGTGGTGTTTCAACAAAAGAGTTGCATGTTTCCTTTTGCCATCTGCAGTTATGCCAATGATGATGTAGTTCCCTCCATATGTAACAAAGCCCCCCCCATTATATGAAGCTCTGGCAAATTGCCCTCATGCCCACCTTTGAAAAGGCCTTGACTTAACAACATTCTCATGGATTCTGCTTGCACCTACTACAGTCACCACCCAGTCTTGCTACTTATTCCAATTTGTGATCAATTTCCAATTTAAAATTTAAAATGTACTCAAAAGTGGTGTCAACCTGATCATGGCATCCCTCTGTCCTAACTCTTACCATTTGGATAAAGCTGTTGAACTTCTTAACCAAGGCCCTTTTTGCACGGCATTTCTGAAGCAAAAGGGCCCCTTGAACATTGTGTAAATGTGAGGAACGGTCCACATGACGCACTCACATTTGCTCAAGAGCCTGACATGGACCGTGCATGTTTTTCATTTTCGGCTCAAAGCCGAAAATGCTGTGGGTTGCGCATCGCTCCGGGGCCCTGTGCGCACTTGGCTTGTATGCGGAGCCTCGGGAACTGGGCCGGTTGCGTGTCCTCTCCTCAGTGCAGCCTGGGAGGTCCCAGGCTGCACTGCAAACAGAAAAGGCGGGGCGCTCGTGCAACCAGGAAGCAGCTGCGGAGCCCAAGCAGGGGGGATGTGAGAAGTTCCTACAAAGTCTTCCTGTGCGAGCCTTGCACTCCAGCACTGGGAAAAGGTAAGGTGTGAAAAGGGCCCAAAAGTACTGCTATGTCACAGAACATCCAGATTTTAAAGATAGACATTTTTCAGCAACTTGACTTCTCAGACCTGAGTTTGTCAGTGGGGGGTGGGGGTGGGCAGAGAGAGTTGGAGAAGCAGAGAGAGCATCTGGAATTGCCCAACAGGACAGCAGAAAGCCTGATTGTTGCAGATGGCTCACCGAAAAGGAGTCTTGCAGGCAGGTGTCTGGCTCCAAGGAGGGAGCCCTTTCCCCTCCTCCTCCTCCTCTTCCTCCTCTATATTTATTTATTTTCATATATAAAAAATCCAAGATGGCTTTGAAACAAAAACAAGTACAAAAAAAAAAAAAAGAGAGAGAGAGAAAATAGTAGAAAAACAAAACAAAATTTAATCAAACATATCGGCTCACTTCTTCACGTTCATACAACAATCTGACTAACATCCTCCTGGAAGAAGGAGCCCTTTCAAACTCCACTCCACTCAAAAGGCTATGGCTGCATGCTATGGGATCCTGAGGTTTATAGTATGGTGGATATAGAATTATCACTGGCTGAAAATTCTAAACTGCCTATGTGGCGGTCCCAAATATAAAGAAAAGAGGTATAGTTTTATATGTGAGCCCAAGAATAAATTCTAAAGAAATCTTCAGAGATGAAGCAGGATGATATATTGCTGTTGAAATTAATTGGCAAAATCAGAGAATATTGATAATTGGCATATACAGCCCACATAAAAAACAAGAAAACTTTTTATAAAGAATTGAATAAAAAAATTGCTGATTTAAGCTACGGTAAATTAATTCTCTTAGGAGACTGGAATGGGGTGATAAATCCAAGACTAGATAGGAAATCAGGAAAAAAAAAAACTAAAAACAAGGAAAACTTCCCAGCTCATTTGATTCTATGACAGAAAACCTCAAATTAATAGATACATGAAGACATTTATATGGTCTAGTCAAAGACTACACATTTTATTCTGAACCCCATGTATCATTATCATGAATAGATATGTTTTTAGTCTCCAGCTCTTTAATTCAAATGGTCTTTAAACAAGAGATTTTACCTCGCAATTTCTCAGACCACAATCCAATATCGTTGGTTTTAAAACAAAGGATGGAAAGTATATTTAATTGGAGATTAAAAGAGAAGTTACTACTCGAGGAAAAATTAGTAAATAAAATTAAGAACCAGATCAAATTATATTTTGATGAAAATCTCAATAAAGATATTAAACTTGCGACGGGATGCTGGAAAAGCAGTTATTAGGGGTTACCTTATCCAATATAATACAGAGATCAACAAAAAGAAAAGAGAGAATATTCAGGAATTGAATGAAGTGATGAAAAAGAAAGAGAAAAAATTAAATAAAGACCCAACGAATAAAGAATTACAGAAAGAAATTAAAATACTACAAAAACCTTTCAACAGGAACTGGCACCCATATTACAAAGCATTATGAACGATGTATTAAAAGGGACTATCCCAGATTCATGGAAAGAGGCGGATATAATTTTAATTCATAAAGAGGGAAGAGATCCGCTGGAAGTTAAAAATTATTGACTAATTTCGCTACTGAACACAGATTATAAGCTTATTATGGCAATATTAGCTAATAGATTAAAAAAAGTTCTTAAAGATTTGATTTCAGAAGAGCAAGCTGGATTTCTTCTGGGGAGACAAATAAAGGATAATATGAGGAATATAATTAACATTCTAGAACTCTGTGAGAATCACCCCCAGAGAAAATTGACCGCTCTCTTTTTAGATATAGAGAAAGCCTTTGACACGGTAAATTGGGAATTGTTAGTTAGTGTTGGTCAGAAAATGAACTTGTGACTGAACTTCATAAACTGGATAAAGACTATCTATTCTACACAGTATGCACAAATAATAGTTAATAGACAGAAAGCTGACAAATTTAAAATACAAAGAGGAACATGCCAGGGATGTCTCCTATCTCCACTGCTATTTTTACTTGTAATTGAAGTATTGATAATAAAAATTTAAAATAATAATAAAATAAAAGGAGTTAAGTTACAAGGTAAAGAATACAAAATATGTGCATTTGCGGGTGGCCTTGTGGTTACACTGGAAAATTCAAATGAAAATCTAAATGTATTTAAAGATATCTTCAAAGACTTTGGTAAACATTCAGGCTTAAAAATTAGTAAAGAGAAAACTATGATATTGACAAAGAATATAACAGAAGAGGAGAAAATTCAAATAGCAAAGATTACAGATTATGCAATTGCCAAAAAAGTTAAATATTTGGGAATTACAATTACAAACAAAACTTCTGATCTCTTCAAAAATGACTATGAAAAAACATGGAAAATTATTTTGAAGGATTTAAAGAACTGGAGTAATCTAAGAATATCATGGTTGGGAAAAATAGCTACAGTGAAGATGTCAATACTTCCAAAGATTCTTTATCTATTTCAAACTATCCCCATCATTCAAAAAGACAAGATTATTAAGGATTGGGAAAAAGAAATTTTTAAGTTTATATGGGGAGGAAGGAAGCCAAGGGTGAAAATGAAAATAGTAGAAGATGCTAAAGAAAGAGGAGGCCTTGCATTACCAAATTTGACGTTATACTATCATGCTTGTGGTTTGAATTGGGTGCAAGATTGGATTGAATTAGAAAACACTGAATTGCTAAATTTAGAAGGGGATGAGCTTTGGCTAGGATGGCACTATTATCTCTGGTACAACAAAGGAAAAAATAATAAGGAGTTTAATTGTCACTACTTAAGAAAAGCATTATTAAAGATTTGAAGAAAATATGTTATAAGAGCCTGTATGAAAACTCCATACTGGGTCTCCCCTCATGAGGCTTTTTATAAGAAAGAAAATACATTATTTGACAAGTGGATAAAATATGAAGACATGGTGAAGAGACAACAAGAACAGATTAAAATTAAATCCCAATAAGAAATAAATGAATCTGGCATCAAATGTCATTGACTCTTATACAGACAACTTAGAGAGAAATTAAGAGGTGATGTTAAACTCAATGGATACCAAACAAAGGATGAGGAGTTAAATGTAATATTATATTCAGGAAAGCCTAAACCTATCTTCTCTATTTATAAGGTTTTATTAAAATGGTCTACAGAAGAAAAAATTATCAAACCATCAATGGTAAAATGGGTCCAAAATTTCTCTCATTCAATCTTGATGGCACAATGGGAGAAAATTTGGATAAAAACGATAAAGTATACCGCATGTCAAGATATCAGAGAAAACCTTTATAAGACGTATTTACGGTGGTATTTAACACCCCAAAGATTGGCGAAAACGTCTAATAATTGTTCTAATAAATGCTAGAAATGTGATTTAGAGATAGGATCTTTTTATCACGCGTGGTGGACTTGTAAAATAGTGAAAGAGTTTTGGAAGTCTATTCACATGCAAATAGAAAAGATGTTGGATGTAAGATTTAAAATGTCTCCTGAAATATATATGTTATCAATATGTTATCAATGATGGAAGATGATCTGGACAAAAAAGCAGGTAAACAATTATTCTATACGGCAGCAGCAGCAAGAATGGTTATAGCACAGAAATGGAAAATGAAAAAGATGCCATTAGTAGAAGAGTGGGAAATGAAACTTTTAGATATGATCCAAATGGATAAATTAACATATATATTAAGAGGAGAGAGCAAAGAAAGATTTATAAAACAATGGGAAAATACAATAAGTTATTATAGGAATTCATGGACAAATATTAAAATAGTGAATACAGAAGTACTACCAATTATAATATATATATATATACATAAATAAGAATTGAGACAAATTAGTATGTTAAGATAATGCTAATGTGAAATTAATATGTAAATTTTTTATGTTCTGCTTGTCATTTTTTTTTGTTTGTTCTTTATTTGTACATTTGTTTTTTATGTCCTGTATTTATGTATTTTAATTAATAAAATTTTTCAACAACAAAAAAATCTAAACTGGAAGGAAGGAAGGAAAGAAAGAGAGAGAGAGAGAGAGAAGGGCATAACCTGTTACTCTTAGGGCCTTTCCACACTACACTGTTATAGTGCTATTATTCCACTTTCAACATATTATGGAATCCTGGGGTTTGCAGTTTAGGGAGGGGCATTTAGAATTTTCAGCCAAAGAGCCCTTTGGCCTCCGTAAACTACAAAGCCCAGAGTTTCACAGGATGATGAAAAGGGAGTAATAGCACTAGAACAATGAAGCGCAGAAGAACCTTAGTCTATTTTGGTATAACAAGTAGAGGAAGAAAAGGAGGGGGAAAGAATCTTGTGATACACATAAGGCTACCTGGTTTATTTTAACATGAACTTTCCATAGTTTACTAATCACTTTCTGAGATGCACTGATAGAGTACTTTGTGGTCTTCTGGGGTGATGCAAATATACAGACCAACACTGGCTGTTGGTTGTTTCATTACCACAGTAGTTAGGTCCTAGTTTCTCTCTCTTCCTCCCACTTTCCTTCTTCATCCTTAGCTTACTTCTGTTACTGCAAACTGATATCCAGGCGCAACAGTAGTTTGTACTCAGTTAACTCAGCAGGAGGGAGAGGAGAGAAAGGGCAGAATCTCACCCTTTCAGTAGGCAAAATCAAACTACTGCAGCCTCTCCCAGCTTGTTTGCTCTTCCTTATCTAATATATCTAATATATCTAATATATCAAAGGCCATTTCCACACTACAATGTTAAGAGTGCTTTAGTCCACTTTCAACGTCCTGTGGAATTCTGGGGTTTGTAGTTTAGTGACACCAAAGAACTCTCTGGCTGAGAATTCTACATGTCCCTCGCTAAACTACAAACCCCAGGATTCCATAGGAGGCTGAAAGTGAACTAAAGCACTCTTAACATTGTAGTGTGGAAATGGCCAAAGTTTGTCTGTGTCAGGTGAAGACCTCATAGGATTGACTGCCTAAGACGATTCTATGGAATCCTGGGGTTTGCAGCTTAGAGAGGGGCTTTCAGAATTCTCAGCCAGATTGCTCTTGGGCCTCAGACAACTGTGTCTGTCTTGAATAAGCCAGGTGCTATGGAGATAAGGCCTAGCAGCAAGGAGGAGGGCAGTGTATTCCCTCAGGAACCCAACCTCTGTATTTTAATAATTCTGAATACAGATTGGATTGGGGAACATGGGGAAAAGTTATAGGTACTCAACAAGACAGTTTGGGGAATTAGAGACACAGGATCTCAAATCTTTCTAACAGGTATTACCTATGAGAAAATAAAATTCTGGGCAACGCCGAGCATATACACTAGTTAATAATGGTTGCCATCTGGAACACATTCTGAAGTTGCTTGGCTGCACGTGTTCCAGTTTACATCTGTGAAATGTTGGGGACATTCCAATTCTCTCTCATCCATAAGGAAATGTAAACCCAGAAGCAACGCTGTTGGAACTGCTCATCACTCAGTGAAGCCAGAAGTCTATTCCAGCACACTGGGTCTTTCTGATATTTGATCAGGAATTGCACAGGGGGAAACAAAAGCTGTGTGATCACACACACACACATATATATATATATTTGTTACTCACTCATGAACCCCTGCTCCAAAAATGAGGGAAAAATCCAGGCCCAATGTTTGTATTCATTGTGTATGTATAAGATGCCTACCGTTTTTGTTTTTATTGTATCCCATCCAATAGATTTAAAAGATACAGAAGTCTTGTAATGATAATGATAATAATTTACATTTATATAGTACCTTTTATCCAGTGTGATCACAAAACTGCTTTGTACATCTATAGATAAAAGGGGAGGGAGACTCTGCCTATATAGGAATCATTTTATCTACTGGTAAATTGCAGATACCTCTTGAAGAAGACTGCAAGTGATTCAACAGCAGAGCATAATTACCCCAGAAGTATCCCCTCCTTCTGTATTCCTGGGATATTTGGAAGGCCTAATAGTAATTCTGCAATGAAAGAGAATTGTAAAAACACTTTAAAGCAACTGTGCATGAAAAACAAGTACACTAAAAGAACAAACCCAAAACTAATATACAGTGGAGGAGGAAGCCAAAGAGGGAAACCAAGACTGCCATAAAAACTCTCAAGAGTTTGAGATACAGAATTTCACTCAACATTGATTCTCAGCCTCCATTGGTGAACAGCCACAGCTGAAGTGCTGAATGATGTTCAGGCCTTCATTTCTAAAATAAGAGGTGTTGAGGAAGCTCACGTCTGAAAGTAATAATCCCGGGAGTGAATGAGAGAATATGACCATGGCAAAAGATGTTAACAAGACTCCAGTGGCTGGGCCAGGGAAATGCAGCCTCAAGGGTTTTTAATATTCATCTCAAATACAAGAAAAAGAAAACTGCACAAAGAAAGTTTACTAAACATTCGGATGTTCAGAGTGTAACACACTGCCTT
Organism: Iguana delicatissima; assembly: GCA_948472985.1. Lineage (NCBI taxonomy): Eukaryota > Metazoa > Chordata > Lepidosauria > Squamata > Iguanidae > Iguana > Iguana delicatissima. Next base: position 77,876 of record CAOKZL010001767.1, on the reverse strand, counting down.
AAAATAATGCTGGAATCTTTTTCTTTTCTCCTCCTCTTCTTCTTGACAGCTTACACAGAAACTAGATGAAATCCAGAAACTGTCAGATGTTACAGGATCAAATTTCCAGTGATGGCCTAGAGTTAGACTCAGAATTCAGAAGAATTACCTTTTTGGACTCTGATAACCCACCAACCAGCTACATTATGCTGGATAGGGTATTACAGGAGTTTTAGCCAAAAATGTATCTTTCAAAGCTCTTTGCCTTTGAGATCCATTCCAGTTCTGATTCCATGAGCATAACTCATATTTCTTCTTCAGTTCATACTTTAGTCTAAACCAGAAAGTACTGTTACTCTTATTTTCTTGCACTGAATCAGCCTCCAAATCTCCAACTTCCCATTAAGTGCAAAAAACTAGAACTCCCTTTCTTCGGACCCATTTCTTTGGATGCTGCTGCTCGGCATTACAGTCTAGTGTAAGCATCAGAAATGTCTTCATCACCATGTAAAGATTTATTCCCACCAGTGCAACACTCTTAGTGGCACAAAGAGATGATACGGTATAAGGATTGACATCTAACCTACTTCATTGGTTTCTTGTAAGGATATAAATGAGATGACACAGGTTGCTCTGAGCTCCATGGAGATCAGTTAGGACAAACATATTTGTTTGTTAATATTTGCAATTTAGAGAGAGTTGACATGGTGCAGTGGTTTGAGTGCTGGATTATGACTCTGGAGACCTGGGTTCAAATCTCTGCTTAGCCATGGAAGCCTATTGGGTGAACCTGGGCAAGTCACACTTTCTCAGTCTCAGAGAAAGACATAAGCAAACCCCTCTGAACAAATTTTGCCAGGAAAACCTCAGAGTTGTCTAAGTTGGAAATGACTTGAAGGAACACAACAACAACAATATTTAAAATATTTACAAACTTGAACATTTCTAACTTTCCTTCTCTGGAATCCTAAGAGATGTAGGATTGGAGTAGGGTGGAGAGATTTGACTTCTCAGCGACTGTGCCAAATTATAAATCCCATGATCTTTGGAGAGACCTACATGGCAGTGAAGCTGGTAAGAAAATCAGTTCAGTATAAGGCTGCAGTATCTTGACCTGGAAACTCTGCTCATAATCTGAAATACTCAAAGTCACAACAACCAGTCTGGGAATCCATTGGTCTTTATATTTTGGGCTTCAGCTTCCAGGAATCCCAACAGAGGGCACATTCAGACCAATTAAAAAGACCAGAAAGTCCCAGATTTTACTTTGGAGATCCACACATGTTTTGTCTATCCCAGAATCTTTGCTGTCAGATCCCTTTATGATCACAGACATTTTATACCAGCTCCCCAGGTCGGTTTATTTTAATCCCGTTGTACAGAAAGAGAAGGAACAAAATCTAGGACTTTTCACTTGATCTGAGTGCTTTCTAACAAGGTCAATGATAAAGGTTGATGGGAGCTATGATATAAAATATTTCAAAGGAGAAGGATTCCTTGAACTAAGAGAAGCTGCACCTCCAACATATTTACCATGTTTCTCTCACCCTCCCCTTTGGCTGGTGAAGCTCTGAACAAAGGAGCTGTAAGCTTCCTTGTTCACTGGTAGAGTGGAAAGGAATCACTGTGTAATGTTCAGATTAAAGTTCAGCAAGGGTAATAGTGTTGCACAGGTCAGGAAAAAAATCCTTTCACCTGCCTGGATTCCCTTTGTAAAAGTACATAAGCAATGTGACACAGCATGTGATGACACATTCCAAAATTATCCCTTCCACACAAAGACCTTGCCTTCTATCAGAGCTGGTCATCATAGCCTCCTCCGAAGTCTCATGTGCTGAAGCCATAAATTATATTTGATTTTCACGGGGATCTGCCAGACTCAGAGAAAGAGAAGCCAAGAAGGATAAAAGCAGGGAACTGAGCTCACACAAAAGGCACTTAGCGATATTCATTCAAAATTCATAGGCACAAAATTGCAGTCTGCATGGATTTGTTTCCTTTTGGAAATTACAGGAAAGTACAGTCACCGAAAACTGTTATTCAAATAGCCACTTTACATGATTAGGCCTGTAGGAGACTGTTCTTACAGATGAAGCCCCAATATAATCCCACGTGTTCCCAAGGCGGGGAGGTGAATCTGCATAAAATGGAGAACCGACGGAGTGTCAGTAAGTGTAACAGATCTGCAGGGCAAGGATGTCTGAAGGGGAAAAAAGAAAAAAAGAAGGAGGTGGTACAGAATATATAAAATGTTGTAGTTTCCCCCACCCCATTGGGAATATCTGCCGTTCTGGTTTTTGGTATGTTAGACAAAAGTAAAGTTTAAGGGAAAGTCTTTATTATGGACTGTGAGGCTATTTCCGCACTAGACTGTTATAGTGCTATTATTCCCTTTGAGGCCCCTCCCTAAACTGCAAACCCCAGGGATCTATAGGACGTTGAAAATGGAATAACAGCACTATAACAGTCTGGTATGGAAATGGCCTGAGTTTAGTAACATTGACTTGGATGCTGCCTCAAAGGCATAGCCAGTCCTACTGTTAGACAGAGTGATGTGGCCACCTCGGGCAGCAAACTGGGTGCCACAAAAAGGCAGTAAACTGGTAATTATTTAATTTGGTGCTGCCAGAGATGGGCAGAGGTGCTCAAAGAATCTTCTGTGCCATCTATGTCCAAAACAACTCCTCTAGTTTATGGCTATTATAAACTTTGGTGTAGATAAATGTTGGGAGCACAATTTGTTGCTCTGTCTCAGGCAGAAAAATGTCTTAGAAAGCCCCCTTTGGAAAAAGAGGGTCAGTAAAAAAAAAACACCACACATGTTGGATCTGGATCCTACTGTAGTAGAGTGTGAGTCTAGCAAAGCTGCACCTTCCAAACCCAAGGCTTCTAGGGCAGAATGACCAATGCCTGCAGTATCTGTGTTAGGCATACATTCACACTAGGGCCCTCCCTAAACTGCAAGCCCCAGGATTCCATAGGATGATGAAAGTGGAATAATAGCACTATAATCGTCTAGTATGGAAATGGCCTGGGACTGCCAGACTAAAAACTGAAGAGGATTCCTATATCTTTAATGGCTGTGTAGAAGAGGGATTTCAAGGGCCTAAATACTCTAAAGGAACCAGATCCCATCTCACCTTGGAAGCAAAACAGGCTCAGCTCTGGTTAGCACTTGGATGGGAGACTACCAATGAATGCCAGGTACTGTAGGCTATATTTCAGAGAAGGGAAATAGCAAAACCATCTCAGAGTATTCCTTGTCTAAGAAATCCATGGGGTCACCGTAACTCAACAGAGAACTTGAAGGTACATACAAACACAGAAAAGAGGGATTTCAGCAGTTGCTGTTTGTCATGCAACCAGATAACAAGCAACACCATTTGAAATTCTCTCTTATACACAACTGTTAAAGATACATGAATGTTCTCTAGTTTTCACTCTGACAACCTTGATGCATGCATATACACACACACAGTAAGAGAAACAGAGAGAGAGAGGCAGGGAGTTTTCCCATGTCAATCACTTTGTCCATAACTGCTGACAAGAGATAAGAGAGGTGTCAAATTTTCAGGTGGACTACAAAGCATAGAAAAGATATTTGTTTGGACCTGAATCCAGGATTCAGGTCTTGGAGTAAGGATTACATTGCATATTTGAATATATGTTTAATATTCTGCCTCTGTCTGCCAAAAAACAGCAGTCAAGGTTGCTGGCCACAGTTCAGTTCAAATCAAAATGAATACAATTATAACTTTTATTTAAAAAGAAAGGTTCTAAAACAGCTTTAAAACTCATCAGTAAAACAATTCAAGTTTTGATGCCAAAGACTCACCTGAATAAAGAGGCCTTTGCCTGCTGGCAGAAGAGTACCACAGAAAGAGGCAACCTTCATGAAGAGAGAGCAGCTGATCCCGTGGCCCATTACTAATTCCTTAACCATGGTTAATAAATGAACTGCTTATATCTGCAAAGGCCCCAGATGGCCCCGGACAAATCACTATATCTTTTGCCACTCTGCATCATACATCTGAGTGCTTTGAATCAAAGACAGGATGTACTTGAGCAAAAATATTTAAGCATATGAGAATCTCCATACCCTTTGAGTGCTTATTGTTGTGAAAGACTTTCCATATTTTACTGCACGGTCTAAAAGGGTATTGAGCAACTGTATGAGGGCCAGTCTTCACCAGTGTGTGACCAGTAATCTGGAAATGACACCATGCCACTTCTGGGGTTTCTTTTGGCTAATTTTTGGTCTTTCTTGCTGGATTTTGCTGAGATGGGACCAGGTTGCATACCCTCCAACTTTCCCAATTTGGCAGAGACAGACCAGTTAATCCTCTGTTGTTTCACTTTCTCACCTGTGCTTTTAAAATGCCCTGGTTTCCCTTTCCACCTCCCACTTTCCCCCTTTGTCCTTGGGTTTTATAACAATTGCTGCAAAGTGAGTTCAAAAAGCACCAGTAGTTTGCACTCCATTAACATAGTAGTAGAGAGGAAGGGATTCTTGTCCTCACTAAACTCAGTACATAAATTCCAGGGTTTCTCTACTTAAAATAGCAATTTTATGTGACTTTCCTCATTAATAACATGTTCCTCTTATTGCCTGGCCGTACCCTTAAGACTACGCTCTAATGTGGTTTGGCCACCTGGGTATCTGTTTTCATCAGTGAAATCTTAGCTCAGTGAAATTCAGTAACGTGTGGGGAAACAAGGCATTTGTGGTGGAAAAAAAAATCATCCCCTCTAAATTTGGGAATTGATGGACTTTAAGGAGGTCCCAAAGGTGTCTGCAAAAAGCATAGAGGGGATAGGGGCAGTAGACATCTTGCAAGCTCTAACCCTGGTCTGAAGTTTCCTCTTCAGCCTTTAGTCCTTGGCTTCGATAAAGCCCTACCTCTCCAGATTAATAGGATGGATGGATGGATGGATGGATGGATGGATGGATGGATGGATGGAAGGAAGAAAAATGGTTGCAATGTACCCTTCTGCATGAAATTGTAAATGTTTGCCTTTTATAACTCCTACTAGCATATATACCCAGCATTGTACAGGATTTTATTTTCTCGTAGGTAATACTTGTTAGAAAGATTTGAGATCCTGTGTCTCTCATTTCCCAAACTGTCTTGTCCAGTACCTGTAACTTTTCCCCATATTCTCCAATCCAATCTGTATTCAGAGTTATTAACATACACAGGTTGGTTTCCTCCTCCTTGCTGCTAGGCCTCATCTCCATAGCAACCAACCTATTCAAGATGGACACCGTTGACTGAGGCCCAAGAGCTCTCTGGCTGAGAATTCTAAAGGCCCCTCCCTAAACTGCAAACCACAGGATTCCATAGAATGTTCTTAGGCAGCCACTCATAGGAGGTCTTTGCCTGACACAGGCAAACAAACTTTGACTTTTTTATATTAGATTATTTTCCTGAAATCTTTCCTCAGGGTCTGAGGGGAGAACAAAAATACTGTTAAGAAAGATTGTACAACACACGTCTTTAAAGAGTGAAAACCCTACCAACTTCTTCACTGAAGGTCTTATTAAGCAGGTGCTGAAATATTTACACTTGTGACATCACGTTAGTCTGACAGAGGACAGAATATTAAGGTTTCACAGCTAGCCGATATCTCACTCACTTCCCACCCACTCACCATGCATGCATTCCAGTATGTGTCTTGAACCCAATTTTAAAAACTGCTTAGCTTCCTTTTTGCAAGCCTTCTGCCTGGTTTTGCTTCATTAATTTCCCTCTCCGGCAGGCCTGTATGTGTTTCCGAGGGAGGCAACGAAGGCTTAATTTCTGATGAAAGCAAAGAAATAAGCAACCTAATAGTGCCCTTCTTCTCTCACCACTCCCCAACACAAGCAGCCAGCCTTACACCCATTACATTTTCACACATCAATCAAGGTGTTGGTAAATGTTTGTACACACAGAGGCGCCTCCATATGCAAGGATGTCAAGAGCGTTGGCAGCTGAAGATGCACAGCTTGGCAGGGATTCCACTGTAATTTCTGCAGCAACAGTGTTCTGAGTGAGCTGCAGAGCACCAAAGAAATCTAGGAACCAAGAAAACTGCCTCATCCCAGTTTATGTATTTCATCTAATCCACCACTGCCTGTTCTGAATATTCTTTCCTTTCCTTATGAACCAGCACAGCGCAGTGGTTTGAGTGTTGTCCACAGACTCCAGGAGATCAGGGTTCAAATCTATACTCAGCCACAGAAACCCACTAGGTGACTTCAGGCAAGTCACACTCTCTCAGCCTCAGACAAAAGAGATTGTGACCCCCTTCTGAGCTAATCTTGCTGAGAAAACTGGGTGATAGGTGCACCTTAGGGTTGCCATAAGTCAGAAATGACTTGAAGACACACAACAACAACAAATACTTTTTAAGCTATCATGAAGGAAAGGGTCTTTCTCATCACCTGTTACCTGAACACTTTTTTATTACCTGGAGATGTCAAGGGTTGGATGGGTAACCTCCTGCAACCAAGCAATGGGAAAAATATTTGAAAATACCCCCCCCAAAAAAAGTTTTAAAAAAATGTTTCTGAAGTGTTGAGAGACTGTGGTGAGAAGAATCCTGTACAGTTGAGAATCTTTGCAGTTCAGGACTTATTCAACACACAATTCCCTACACAGGAAACTGTGTATTTTGCCCAAATAATACTTCTGCATAAGGCAGCTTGTGCAATGGAATTGTCCTGGATTTACAAGTGCAACTGAACAGTTCCAGGGTTTATCTTTGCTTTCAGTCACTAATAGTTCATGGGGATACACTCAGCAACTCTCCAGGTACGATTTTGCATTGCAGATGTATGAGGAACCTTACATTGGAAAGCAAGGCCTTGCTTCCTTCTCCAATCACACAATAAGACCCAGACAGTGTCCAGGTACATCCCATAGCCAATCAATTACCAAAGTTGGAGGTGGAAGCTGTCTGGATACCATTGTTCGCCTGGGAAAGGAAGCACTATGTCACCTTCCATAGCAATAGCACAGGGCCTGAAAGCTATTGTTGGTGTTAATGCATTAAATCATTGGGATTTTCCTGTGCATTGACTGACCTTTCAATAGTTGATTCAGTAGACCTAATGTAGCTGGGAGTAACCAATAAGAGTGAAGCCAAGGTACCTTGGATCATGGCTATATTGCCAGTTTTTAAACTAAACACCTAATTTTGGATAGCGGATGATACAGCTAGTTGAGGGCTTGCTAAAGCTTCTGAGCTCTAGGATATCCTCACTCCTGAGTATATCTGGGGCAGAAAATACATACAGAAGCAGATCTAAAAATTCGCATTTGCCAGGGGTAAGTGCCAATGATGGGCAAATCTATTTCTCTCATTCTGTTTTTTTGGTTTTTTTTAACAAAATTATCACATTTCTAAGAACAGTTTTATTCTGTCCCATTTTTGGAACAACTTGCTGTTTTTAAAACTCTTCACAACCATCATATGTGCATCCATATCTCTTTCCTACATATGAAAATTGGTAATTTTGCAATTTTCATTTGCATATCCTTTCCCTCATACATGCACTTTTTTCAAGCACTTCTTTTTAATATAATTTTTTTGCCTAATGTATCTTTTTAAAAAAACATGTTTTTTTTTCATCAAAGGACCCCTTAGCAAAAAATTTAGAAGTGTAAAACTCCAAAGATAATTTCATTCATGTTCACATATTAGTTCGGGATGTGTGATTTAGATTGGTTCATATTAAAATGTGAACCAAACAAATGTAAATTTAGCACTTCACTCCAGACATTTATGAACATGCCCAGAATGGGTGAGTAGACATGAAAACATGCTTAGAATGGCTAAGTAGCCTTCAAACCTCCCCTTCCCTGAAAAAATCCTAAAAGCTGAACCAGTTAACTTGTATAGAAAATTAGTGTTTCCAGAGTGCATGACAGTAGCGTATTTATGGGCTGGGTGGGGGAAGCTAACTAAAAGAAGAAGATAGGGAAAGAAAAGAATGTTTAAATATTTGATAGCCATGTTTAAATATTTGAAGGGATGTTATGTCGAGGAGCGAGTGGGCTTGTTTTCTGCTGCTCCAGAGACTAGGACAAGGAGCAATGGATTTAAGTGCAGGAAAGCAGATTCCACCTGAACCTCAGGAAGAACTTTCTGATGGTCAGAGCTGTCTGGCAGTGGAATATGCTGTCTCGGCGTGGGGTGGAGTCTCCTTCTTTGGAGGTTTTCAAGCAGAGGCTGGATGGCCATCTGCTGGGAGTGCTTTGATGGGTGTTCCTGCATGACAGGGGGTTGGACTGGATGGCCTCTGGTGTCTCTTCCAACTCTATGATTCCAAGAAGGAGGAAGATAAAGTCCTCCCTCCACATTCACAGGTTTGACCTTAAAGAATTTGATTATTCACAAGGTGCCCACTTGCCTCCCCCGCTTCTCCCTCTCCATTCCCTTACCTTTCACCTAGGCATGCATGCCTTCCTTCTAGGCAAGCAAATGGGAGAGGGAGAATGGTGAAGGGAAGGCTTGTGTATGCCTTCTCCATGCACAGGACTCTCCCTTCCTATTTGCCCAGGAGCAGAGAAGAAAGACACACATGCCCAGGCAAAGGGAAGGGAATGGGAGGGAGAGCACTCATTCAGGAGGGGGGCTTATTTGCCTTTTTTTGCCTTTTGCAATGGTTCTGCACCCTGAACCCTCGCAGAAGTGGAAGAACCACTACATAACTGTCAACTGCTGTGGAATTTTTGCAGCTGGGGACTATTTTGCAAAAAAAATATATTAGCACAAAAACAAAAATGTTGAACTTGCTTAAAACATGCCAGCTGAAATCCTGCATTGCAGTTACAGATTCATAACCTAGAGTTACAGATCCAGAACCGCTCTGTGTTCAAACATACTACGTATTCATGATTATGACTCTATTGCCATGATTGCAAATGCCCCCGAACCTACCTTAAAAGCCAACAGCTATATTGAGCAATGGAGGTCTGTTCTTCTGGCCACTGTGGTCCAAAAGAATGATGTTTCCAACCCTTCCCACCAGTAGCCAGTGGTGTGACAATCATAAGCAGAACCCCTGTTGCAACTCCTCGTTGCATGAAAGATCACTGGTGGGAGAGGGCTGGAAACATCATCCTGCTGTACCCCAATTGCCACCAGAACAGACCTGCATCACTTGACGTTGCTGCTGGCTGTAAAGGTAGGGTTGCGGAGTCAGGTTGGGAGATGAGACATAGTTAAGTATTCGTAACTAGGTCTATGATGTAGTATCTCAGCAAGAGTTTCTCCTTGTTCTGTAGGACACCTGATTTTTCTAAGCTAACAACCTAAGCTTCTAAGCTGTGGTGCAAAGTTCAAGCGAGCCAGCCTGAATTCCTAGGATCAAAGCTACCATTAGGCAGAGTGAGGCTCTGGGCAGCAGATTTTGGATGCAGGAAAAAGATTGGCAACTATTATCTTATTTAGTGTGGCAACTATTACCTTATTCAGATTTTCTGAAGAATGAGACACAGTCAGTTCCAAGCATATTTATTAAAACACACACATATATTCACCCTAACACATTATCTTTCTCCCTAAAATTACGTATTTCTAGACATAGGAGAAAAGACTTGCCATTTAAATTGACATGTTCATGTTCTTTTAGAACTACTGTGTAATGGGATAACCTACTGTGTCCTGACATAAATCTTCTGAGGACAATGGAAGTTATAATCCAAAACATTTGGCTGGCAGCAAGTTGAGAAAGACTGTGCCACAGAGTTGGCAAATTGTGGCCCTCCAAAGTCTCTAGGTGCAAACTGTACCCCTTCCACTGTCTCTAGGTGCTATAAATGCTGGTGTTACAGTCAGACAACATTGAACCATAACTTGTTCATCTCTATGCAACAGATGGACAATTGTACCTCTTTATATATGATAAGGATAATTTCCCAGTACCACTTGCAACACTGTGAAAAAGAGACACTCAGATCTGCAGAATCAGATTTCTTCCATCATAACCTTCTTGCTTGTTTTAAACAATAATCTGTTTTATTATTTCCACCTTAATTTGCAACATTTTTACAGGCTCTGAAGCATGTCATCCTGAGACTGAAAAGCTGCTGGAAATTCAGGGAAGATCCACAAATTGCTTTGCTTTTATATTCTCTCTTCCCATACACAGTTGGAAAAAAACGCTTATCTGCTACACAAAATGGAGACCTTTGCTTCTTATCTGTCTAAAAATCTTATCTGAACTGGTTCAGGTGGCACGGCTGCAAAAAGGCATAATTAAAGGAAAGAGGATGGACTAACAGTGACAATAATATTTCCCACATTGCTCAAACTATTTATTGTACTGTGTGTGTTTGTGCGTCCACAAACTTGTATGCGTGTTTCAGATGCAAAGGAATACCACCCTGCTTCTATACTTCATCCACACCTCCCTCGCTCCCCCCCAATAAATCTTATTTAACTGATTCCATTGGCAAATTCAGCAACAACAACCACAACAAAAATAATTATGGCAAAAGGCAGTTGGAAACATCAATGTTGTTACTGAAATGCAGATGCCTGTTTAGCTTCTCTGACGAGGAAATGCAACCGGAGGGAAATCACTTTTAAAGATTACCTCCCAGAGATGCAAATTGGAAGACTGGGAAGCATAGAGTTGGGAAGAAATGATTTCAAACTAGGAAACATTTCAAAGTTGGTGACAGTCTCTTAGGGGCATTAAAGACCACAATTTACCTTTTGACTGCATTCTATTTTCTCTCAAATCCTTTATTTCTGCCTTATTTATTGACTGAAGAGGCAGCACAAACAGTAGAAAGTGATTCTCCAGCCGCTAGTCTTAAAAAAATCCATAGAAGAAAATTATTCTCAGGAGAGCTTTTCTCCTTTTTTTAGCACTCTCAGTGAACTAGGCTTAATTGAATTACTTTGCTTAGGAGGGGCCTTGAACTGGATGTATGCTGCTGTTTGAGCTGAGGAAATTTTGCCTGGGGAGCAAGGAACTGCAACACAGTTGTGTCTCCTATTAATTGGGACCACGAACCAAAATGAATGTTTGGTCTGGGTTTATACTCTCATAAGATTTAGCTGATTCTATTGACTAGACAGACAGACAGACAGCAGCAGAGCTTGGTGTGTGTGGAGGAGGGGGTGGGACCACGATGCACGAGGCGTGGCCAGGATGCGTGGCGGCATGGCCGTGGTGTGTGGGGCATGGTCATGGCATGCTGGGATGTTGCTATGAGCCTGGATGCCCCAAAAACATTCCTCCCTGGGGCGAACTGCCCCCATCACATGCCTGTCCCTATGTGACTGCTGACAGATGGATGGATTGGATCCCTATTCAGTCATTCCTTAAACAGATACTGTTGGCCCTCCACATTCGTTAGGGTTAGGGACACAAGACCCCCACAAAAGTAGGAAAATGGCAAATATCAAAATGTGTGTGCACGTCTGAGGGAAGGAGGCTGAGGCACGGTGAGCAGAGTAGGCACCCAGGGTGCAAATCAAGTCAGGGAAAAGAGAGGGAGGGTGGTCCTAACTTCCTCTGTCTTGCCCATCTCCTTCCCCGAGTGTGTGAGTGGCATTGAGAGACGATTAGTGGTGCTGAGAAATCAGTCTGTGAGCTACCCTTAGCTGGCCAGGCAGTGGCTCTTGGAGAAGGAGGAGGACCAGAGGTAGGTTTTTGAGGGGCTGCTTGGCCTGATAGGAGCTGCTGAGAGGGAAGGTTGCTCTGAAAAAGAAGCACCTGAAGTGGGGCAGCAGGGGTTGGACTAACTTGCAGATAATCAAATCTATACAAGTCAAACCTGCAAATGTGGAAGGCCAACTGTAAAAATGTGAGGACTGGGAGAGAACTAGGGTTCTATCATCCTCCTATGTAGTGAGGGCGTCATTCTAAAGCAGAGAGCCTCTGCTGTTTGTGGAGGCTGGCCATGTGAGATGAAACTCTCCTTTTTCAGGTTTCTAACTCACGTGGAGAGTCTTCACAGATAGCAGGTAGCAGTCTCCACTTCAGACCCATCACCCTCCATGTGAGGAGGATAGTGCTGGCACACTCCCCCTTCATATACATTTACTTCACACTCTTAAGGGATTATTGAAAGAGGTTTTAACTTTTAGCACATCTTTCTGCCCACAAGTGACATTTAGTTAAAAAACAAACAAACATGAAGCAATACTGGGGATATAGGGATTTGTAGTTTCTGTGACATCCACATCAGGAAAGGACTTCACACTGAGGTTCTAGAGCCTTCACCACCTCTCCTTTCTCCTGCCTCAGATGAGATGGATTAGCCCATGCTGGAGGTTGGGGAAAGGGGATGCAAAAGGAGAAACAGGTGCCCAAGTGCCTGGGTTTTGTGTTTGCTCACATGAATCTTTTGTGTATACTCACACTGAAAGGTTCAAACATCTTCAGGGTAAACATTGCCATACTTGTGGATCCTTTAATTTAGAGCTGGAGACCTGTGGTCCTCCAGATGCTGTCAAATCCCAGTTCCTATTGTCCCTAGCCAACAACGGCCACTGGTGATGGATCATAGGAATTGCAGTCCAACAAATCTGGAGGGCCATGCCTTTCCTATCCCAGCCTTCCTTGCTATTTACAAAGAACATAGCCTTGTGCTTTCCACCACTCCTCATTTCATATACTAAGCAGAAAAACATATATTCCAATGCAGGCATCATAACAAGGGTCAGAGGAGGTTCAGTCAGAGAACTAAATTCAGATGGAACAGCTCCAATTTCTTAATTGATTAAATGGCTATAGTCCTACAAGATGGAAGCTGAATATGTCTTTGGAGACTGCTATGGGGTCCTGAGGTTAATGATGAAATATTCCCTTCTCAGATTGTTCCATATGTTTTGATTAATGATTTGTCCACTTTTCCCTAATGGAGAGTCCTTCACTCACTGGTTGAATCCATGCTCTGCGTGCTTAAAATCTCTGATTTCTTCACTACATTTCCACTTGAATGTCTTCTACCATGATCCTCAGGGCATGATTCCTTAGCAGAAACCATCTCATGTGCCATGAAGTGCCACCTGATAAATTCTAGAGCAGTTTGTTTTAGGGAAAATGTCTGTGGCATCTAAAACTGGTTGATAGGTAATGTGACTCTACCTTTACTCTGCATTTGGTGGCCATAGGACCAAGGAAGTAAGGAAGGACTGAAAGATGGAAAGAATGGGGAAAGAACAGAGGGATAGGGCTTCTGCACCTTCAATAGTTTTGTGGAGAAGAAAAATTCAGCAAGTTTAGCTCATCATGCAAGCTATGCCTGCTGAAATTTCCTCTTCCATACAACTATTAATGGTGCAAGAAACTTGTCCTCTTTGTCATGGCTAGGGTGGCTGAAAATTGCAATCCAACAATATCAAGGGAGGGGTACATGATTCCTACCCCGTCTTAATCCTTTAAGTGAAACTGCCCAGGCCAAAAGCAGGATTTATTGTTCACATTTCAGTGTAAAGAAGTAGGTTGCTTGCCAGAGATGAAGGCTATTGCTGAGAGTAAGAGAGTTTTTTCTAAGTCTGGGATCAATGTGTTTTGGAGCTGAGTGCCACAGTCACATGGACAAAGAGTACCTTTGCAATCAAATCACGGCTCTCTAATGTTCAATCCAAAGTACTCCTTACAATAGCACTAAAAGCCCAATAGAGCAACTATGGGAATATTTAACTAAAAACAATTTCTCTCCGAGATTGGTTATAATTACTAATTAGATCTGATTGTAATTATTTCTCTCAGCTGTCCCATACCTGACACGCAGAACAGCTCTGCTGCCACCTAACAATTAAGTTTGAAAGTCATACATACACACACATTTGGACACACACACACACACACATATATATACACCAGATGATTAGATTCACAACTGTAACATCTCTCTTCTTCTGACACAGAGGAAAGATATTTGCTGAAGAACTTTGTGAATTAAATGAAGCTAAAATTAACTAGAGAAAGTAAAGAGTGAGTGGCCTTTTTTTATCCTTCCTGATTTTCTCTCTCTACACACACAGTTTTCCCTGTGATCCGTATCAGTTTCTTCCATGGTCTCACATAAATTCAGCCCATCTCAAAATTTATATTTTTAAAAAAAATCAGTCCAAAATATGTACCCATTTCCGTACATATTATATGCTAAAATAGCAATTGTTTATGCCTTTTATGTTTAGGAACAGTGATGTATTTAAGTCTTTTACCCCAAGGCTCAAGTCAAATCTCAAGTCTCTTCCTTCAGATCTCAAATCGAGTCTCAAGTCCTTGCAAGATACTTTCAAGTCAAGTCTCAACTATGGCTGCCAACTTTATCAGAAAGAGAAAGAGGTGGTGGTAGGATTTAAGGAGGCGGTCAATGGGTTTACAAGTGTCTGCAATTTCAGAAGAAGGGAATAGGATCCACCTTACTCCCTATTCTTCAAGCTGGAGGCTTTTGGGTCAATGGGCATAAAATAGTCTGCAACTTCTGAAGTAGGAAATAGGATCCTTCTTACTCTTCCACATTTCCAAAGCTGGAGGCTTTTTTGGAAGTGGGGAATAGGATCCTTCTTACTCCCCATTACTGAAGTTTCCAAAGCTTTAGAAGGAAGGATCCTTCCTCCTCAAGCCTGTTGCCTAACACATCTCTTGTTCCCCTCTGAGAAATGTGCCCTGCACTCTGGGGGCAAGTCTTGCCTTCTGCTTTTAGGAAAAGTTTTAGAAGGTTCTTCCAGCAGAGACAGGCTGCTGAGCAGACCTCAACTCCACCTGGCTAACACATTTATTGTTCTCCTCCAAGAAATGCACTCATTCTTCAGGCTTGAGACAGATCATCACATAACCAGTAGGCAAAAAGAGAAAGAAGCATTGTTCAAAGTCATAAAGTTTCTGGATGGATGGGTTACTTTACTGAACCAAGGGCAGCAAGTCGGTCACTAAAAAATATACAAGTCACGAGTTGAGTTGAGTCAGTATTTCATTTATTGTTGATCAAGTCCAAGTCGAGTCACTGAAATGATTTGAGTCTGGGTTGAATCTGGGTCAATCAACTTGAGCTTACATCACTGCTAAAAAACACCTTCTATTTGATGTTAAAATAAGCATTTCTGTATGAGTTCCGAAGTTGAAAACTGTGTTGCAATATCCAGAGAAATGTGGAAGCAGAAGAGTGAGCATGTTTGGATCCATATGTTAGTGCAGATTCTGCACTGTAGAAGGTACAAGTCAAATTGATTCACTTCCAGATAACAGATCAATTGAAAAACTCAAGCATTTTCAGCTCTGATTAGGTCAAGCTTCCATTTAATTTGCTAGCCCTTTTTCAATTGCAACCTGAACTAGAGCTATATGCAGTTCGCCCCTCAACAGTCTCCTCCCTGTGTGTGAGCAAGGGAACTGGATGGGTCCACTTCACCAAATTTTGAGGGAAGAAGAATAATTTCTCCAACACTTTCTTGGGGCTGGGCTCCCTCATTATTAGTGTAATTACAGAACCTCTTTCATTTCATAGCCCCAATGTCTTTTAGTTGGCCAATAGAAAGCTTATTTTGCTTCCTTGCTTTCCTGACTCTGGGCCTGGCAAAGCCAGCATCTGTGGTAACATCTTGACCACCATTTTGCATCTCCAACGATGACAAGAGTAAGGCAGAAGTGCAACTGGCACCAGATATGGTGGGGAATATTGCAGAGGAAAAGTCTTTCTCTCAAAAGTGAATAAATAAAATTTACAGCATTTTTCTAATAAAAAAGTCCCCCCCCCCGCAAAAAAAAGAATAAAGAAAAAGAAAAAGCATCTCAATTCTAGCCTGAGCTAGATACAGAGATGCTATACAAGAAGTAGGCAAAATCGCTCAGGGTGATGGATGAAGAATAATGGATGATTTATAAGACATACCTCTTTGTTATCTGCCTAAACATCATAGTAGAATCAGATTTTATTGTAAGCTCATTCTAACCATATTGAAGTCTGCCGCCAAAACCTCTTAAGAGTAGGAATGTACCTTGTTTCTTATTTCATACTTACACACAATAAAAAATAATTTCAAAACTTTTCTCCCTGCTGGGTGAGATTCCAACAGGTTTTGTGCATTCTCTGACAATTTTACATGCTGCAGGATGTTTCTGTGAAAATTCACTTATGCGAAAAACTTGGAGCTTTGGATATGAAAAACAACAGATTTGTACAAATGATTTTTTTCTTTTTAAAAAAAGCCTTTTACAAATTACTAAAAAAAGGGAGGCTTGTCATTTTCTCAAAGAGGTTCCTAGTCTTTTGAGACATCCTTTCATATTGTGGATGAGAGAATTTCTGAATGTTCTTCCTCACCCTGCTGAAGAGTCTATTGCAACCAACCAAGTTAAGGCTGCCTCAGCCTAGAGAGAATGATGAAGACTGCTGGTCATCATCAGTTTGGTGGATCATTGGCCATTTCCACACAGGGGTAAAACCCCGCGCTGGGACGACCTCACACGGAGGTCATCTACACCTCAGGGTGCTCTAGGGAGGTGAAAAAAGGTGAGGTTCTACACCTCAAACCGCTCTCATGCGGCCGCGGGGGTGGTGCTCCGTGTTTTATAAAGACCACTTTTGAAGTGGTCTTTTTAAAACTCGTGCACGCTAGCCCGTCGCAGCGCCCCGTTAAGAACTGCAGGGATGTGCTAGTGCATCCCTGCAGAGCTGCCCGGGGGCGGGCTTCCGGCTGGTGCGCTGCCCCGATTGGCGGAGCACTGCCGGAAGCCACCAGCCGCCATTTTGGGCGCCGCCAGCCACCGCCAACATTTAGAGCGGTAAACGCGCACTGCTCCCCACGGGGATGGAGCCTCCTGCTGCAAAGTAAGCTCCGTCCCCACGTACGCCACCCCGTTTCCCCTGTTTTACCGCCCCCCGTGTGGAAAGGGCCTTTGTCTTCCCATCAAAGGACACTGTAACCCTGTCCATGCAACCATGTTTGTAGATTAAAATCTGTCAAGGGTGTGAGGGTGACTGTACCTGTTGCTTGCTGTTCACATACTTTTGTGTATGTCAGCTAAGGAAAATAGAGAATGATTAGCATATTGTTTCCCACCCAGAACCTTTGGAATAAGACCAGGTCATACCTCAAATTCGATGAATGACAATAAAGCTCTTTACTGTGTGGTAGGACTCCAGCAGTCTAGAGACCTCAAGATGTTCTAGGCTATAATTCACATCAGCCTCAGCCAGTATTGCCAATGATCAGGGGTCATGATAGTTTGGAATACGATGGTCTAAACCACATACTTGTGATCTGAGTATCTGAGATGGATAAGAGTTTTGTTTTGTTTTTGCCTCCAACCTTGACTTATACTCTCTCAAAGATGAGTTCCAAACTACGCCAAAGTAATCTGATTTATTGACCTGTCAATCAGGACATGTATCCAGTGCCTTATCACTGCAGTCTCTAAGAATGATAAGATAGAAATCATCCCTTAACCATACTAGGTACATGTGCAGATGTTGACATCTATTTACCTTACTATGGTAACAGTGACAGTGACAGACTATAGAAGAGTGGTAAGGAATTGGCAAACCAAATTATGCAGTCTTCATGGAAACCTAGAACTTGGGGTCAGATCTTAACCAAGTTTTTCCCATGCTTCACACATTTTAGCTGTTCAAAAAGGTGTTATTCTGATGGATATAGTCCATGGCATCTCTGACTTGATGTCTAAGCCTTCAGACAATACAGCCACAGAGTCAGACACTGAGGGAGATAGTTTGCTATTTTTGAAGCAGCATTGGTTTCTGCCGCCATACATTACAGGGGGTGACCAAGAATGTGCAGAGAATTAATGGTGTTGGTAGGTGCACAATTGATTTATAGAGTTATTACAATGTTTTCTGTTCTTCTCCCCCTTTCGTAATAATTCCTAACATTTTATTTGCCTTTTTGACAGCTGCAGCTGAGCAAGCTCTTGTTTTCCACAAGCTAACTAGAATTATTCCAAAATTTCCTTCCTGAGTAATGACAGCTAGTTTAGGGCGCAAAACAGTACGATGCATTGTGTGGGATTATTTTCCCCAAAACGTGCATCACTTCACATCTCATGGGCCATTTTCATGTCCTTTTATAGAGTGTTAAGTCCTTCCAATCTGCCTGAATCTTAACTATTTTGATCTTTTTTTTCAAGCCCTCTGCAAATGTTGCCATTTTCCCATTTTGTTTTGAATATATCCAAGATATTAGTATTAGTGGCCGAGTATTAGTATTAATACTAGTGGCTGAGTGGGGCTTCAAAGCCTGGTCTGTCAGTGCCCTAATCCAGCACTCAAATCACTATACCACACCAGTTTACTAGACAGATAAAATAGATAGACAACATTTGTGAAAGTGTCATGGATCAGGGATGTGCTTATTTTGATCATCTTGATCATTTCCTTGCTCCTTTGGTTTACTTATATGGGGCAATGCTCTATTAAAGAGCATTACCAAAAATAGGAGTTAGGGGCACAGCTGAGATTAGGAAAATGGCTTTTCTGGACTACAGTTCCCATAATGCCCCTAGCATGCTGACTGGAGAATAACTGACTGGCTGGCTGTAGTCAAAAACAGTAATTTTTCTGTGTTCTGGTGTGTGATTAGGGAAATGACAGAAGAAGGAGAGCTAAAGAGAAAGACTCTCTAGTCACAGAAAGAACCAGAGAGGAAGCAACAAGTTGCTTATAATCTCCTTTTATTCTACTAAGACTAATGAGACACCCATGATTTTATCCACCATCTTCCGTACACAGATATGCATGTTGGTAGCATCTACTAGTGAGAAGGATAGATGGGCAAATTATGCTGTAAAAATTCTCCAGTGCACAGGTGATGATAGATCTTCAGTTTCCTTTATTTGCTTCTGCAGTATACAGACTATACAGTCCATCCTCCATTGTCGTCGCCTGGCCAGCACAAGGCACTACAATTCAGGGACCCCATTTAGCCAGGCATGGGGAACTGCAGTGCCAGCTATGGAACAGTAGACCCCATCAGCTGGAGGACTGGAGTGAGTTCTCTGCTGTTGACTGCCCTATGCAACTATAGGGCTTATGTTATAGTAGTGATGTACCATTCTTCTAAGTACCAAAAAAGTCTTGGGGAGACCTGAGATTACAGTTGACATTTACCTGGCTATTAAGGGCCAGTAGGTATTACACTACTGATTTCTTGTGGAAGGGGGAGAGGAGTCCTGTGGAAACAATGCATTCCTTTCTTCTCAGTGCCAAAGCAAGATCTGTGGGAGAATGCTGTGTGGACGACCATTAAACAAACTGATGGTGATACATGCATTAGTAAGGCTCATTAATCATTCTGGGAAGATCAATGCTAGAGCAAGGTTACCTGTCAGAGCCAGTCTTTTAGAATACTTCCCTCTTTTTCTAAACATGCATTGACAAGACTATTGTCTTATTCTGCAGGACTTGCAACTGTTTAGTCTGCTCTTAAATTTATTATATTGATATTTATGAAGAGGCTTGTGAAAAGAATAGTTCTTCAGAAGAAAGAAGGATTAGAAAGGGCCATAGCTCAGCAGCAGAGTACATGCCTTGCATGCAAATAGCCCCCGACTCAGTTGTTGGTATTACCAGCACCAAGAGGTCTCAGATAATAAGACTATGAGGGAGTCCAGTCTAAGACCCAAGAATGCTAGATAGTTCAGTGTTCCAGTTCAATGTGAGATACAAAACAATGCTTCCCAAGGAGATTTTTCACTGTTCATGGGTCCCAGAAACAGCAGTCTCCACTCCTGAAGTTTTCTTCAATATTTGCTACCCACAAAGTGAGAGCACTGTTCCTTACTTCCCTTTGATTCGGCTTCATGACGATGGCATTCTGTAGTGTCCTCATCAAACCAGATCAGAATGAGGCAGGAACAGAATTCACTCTAGGATTTATTTGGCATTAAAGGGGGGAGAATCCCACCGACAGTGGGGAGTGCTATCACTACTAATGATGAATGTGATCTTATTTGTAGTCCTACAAATAAAAATCCTTCCCCCACAAATTGCCAGCTTCCAGAGTTGGAGAAAGTATATCAAGTTACCGCTAAGTAGAAGTATGTGGGCAAAGAGGTGAAGCAATTTCGTAACATAGTAACTTCTCCTTTATTGATATTTGCATGAAAAACAACTCAGACTCATTCAATGGAGACAGAGGATGGAGAACATCTGACCCTCCAGATTTTGGTTTGGACTTGATCTCCCATAATCCCTTATCACTGGCCATAGTGTGTGGGGCTGATAGGTGTTGGAGTCCAACAGTGAACATAGGAAAACTCAAAGGTTACCCAGCCGTGTAGATCTTACTGAAGGTAGATAGGAAGAAACCATGGGAAAGAAGCCTCCATTAAAAGTTGTAGTGGTATATGAATCAGGCCTGAGGGCTCATAGAATAAAGAGTTTGGCAGCTCAATATGGTTTATTTTAAAGCTCCCTTGACATCAGCTTCCCAAAAAATGTGCAGGTAGCTGAGTCTGGCATACTTAACATCTCGATCTGGATGGTTTCTTCATGTCAGTGGTTTGAACTGGCGGGGGATGTGCAAGAGAGACTAAGAAGAAGCTGCAGAAAGAACTGCTCTGTTAACCAGACAAACACAGGAGGCCTGGTATTCATGCTTGGCCTCACCAGAGACTTCATATTTCCTGCCAGATGCTGTGACTGCAATTGAACATTCACTTTTGCACCTGAAATGGAATCAGAGACCTTTTTGACTCACACTGTTCAGAGTAGCTAAAGTTGGAAAAGTATTTCATTAGATCCTACTGCCTTTATGAAAGGTGCCCATTTCACACCTCCTTAGATATGTTGTAGGACAAAATGCACCTCTCCTTGAAAATCCACATATTTGTGACAGAAATAAAGTGTGCACAAATTAATACATGCATTTTAAAATGCAAATTGGTAAAATATGTGTGCAGTTGGGGGGGAAATGCAGACTAATAGATTTTAGTTATTGGGAAATGTTTACATTAGGTAAAATGCTTAAATAGCATGCACGCTAAGGGAAAAAATTCTCTAAAATACATTCAGCCCTCCATATCCATGGATTCTGTTCCGTAAGTCGGTAGATAGATAGATATTCCCAAAGGCAAACTTTGATGTTGCTATTTTATATAAGGGACACCATTTTACTACACCATTATACATAATGGGACTTCAGCGTCCGCAAATTTTGGTATCCAAGGCGGGGGGTGGGGAGGTCCTGGAACCAAAGCCTAGCTGATACCAAGGCCCCACTGTATGCACCAATTTTCAGGAAGGTGGAGGACAATCTTGCAACCTCATATGAAGCAAGTGTGGGATAAGAATGCTAGTGAAAGTTGGAGAAATGTACCAAAACTGAGCATATAAATTTTCCATCTCTCTAAAAGTAGCCAATAGGATGCCTGCCTCATATCCTAAGCAGCAATGGCAGAGAGACAGTGAATCCACTCCTGGTTTTAGTATGAATCTTGAAAGGAATTCTGCAGGTTGAACAGCTCCTTGAAAGTTCAGACTAAAACCCAGTGCAGATTCACTGCCTCACTGACCACAAGGAACCTGAGAGGTTTTTTACTGAACTCCTAATTCTTCAAAGGTAATATTAGTAAAATCTATGAAAAAGGAGGGAATGACAAAAGAGCAATTTTTGCACTGAAGAAGAGGTCAGAGGTCAGTAGGAAAATAAAATTACCTCCTCTAAGGCCCTTTCTGCACGTGGAGGGGGAAACGGGGGAAAATGTGCTGAAACGGAGCTTACTGGCAGCCGGGTAAGTCCATTCCCATGCAGAGCAGCACGAGCTCGCTGTTCCGCAGTCTCCGGTGTCCAAAATGGCGGCTCTGGCGTCCAAAATGGCGGCTTCCAGTTGGTGGAGGCTCTCCACCAACTGGAGAAGCTCACCAACTGGAAGCTCGCCCCCAGCAGATCTGCAGGCACGCACTGGTGCACACCTGCAAATCTGCACCAGAGCACGGGAATGGAGTGGCACGGAGTGGCATGGAGTGGCGCGCTCCGTGCTTTTGAAAAACCTATAAAAACAGGTTTTTAAAAAGCACGCTGCGCGACTACTTCGGGTCACTCCAGAGCGGACTGAGATGCAGAACTGCGACAAGTAGTCCGACCCAGTCCGCTCCCAAGGTGCGGATGACCTCCGTCAGAGGTCGCACCACACTATACTACTTACCCCGTGCAGAAAGGGCCTAAGAAGTAGCTCATATTCTTTTCCCATAGGTGATGCTAATTTATTAAAAGGAGACCCCAGTGGCAAATGTTGCCAATCAATAGTTCACTTTTCTTCTGTGGCTATAGCATTGCTAGAGAGAGAGAGAGGAAAGCATGGCAGACTTGTGTCCAGGCAGTGGCCCTGAGACAGTATTTCCAGTGATGTAGCTGTGATGGGACAAATTTGGGCATTGCTCATCCAAAGCAGAACTCTGTACCCTTCAGTGATCAGTTTTCAAATTTCTAGAATTGCAGAGGGTGAGGCATTTCATCTGATCTTCCTCCTTGCCTTTACAAAGGTATTCATTCCCTGGCCCTTTGCACATATTCTTAAAGAGGAAGTGAAGAAATGTAACGTTAGAGGCAGACTTTAACCTGCAGGTGGGCAACATGTGGCCCACCAGATATTGTTGGACTGCAACTACTATTCTCCTCACTATTACCTCTGCTGGCTAAGGCTGATGGGAGTTGTACGGTCCAGCCACACTTGGTGGGCACATACTGCCCATCTCCAATTTAAATGAACAAGAGGCTGTTATTAAATCCATGCCACTTTCATGAATTAATTATCCTGGGATGGCTATGCAAATATTAACACAATTAGAATCGCTACTTATGCAGCTGGGGAACAGAGAGCTGCTTTGGCTGCTTCAGCCCCACCACACACAGTTGCCATCTGTGCACACAAACTCTCCTCATTTTAGGGAGAAACTGAGAATGGTTGATGGAATTTTTATTTTCTAGCATATGCATTCTAATGAAGGTGTTCTGCCCTGCATGAAAAATGTAGAGCAACTTACCCCAGCCTCGCATTCTCCACATGTGCCAGCTTATAGCTTCAGTGATCCTTAGCCAATTGTCCACGTTGTCCAGGGATGAGGAGAGTTGTAGTCCATCACAACTGAAGGGCACCTACATACCCTCCAGCATTTCACAGATTGAAAACCAGGACACATGTGGCCACATACCATCAGCCTGAGGTCAAGATAGCAAATGTTATTAATGAGGAAGGACAGACAAGGTAGGACAGTCTGAAACCATTTGCTTTTGGCTAAGACTACTGGAAGGGCAAGATTCCATCCCCTGTGGTTCTCTTGAGCTCATTGAAATAAGCTGAGGACAAAGAGGGAAAGCTGGGGAGAAGAAAGAAGCAGGGTCATTTTAAAAAACAGCTAAAAAACGTGATGACAGAGGATTCGTTGGGACTGTCCCTGCCAAATGGGGATAGTTGGATAGTGTGCACTTGCTTGGGAAAAACTAACCTAGAAGTTCAAGTAGTAAAGTCTTTGCAATTGCATGAAAACATGATGACTTTTTTTTTTCAGTGTGAGAGTACTTTATCCCCTATTTTAGCCTTTCTCAATCATTCAGAGTGTAATGAGCACTGTGGTGATAGAGAGAAGCAATGGTAACAGTAGATTCTCAGCACTAGGCTTTATTCTCCCCACTCCACATGTGCTTAGATCATCATTGAGATATTCAACATTTATAAAAGAAAGGCCTTCTTGTTGGAATTCACAGAATGTCTACTAGCTGGGATAAGCCTTGCCCCATCCCATGAATGCTCACTAAATAGTTAATTTATTTGTTCCCTGAGTACACATTTAAATTATTCTAAATTATTTAAATCAAATATAAATTATATTCCTGTCTCCATTTAGATGTTATTTCTTCTACTTTCTTCTTTCTGAGTCTGGAAAACTCAGCTCCATGTGGTCTCCACAAATATTAACATCATCATCATCATCATCATCATCATTCAAATTCAAAAGGAGATCCAGGTAATTCGCACCCAGATAACTACGTTAAATCTAGAAGAGATTGAACGTAAATCTAATTATATTAAGCAAAAAGAATTTGAATTTGGAAACAAAACTTCTAAATGGTTAGCATATAAATTACGTAAGAAAAAGGAAAAAAGATACGTAACACAGATTAGGGTAGAAGATCGAATAATATCGGATTCAGATGAAATTATTTCAAATTTTTATAATTATTTTAGGAAATTATATTCAAAGGTGAAATCAGGCCCTGGGGAAATTGAACAAATTGAAAAGATAAAAAATTATTTAGAAAAAGGTAATATTCCCCAGATTACTGAAACTATGAGGAAGGGATTAAATCAAAAAATATTACCGTATGAGGTAAGCTCCGCAATCAAGAAATTAATACTAGGGAAAGCCCCCGGTACAGATGGGTTCACAGCTTTATTTTATAAAACGTTTGAAGATGAATTGATGGTGCCTTTTTTAGAATTGGTTAATCAAGAAGGGAAATTAGTGATTCCACCTTCATGGAAAGAAGCTAATTTAACACTAATACCCAAAGAAGGAAAGGACAAACTTGATATGAATAATTATAGACCTACCTCTTTGCTAAACTCAGATTACAAAATATTTACTAAAATTTTGGCAAATAGATTAATTTTTTTTAAAAATGAAAGGATACATCAGGATCAGACCAGTTTTTTACCTAAACAACAGATAAATGATAATTTAAGGATATTAGTGAATATAATAGAGTATTATGAATATGTACCAAAGGAATTAGCTCTCCTTTTTATAGATGCCGAGAAGGCATTTGATAATCTTAATTAGAATTTTGTGAGGGGAGTCATAAGAAAAGTTAATTTAGGTAACAAATTTATTAATTGGATTGACTCGATATGTAGCAATCAAAGCGCATTTATTATCGCTAATGGGATAAAATCTAATAAAATTGTAATAGAAAAGGGCACTAGACAAGGTTGCCCGATTTCCCCACTCTTATTTATATTAACGTTAGAAATATTAAACTGTAAAATTAGAGAAGATTCGGAGGTAAAGGGATGTCAAATTCAAGAGAAGACGTATAAATTAAAGGCCTTTGCTGATGATTCGCTTATAATACTAAGTGATCCAATTAAAAGTATATCTAAATTATTTAAGATTTTAGAGGAATTTGGAGAGGTCTCAGAAACAAATCTGTGATTTTAACTAAAAATATGGAGAAAGTGGCGCAAAAGAAATTGGAATTAATTTCTAATATTAAGATAGGGCGTAAAGTTAAATATTTAGGCGTTTCTATAACAAGTAAAAATCAAGATTTGGTAAATAATAATTATATTTCAATATGGAAGAGTATTGAAAATAAATTAATTATATGGTCAAAATTGAAACTCTCCTTATTAGGGCGCATTGCAGTAATTAAGATGAGTGTTCTCCCAAAATTACTGTATATATTTCAGACCATTCCAGTATTAAAGGATGAGAAAATTCTTGAAAATTGGTCTAAGAAAATTAGAGGTTTTTTATGGCTAGGGAAGAAGCCGAGAATTAAGGAAACAATTTTAATGGATAGTAAGGACAGAGGGGGTTTGGCATTACCCAGTCTTAAATTATATTATAGATCATGTGTATTGAAGTGGGTTTTGGATTGGATTAATACAGAGAATGTAAGACTATTAACATTAGAAGGTGCAACTAATAAGTTTGGTTGGCACGGATACTTATGGTATTATAAAGCTATAGAGGATAAGGATTTTAACAAACATTTAATTAGGAAGAGTTTATTGAAAGTATGGAACATCTATAAAAATAAAATTTATTTAAAGAAGCCAAGATGGATTTCTGTGCAAGAAGCTTTTCTTAAAGAATTTTATATTACAAATAGGAAATGTTTGACATACGAAGAAATATTGCGTAAAAGAGGGGGTATAGATGAGTTGCAAACATTGGACGAATTGAAGAAATTAGGGTTTCAAGGTAATTGGCTACATTATAGAATAATATATGAAGTGTTTAAGAAAGATATTGTGGAGGATGGGATTCAGGAGAAGGGTTCAGATTTTAAAGATTTAGATATTAAATATTTAATTGGGGGAGATCATATTATTGGAAAATATACCATATATTGTTAAAATTAGAAACTGAACAGATAATAATTAAAGATCATATGATAAAGTGGTCAAGAGATTTAGGATATTCTATTGAACTATCTGAATGGAGAAAGGTTTGGAATATAAATGTAGAATTTACAAGAAGTGTAAACTTGAGAGAAAACTTTTATGAAATGTTATACCGATGGTATATCACACCACAAACTATTGCTCAAATGTTCAGTAGCTATTCAAATAGATGTTGGAAATGTGGAAAGAAATTAGGAACAATGTTTCATATGTGGTGGGAGTGCAAGAGGGCAAAGGAGTACTGAGTGAGAATTCATAATTTAGTTCAAAATATTTTGGAAATCGATTTGAAATTTAGTCCAGAGCTATACCTGTTGAATATGTTTGTGGCACCCAACCTAAAATATCAAAAGCAATATGGAAGAATTTTATTATATATGGTGACGGCCGCAAGAATTGTATATGCCTTCAACTGAAAAAATCAAGAGATACCTTCACAAGACCAGTGGATACTGAAGTTATATGAGATGTTCCAAATGGATGTGTTGACTGTTTTAATGGACGAAAAGACTGATAAGGACAAAGTTGAAAGAGAATGGTCCTTAGTGGCCAAAATCTGGAAAAGAGCTTTATATAGCATGAGATGTTTATATTATATATACTGTTTGTTATTGATGTATGTGATATTCGTTTACCTTATGGTTGTTTTTCCCTGTATTTGTCAGAATCATCATCATCATCACCTGCCTTTCCCCATGGATCAAGGTGGGGAAAAACAACAGATTAACAAATAATGTATAACATCAGTTAACAACAGAACATCTGTTAAAAACAACAGTTAAAATATATCAATTTGAAAGAGCAGGTAATACAAATCCTGTATAAACAGTTAATACATATTTAAAATTCATAGTCAAGATTCACAATTTATCTGGATAGGCCTGCCAGAGACTGGTCTTTAATGCTATTTTAAATCCAGACAGCGTGTTCGTCTGTCAAGTCTCTTCTAGTGGGTCATTCCACAGTCTGGAGTGCCTGAAGAAAAAGTCTTCTGGGTGACTGTTGCTAGTCTATTCCTGGCTCATTGAAGTAAATGTCCCCCAGAGGATTTAATGTACACGGCAGATTATACGGGAGGAGGCAATCCCATAAGTAACCTGGACTCACACCATGTAGGGCTTTAAAATTAATAACCACCTCTTTGTACTTTGCCTGGAAACTAACTGGCAGCCAGTGAAGTGACTTCAATATTGGTGTAATATCCTCACTCCTAGATGTACCAGTAATCAGTCTAGCTTCCATGTTTTGAACCAACTGAAGTTTCTGAACTTGGTACAGAGGTAGCCTAATGTACAGTACATTGCAAAAGTCCAGCCTTGATGTTACCAGCCTGTGCGCTACCATCTTTAGGACCTCCATCTGAAAGCCAAAACTAATGTTGTAATGAATTGATTAGTTTTAAAGATGCCACACAACTAGCTATTTTGCTGCAACAGGATAACACAGCTATCCCTTTGAAAACCTCTTTCTACTGTCTCCCATGGGGCTATCTAGCTTTCTGCATTATTTGATCATTTGTTTGCTCTCTGTTTCCTCTTAGATGTCATTCAGACTTCCAGACTGGTGCTGCTCTTGTTTGATCCTCTTGATGATGAAAATAGGGCACTGGTTCCAGGAGCTGAGGTCTTCGATACCTCATTCTAAGGACCAAGGTTCTTCACATACTGCTGCAGCAAACCTTTTGTGTTTAATGTTAGGGTGCATACTGGCTACAGGAGATTAGACCCTCTCTCATTTGTTATTATCTTCTGCATCCAGCCCATGCAAAGTCTTATCTGAACTATCAGACCTTTAACCACTGGCAAGAGAGCCTCAAGCGTTTGGAAGAACTTGAGAGAGATTCTAGAGAACAAAGTCAACCATAGTATGAAGGTCTTCTCCATTTTCATAATTTCTTATATTCACCTCTATTAACCGTTCCAAGTTCAATGAATGGGAAGGTGGAAATTCTGAACTCATTTCCCTTTGACATTCACCAGTGCTACAGTTTTCTTATTTTCGTTTAATAAGATGACCTGAGAGCATTTTTACTGTAAAATCAGTCAAGATTTGGAACCCCTTTGGATGTTAATTCCTGGGTGTCAGGTGTACAAGATCAAACTAGAACCACTTAGATCAAGCTAGAACCACTTAGGTAGCAGAAAGACCACTGGTTTGATGGTTGATAAGAACCTAGTTCCACTTGATGCCCTAGACCTGAAAAATTTGGGGCTGTTGTGCTAATATCCAAGACGGATATGCCTACATTTCCTTCATTTAACTGTCAATTCAAGGGACCAGCACTGATTGCCAAAGTGAGAGTCCTACTGTGCCTCCCACTCATCTAGACTCTGATAATAAGAATCAGGATATGTCTTTGACAGTATTTGAGGTGCTGGGAGCAAGTAACAGACAGGACTTCTCCATCATGTCCTGCTTGTGAACTTCTCTAGGGCATCTCATGCCCTTTGTTGGATGCTCAGCCACATAAACCTTTAGCCTGGACCACCAAGGCAATTTGTGGGTCTGCTATTTGGTAAACAGTATCAAGAGCCTAAGCTGCCTTCCGTTCCTCCCCCTCCTTTTTACAGAAATTACATCTTTTAAAGCAGAGATGGATAACTGTGTTGGGTGTGACAACCAATTTTTACTCCTCTGAATCCACTTCCTGATTTCTCCCTGAAAATTGGCCAAAATTAGCCATTATCACACCTATAGTTGGCTAGAAATCCACTTCCAGTTGTGATTTCTGGAAACCCCAATATTTCAGGTTTGAAGCTGCCACTCCTGGACCTCTCAAGGGGTGTCAACTCAATATATCTGTCAGTTTGGAGAGTTATTTTGAGGCAGAATTTTTGTGTGGGGGGAGGCTTTTGGGGGTTCAGGGAACTTGAGGCGGTACAAAAAGGGGGTTGGGGGCTGCATGCCACTTGCAGGTTGCATTTTCCCCATCCCTGTTTTAAAGATTTCTGACAGTGTATCCCTCATATGAACTCTGAAAGCCTTGACTTTACAGTGCAAGAAGTTAAGAGACAGAGTAGTGATATGTCAGGGCCTTTTGTTTAAATCCGGTATTTGTTTGCTCTTACAAGATCTGCTATCTGTCCCATTTGTTATCCTTGATCCTCATTTGATGTAATGGGCATACCATGGGGTTTTTAACCTGGTTTAAAAACCCAACAACAACTGCAGCAGCAACCTCCAGATGATGCATTGAACAACTTCAGGGGAGGTTGTCAGAAACGGCTTTCTTTGTAGTGTGAGAAACTGTGGTTTTGAAAGGAAAGCCTATACACGCCAAGCAAGGCTTGCTGGATCCGGGCCAAAGTCCTTTTTATTAGCAGCTGGATGTTATACATTCAGCCCTTGTGTTTGTTTTCCATTCTTTTTTGAAAAAGAAATTACCCCAGTATGTATTTTGAGATGTTAACGAATGCAGCATTTCAAAACCGGAAGCCACCATTTCAAGCTCCCAGAAAATGGAGCTGGTTCAGTTTTGTGAGTCAGCTCACTTCTCCAACAGCGTCAGCTTTTGCCTGTCGCACACGTTGCCCGACCAAAGAGGAGTTAATGGAGTTAATGGAGCAAGTGAAAATAAGGCCTGGTTGGAAGGAGCCCAGTCTTGTTTCTTGTGGGGGCAGGGAGAGCCATGTTCTTGCCTAATGCATTCCTGTTTGTTCTGCCACTGGCGTGACCCTGGGTCCTTTTCAGCACCTTGTTCCCTACAAAGATCACCAGCCTCTCTCCATGGCACATTGTCAGCCTTAATTATTTCCTTTATATTTCCTACTCCATATTGTTCTGCGAGGCGGCATGATGAGAGTACAGGAGGTCAAAGCAAAGCAGCATGTTAATCCATCTCTTGTTACAATAGCTGCAGAGCCAGGAGCCCAGGCTGAATCCAGCCGCCTGCCACTTCCCCATTTAGACCTGCTGGCCACTTCGCCAACCCAGAGTGATGAGAACGCTGCGTCTCCAAAGGAGCTGGGAGGGGGTCAAGCCCCTTTCCATTCACAACTTGAGCTGAATAGAGGTGATGATTAAGTCCAAGTACTGAA
The DNA here is from genome assembly GCA_948472985.1 of Iguana delicatissima. NCBI lineage: Eukaryota > Metazoa > Chordata > Lepidosauria > Squamata > Iguanidae > Iguana > Iguana delicatissima. The sequence continues at coordinate 47,753 of CAOKZL010001767.1, read as the reverse complement.
TGGCACCAGAAATAATTATAAGCCAATTATTGAGATGGTGACCCCTTCAAAGAAGAGTCATGGTACCATGTGGCATTCAGTGACAGCGCACACCATTCTGACAGCACATGTTCCCCCCAGTTGCCATTCATGTAGAACTAAAGAAAGACAATGCATTAGTCTTGGGGAGCTATGATTAAAAAAAACGTAATTGCCACTATGAGTGTGTGATAAGTTCAGTGGCAAGAGTGGAAGTCAGCATGGTATAGAGATTTTAGTGTTGAACTACAACCCTACACATCAGGGTTCAATTTCCCACTGGGTCATGGAAACCTACTAGGTGACCTTGGATGCATCTCACAGTGTCAGCCCCAGAAAATCCCTTGATAGGGTCATCTTAGGCTCACCATAAATCAGAAATGACTTAAAGACACACAACAACAGCAAATTAAGTTTCAGGCCTAGGCAGTGACATATTTTTCTTAATTTCAGCAATAGCTGCTGCCTAGTGGCAGGCAGTATCTACTCTGGAATTTTGCAGAGGTAGGAAAAATCACTTTTTTGGACTATTTCTCACAGAATTCCCCTGCCAGCATGGCCACAGACGTGATATTTTCTGATTATGGATGTTAAGCAGAGTTGGGCTTGGTTAATAGTAGGATGGGAGACGATCAGGGAGCTCAAGTAGGGCTAAGAAAGAACAATGGCTGAAACCCCAGACAGCCACTGACAGTCAGGGATAACAGTATTGGACCAGATGGACCAATGGTCTGATTCAGTTTAAAGATGCTTTGCTTCCTGTGGGAGAATGTGGTCCTTCACACATCCTAACTGTGCTACAGTAAGTTCATTCCCAACACTTTGAACTGGGCTGAGGAACTGATTGGAAGCAAGCCCACTTGTTTTGACAAGGGAGTTAAAGGTTCCCAGTAGGCAATCCCAGTTAATAAGTTGGCCCAATTAACATCCTTAGATGCTTTAAAAAGATTGTCTCAGGCATAATGTATTACAAAAGTGGGCCATCTGGGATGTGTTGCCTTGGCTGGATTGCTGGTCTCCAGGAGCCGGGCATAGCCAGTGAACCATTATACCCTTCAACAGCCCTGATTTGGCAGGGACAGTCCCAATTAATATTCTGTCATGTCTTTTTTTTTATCTGCTTTTAAAATGTCTCAGTTTCTCTCGCTTCCTCCCATTCTCTACTTTTGTTGTCAATTTACTTCAACTGAGTTCAAAAGGCAAAACTAGTTTGCACTCAATAACACCGGGGAAAGAAGAGAAGGGGATGGAATCTTGTCCTTACCCATAGGCTCGGACAAAAGCAAATTGCTGCAGCCTCTCTTAACTTGCCTGTCTTTCCTTATAATACATTTTGCCATCTTAACCACAGTCTGATGGTCCTTGACCACATGTGCCCCAGTTTTCATCCGTGAAGTATTAGAGAATAGAGAACCACCCTATGATGGGCAAAGGCCACAGATGCCATCTGAATATCCAGAGACAAAAGAGAATCCAAACTGAAGCACCCTTCAGCTATGACCCTGTGTTTTCAAATGAAATGCTACCCACCCACCTAAGCTTTTGGCAGATCACTGCTTCCATTTTTTGTTCTTCTAACAAGGAGTGTCCCTCTTTTGCCTTGATTTCAAACCAATGGTGCATCTTTCTTTGATTATGAGCCTCAGACCTTAAGACTAGATCTCCCTCTCCATCCCCACCCCAAGTTTTCCACATGGCTATGTCTCTTCCCCTTTGGTAGATCCTCAGCTTTTGATCTGGTTTAATCTCTATTCTAAATGGTTGGAATGCTCCCCTAAGTATTAGGTACTGGCAGTGAGAACTCTAAACTAAAATACGCCATTATTTCTTATTCCATTGTTTCTCCTTCAGTCTTGTCTACAAATAGAATGTGACATTCAAGAACTTCTCCAAAAAAAAATGTATTTTTCCCTAGGACTAAAAGATTTTCCTTGCCCTTTGTATATAATGTACCAACTGCATGTCAACCACCAGTCACTTCATAAGGATGCTAGATAGCACACCTATCTATCTATCTATCTATCTATCTATCTATCTATCTATCTATCTATCTAGTCTCCACTGTGAGACCATGGCCTACAGAATGGAGGAGAGTGACCTCTCAAAAGATAAGCACTAGCCAGAACTCAAACATTGGCCATTCCTGATCCACTGTATTGCCGCTGGGCCAGCTAGCATGGTATGTAGATATTGAGCACCTGAATGCATGGGTTAAGTCTGTTCACAAACCATTTATTACTTTGCATGCCAGCTCTGTTATAGGTTATGCCACAAATTGTTAAACATTCTCCCAGATTCTTGGAATAAATTTCTCATGGCCCTCACAGCCAGAGCTGTTATCTCACCCATTTCCACCCCCACCCAGTGTCACCTAATTGTCACTGATGCAAATTACTTCCATCAGAAATGAAGTATCTTTAAACAAGCATCAGAGAAAGTTCAATTTGCAGTGAAGAGATTCATTTCACACTATTGTTCCTTCCCTGCAATTGTTTCTTAATGGGAATCTTAAAGAGCTGGTCGTTATAACAGAACTGTGTTCTATTAAAATGAACAGGACAAAAGAATATAGGTAAACCAGTGAAGATTTGGATGAATGGTTCATCTATCCCAGCAGCTTGTCTGCAGCAGAATCACTGATGCTTCAACCAGCGAGCCCACATCTGTGAATAAACACAATAGCTGTGCAACAACTGGCATTCCATTCATTAGTTTTCTTGAATATGGAAGCTTATGCCCAACAGCCTTGATAGCTTACCCTCAATGACTTCATCTATTCCCCCTTTAAAACCAGCTAAGCTAGTATATCTTGCAGCACTGAATTTCATTCATTAATCATGAATTGTGTGAAGAAGCACTTTCATTTGTCTGCCTGGAATCTACTATCAATCAATTTCATTGGGACTCTATGCATTCTAGTATTTTGAGAGTGGAAGAAGACACGTCTCTCTATCCACTTTCTCCATGTGATGCATAATTCTATAAATCATTTTCATGTCCTGCTATCCTTATTGGCCAACAACATGACAACTAAAAATAAGACAAGGGAGAAATTGTAGTATTGGCATGGCTGTAGGGTAAAATACCTCCATCTGGTAAAATTTTACACATGCCAGAAAGACCACAGTAGGCCATTCTGAGTCCTGGTTTTGGTGGGAAAGGTGAGACAATGATGATGATGATGATGATGATGGGCAAAGAGAAGCACTTTAAAGTAGAGATTGGATTAACCTCAGTTTTTAAATCCTCCAAAACTCCAAAGTACCATGATCTCAAGGAGCTTGCATTTCTAAGCTGAGGGAAACGTAGTAGAAACACCTGAGATATTTAAAGAAGACTAGAGAAATCTTTGGCTATGCTAAATAGAGCTAATGAGAACTGTAGTGCAACAACAAATGTTGTGCCATGTGTTCCCTCATTTTGGTGGGAATCCAGCTGAATCCCAGCTGAACTGGAAGGTAGAGGTAAAAGTTTCAGAAGTTCAATATAATGTGTACACATACACAATGATGATGCTGCCACTACCACCACTACCACAGCAATTTAAAACAACAAGATAATTTTAAAGCCAAAAAAAAAGTTTTTCTGCACAGAAAAATTCTCCAGAGCACTCCAGGATGCATGAATACTGATAGAAAACTGTGCAAAATTCTCATGACTCTGTTTTAATATTCTTCCCAATTTCCCAATAGCTTGAGAATAGCTTGGACACCCAAGCTATTGGGTCCATTTTTAATGGGTCCATTTAGTCCATTTTTTGTCTGGGAAGTAAATAATAGAGTACTCCTATTTCTGCTTCTTACACACATATGTTTTCGATCTCTTTCTTTTTCTCTCTGCTCGCTCTCTCTCTCTCTCTTTCATACATACCCACAATTTTATATTCAGCTGATGCTACTTAACTTGAAAATGTGCAGGCGAGATGGGAGAGGAGATATAAGCGGGGGGAGGAGGGGCAATGGCCAAATATTCTCCCAGAGTTTCAAGGAGAATGGAGAAAGTGTAGGTGCCATACACCACCTTAGAAAAAGCAGACATGCTGGCACACAGCATCTTCATGACTGATGCTAACCCCCTGACATACAGCTGTAACTTACATAAATCTTTGGTCACACTGTAGAAAAGAGAGAGTGAAAAGGAGACTATCTGTCCTATTTTCTCCTTTTTATACAGTTGCTAAGAATAAAATAATTAGCCTGAATGGCTCAGCTATGATTGGCAGATGCACGGAAGGAAAAAGAATATTGTTTCTTCCAAATCTCTGAATGAAAGCGAGGATGGGGAAAAAAAGAGGGAGGGAGGGAGGGAGGGAGGGAGGGAGGGAGGGAAGGAAGGACGGAAGGACGGAAGGAAGGAACATTTTGCATTCAAATTTCCACATTTGCAATGTGGAATGTTTGGGTCCAACTGGCTTCCAAGTGCAGTCTCCGTGAAAATGGCCAATTAAAGAGTTACCATTTGGCAATCCAATTGTTAGCAATCCCCAAAATAGTCCTCTCATTTCACACTGTGCTCCACTGCCCACACAAACCCCAGGAGTGAAGTGGCAGGACAAAGGTGGTACTGGATCAGTATGAGACCAAGGAGTGCCTTCAGCAGCATGGCACTAACCATATGTAGGTCCTCTCCACATGAAGGACTCTCATGTACTTCTTTCCATCTTCCTCCAGCTTCAGTGAATGCTGCCAAATGTTCATGAACCTTTTGATGCTGAAAAGGAGAGGAGCACATTATTCCAACTGGAATTCAAGGTCTGCCTTTTTGGCCAGCAATACTGTTTTGGAGCGAGTGGGGGGTTCAAAAACCTGCACTTATTTATGGTTCTGCACAGCTTAGTCTAGGCTATTTGAAGCACGGTATCTCCTTCTGTGAGACTGTTCAACCTTTTATGTGCTTTGAAAGAGGCCTTTCTCTCTGTTGCACCATCTTCTTGGGATTATTTGGTAGAAACAAGAGAGAAGACCTTCTCAGTGCCTATTTCCAGACTTTGTAAATCCCCCTGATGGCTCCCTCCTTACTCTTCTTCTGTCAACAAGTGAAAACTCTCCTATTGCATCAAGCTTTTAAGAATGAGTGTCTAGTGGTGTGCTGTGCTGGTTTTGTTAATTTTTATACTGATTTCAATGACTTTTAAATGGTTTTAACTCTGTAGACTGTTCATTTTTAAATAATGTGGGGTTTTTTTTTATATCTTTATTGAAAAATAAAATCCAGACAGTGAAGACAAATTAAATCTTACAGTACATTTAAATTTGACCTTACAGAACATTGAAGTTTTCAAATAATGTGTGAGTGTGTGTTATGGGGGAAAAGTGTGGTATAAATTAAATAAATAAATATTTTACACACAGAATACAAGTTACCAAAGGCATTTTCACAGAAAGAGAGAGAAAAAGCACCTCTGAACACATTCAGGGATAAGCGTTCATTCCTTTACAGCAGAGACGGGGACTTCCTCTTCAGCTGGCACACCTAGATCACAGATCCCTCTTCCTTTCTTCCTTGGAGAGGGAGAAACAGCTGCCTGCAACAGCAGAAAAAATGGCAACTCCCCAACACACTTCAAAAGAGTCTACAGGTAGCAGTTTGTTCCACTTGCCTCTATGTGTTTTTGTAGCCAATATGTATTTTCCAAGCTGTATATAGGAATGTGTGCCAGTGTGGTACAGTGGTTTGAGTGCTGGGCTGTGACTGTGAAGACCAGGGTTTAAATCCTGGCTCAGCCATGGAAACCCACTGGGTGACCTTGGGCAAGTCACACTCTCTCAGCCTCAGAGGCGGGCAAGGGCAAACCTCCCCTGAGTAAGTTGTGCCAAGAAAAGCCTGTGATAGGTTTGCCTTAGAGTTGTGATAAGTCAGAAATTACTTGAAGCCACACAACAACAACAGGAGCAGCAGCAGCAACTGCATGTAAAGACATGTCCAAAGAGACAGTGTAATATAAATAGAGAAACGGAAGTAAAAGTAGGTGCTGTGAGGCTAGCTTTTGATTTTGTGCACAACTATGAAGCTGAGAATGTTGGACATGTCACTCATTTTCTTTCTAATCTCCCTCAAAGAACTGTGAAGCTAAAATTAAGAAACCCTATGCAGATCTGAACAAGCTGAAGGAAGATCATTTTAAAACACAGACAGACAGACACAGACACAGACACACACACACACACACACACACAGAATAAACTGTATGTGCATAAATTGTCAGTTCCAGTCTGCCATATTTTGTATCAGAACAAAAGCCTATCTAGTTGAACGGTCCGTTCACACAGGCCAAGCATAACACTTCACCTATACTGTTCACTCTCTGCCTCCTGCATGTGCCTTCTCATGGTATCGTGGTTTGAATGTTACTCTACAACACTGAGAAACCAGGGTTCAGATCTCCACTTGGCCATGGAAACTCACTGGGTGACCTTGGGGAAGTCACACGCTCCCAGCTTCAAAGGAAGACAATGGCAAACCCCCTCTGAACCAATCTTGACAAGAAAGCCCAGAGATAGGTTTGCCATAGGGTCACTATAAATCAGTAATGACTTGAAGGCACACATCAACAACAGATAACAGTAAGGAGATACTGTCTAGCCCTTTGTGCCTCATCCAAAACCTCCTCCACTCCCCGCAGCTGCCCAGTCTCAGAAGGGGCTACTACTGCTGCTTACCAGTGGGGTTAGGAGAGCTCAGGGAAGCAGATATTGATGAATCAGCTCATTTCAGCTTGGAGGAGGAAGGAGGTGGGAGTGTGCTTGGTGATGGAGTGCACCCGCCTCTCCTTCCCATCAGTTACATTGGTTGAGTTGCTTCCCTGCTCTTTCCCCTCCTCACCAGTAAGGCCCTTCTGGGGCTTGAAAGCTGGGTTACAGGGAAGTTTTGGCCCTTGTACAAAGGACTTCAGAGTATTACTTTATGTGATCCATCCAAAGCCAGATATATGTACTGGTATGTCACTAACAGGATTCCAGTCACAGTTATCCACAGAAAGCCTGTCAGCAGGATGCAAGTGGAGTGATATCCTCTCTCTCAGGCCCTACAGTGGCTGGTACACAGAGGCACTCTGCTTCTGCTTCCAGAGGTGATCGATGGCCAGAGTCCTGTATCAGCTTATTCTTATCTAAGGCCATTTCTGCACTACCCTGTTATAGTGCTGTTCAATATTCTATGGAATCCTGGGGTTTGTAGTTTAGGGAGGAGCCTTTAAAATTCTCAGCCAGAGAGTTCTTTGGCCTCAGTAAACTATAATTTACCCATAATAGCACATAATGTTGAAAGTAGAATAATAGAACTATAACAATCTAGTGTGGAAATGACCTAAGTCTGTAACTGAGGTCATTTCCGCACTAGACTGTTACAGCGCTATGATTCCACTTTCAACATCCTATGGAATCCTGGGGTTTGCTGTTTCGGGAGGGGCCACCTGGCCCCTCCCTAAACTGCAAACCCCAGGATTCCATAGGATGTTGAAAGTGGAATCATAGCGCTGTAACAGTCTAGTGCGGAAATGGCCTATGAATCAGCTGTATGCGGAGGAAGGCCATTCTGCCAACAATCAGAGCACAACTGAATGATGTTTCCCTCAGATTGTGGAGAAGGTCAGGCCAGGAGAAGTTACTTGGTGAAGTACTTAGTTACATATAAGCTGATACAGGATTCTGGCCTTTAATTCTGGCCTCTTCCTTCCGTCCGACTTCCTCCTCCCATACACTTTTGTAGCAATAATGGAAGCCAGGTCTGGGCACAGATGGCCAAAACGATTAAAACCTTCATAGACAGGAAAAGGACTTTGATAGATACCGTTGGTAATGTGGGCTGCATTTCTATCTGTAAAAAGTAGTAGGGAAATCTGTCTTCCTGTCATGGAGTTGCTATGGCTGTATCACCAGAAACCTCTCAGCAACCTGTAAGAATCACACACCGTTCTGAAAGGTTAAGCACTGTTGTGGGGCTTAACAGGATGTCACAAATGTCACCTTGCTTCCTGGACTCTGGCTACCATGGTATTAGTGGTATCAGCATGACATGGGGGAAAATGAGAGCATTTGGTTCTCTCAACGCTGCAGAGTTAAGTGAGAGAGAAAGGGCTCAGTTTCTGCAATATTCAGAAAAGTAAAAAAAGGTCAATTTCTTTATTTTTACCTTGGGTTTCTCAGACTCTTAACTGGGCAGATTCTGTCCATGTTTGGGGGGGCTTATATGGTACCGTGTTGGTGGATATGAAAGAATTATAATAGCAAGCCTCTGAAGGCCTTTCTGCTCTACATTGTTATAGTGCTATTATTCCACTTTCAACATCCTATGCAATCCCAGGCTTTGCAGTTTAAGGAGCAGCATTTAGAATTCTCAGCCAGAGAATTCTTCTCTGAGAGATGATGCCTTCATTCTCTCCTTTGCTCCTGCCATGCTATAGCTACACTTCTGCTATATACAGATGTGTATGCCAGAAGGTCCACGCATCTAGTCAGTCAGCAGTACCATTTGTCTTTCTCAGACAAAAACTCTTTAGGCCTTTCCACGCTACACTGTTATACTGCTATTATTCCACTTTCAACATCCTATGGAATCCTGGGCTTTGCAGTTTAGGGAGGGGCATTTAAAATTCTCAGCCAGAGAGCTATTTGGTTTCAGTAAACTGCAGACCCCAGAATTCCACAGGATGTTGAAAGTGGAATAATAGCACTGTTATTAATAATAATAGCACTATAACAGTGTAGGCGGAAAGGCCCTCTGTTTCTAAATTTAGGAAAGCAGCCTCAGAATTTTCTTGTCTTTGAGAACACTTTCTTGTTCAGTCCAAGATACAAGATCCAATAGTTCCTGTAGGCATGGCTTTTAAAATTGGAAAATTTAAATACAAAGATTGATGCAAATGCATAATACTACAGCAAAAAGATCACTTTTCACTGCCTCCTGCACATATAAATTGAAATCCCATTACATAAATCAAGGTGACACGGTTCCTGCATTCTTGGAAGTAGCGGTTCTCCACTTCTGTCTTTTTAGACTAAAATGTTGCAAGCACAGTTCCTTCTGTAAGAATTCCTCAGTTAGACCATAGAGCTATATGGGGTCAACCTCACACAAAGATGAAAAGTATCCCTTATCTTGCATGGGAATATTTAAAGAGAAATGTGGTTTGGGGCCCATATGAGGAATATGTGACAGTCAGAGGCAATATACAGAAGAAGAAGTATTTGCTCAAACCCACTTTTTCTGGATGTGTCTTAAATCTTTCCCCAGCACTTGCTTGCTTACATTCCCATTCCTTTTATTTCTACAGCATTTATAGGACCCTGGAGTGCTTTTAAGAGTACCCTTGGCTCTTGGAGAGGCCAAGCAGATGCTGCTATTTCATTCCTCTTGCAAATCAAACAGCCGATATGTGTGTTCAAAACCTCTTACAAAGATAGCTTTGGGGTTCAGATATTAATGCAAGCATTTAAATTTAAATTCAAATTTTCACTGCCAAATCTCTCCTGCCTGATTTTTTTTTTGGGGGGGGGGTATACACTTAAGATTTAAACCTAAAAATAGATATTGCAGGCAGTGGATGGTGGTGGCTCCCATATGAGTTGGGCAATGAATCAGTTTTATTTTGTAGTCTCAGTGTTAAAGGAGTAATCCTGTGGTGTTGTTATTGTATGCCTCAAGTCGTTTCTGACTTTTGGCAACTCTAAGGCAAACCTATCATGTTTTTTTTTTCCTGGCAAGATCTGTTCAGAAGGATTTTGCATTTCCCTTCCTCTGCGGCTGAGAGAATGTAACTTGCCCATGCTCACCCAGTGAGTTTCCATGGGCAAATGGGGATTTGAACCCTGATTTCTGGTCCAACATCCAAACCACTTTACCATTTGGGCTTGCAATCCTGTGTATTGAATCTATATTAAGGATAGAGTCCCTTTCCGCACCAGGCAATTAGAACAGGGCAGTGCGTCTTCTCACAGTCTGCACCTTGGAGCGGACTAGGAGCAGACTACTTACCGGAGATCCACACCTCAGTCTACTCCAAAACGACCCCAAGTGGTCCTCCAGTGTGTTTTCTAAAGACCGCAAAAAAAAGGTCTTTATTTTCCCGGAACGCGCCATTGCATTCCTGCTCCCTTGTGCAGATTTGCAGGCTCGCACCAATGTGAGCCTGTGATCTGTGGAGGGCGGGCTTTAGGCGTGGTGAGCTTCAGCGGTTGGTCGGGAACCATGACCAACCAGAAACCACCATTTTGGAAGCCGTAACCGCCATTTTGGAAGCTTGAAGCTGCCATTTTGGAAGCTGGAAGCCACCATTTTGGAAGCCGGAGCAGTGCGGATCTACAGATCTCGCACTGCTCCGATTCGCCCTGGGCCAAGGAGGAGCCTTGCAGAAGGGCTTCAGGGACAGTCCACGTTGCTTCGGACCCCAGAAGAAGCGGTAGGTAATGGCACGGAGCGATTCCCTTGCCTTGTGCAGAAAGGGCCAGAGTTACACACCTCGGATAAAGTTCAGAGTAAAACCCAAACATCTCACGACATCAAAGATACTTGCCTCTAATGATTATGAGGTCTAGAAGAGGGTGGGAAGGAGATTACTTCAATAGAAGCCAGGGATGCTGAGCCATTCACTCCTGTTTGCACTGCAAATAAGACCAACTTCAGTATGAATCTGTTACCCCAAAATGTGGGAGACCTTGAGGTCCACCAGAAGAGCCAAGATCTCCTTAAGAAGGTGAGAAATTATAGCTCAAAAGGAGGCCTGTGAGAGGGGGATAACTATGGGAACTTTTCACCTGTTTATACTAGTACTAACTGTGAGACACCAACTGAGAGTCAAAAGAATTTTTACTGGGGGATTCACAGACACACGCAAGAAATCAAACAGTCTCACGAATCATACAAGGCTAGTGAAGGAAAAGGAGAGAAAGATTGGATAGAGAGAGATTTGAAGTATATAGGGTGATATTTACTGATCCTGGAGCAGAGGATCAAAGAGAGGTGGCTCAAACACAAGGGGTGAGGGCAGCACAGAGGAACAAGAGTCTGGGATGCAGCATGATGCCCAAAGTGCTAGTAAATGGCTGAAGTTGGAGTTAGGGTTTAAATCCCCTTTTTCCTACCCTGAAGGGGCAAGTGTTAATTGTTCTCTGACAAAGTAAACAAAAGGGGTCCAGAACTGACTGAGTGTCATATTTTGGGTGACAAAGCATTGATGGGAGTGCTGACAGCCTCTTAATATCTTGGTTGGGTAATGTGAATGGGGAAGGTTTCGGTAGGAAATGTGCACAGTGGAGGTGCTTGCCTGCCACACCTGGGCAGTTTCATTGACTATTGTATTCAGATGTCAAGTCATTGACAGGATTGCTGGAAGTCCATTTACTCTGGGCTTTCTCATCTGACTCTTCTTGATGTTATGACCTGGCCATGCTGAGTGTCAAGGTGAGCCAGTCCAGAGAAGGGAGTGTGAGAGCCAGCAAAGTCCAGCTGGGAGGATACAAGCAAGCACTTTACACAAGGGAGTTCATTTACCAGAGCATCAAGCGAAAGCCATAGTCAAAGTTCCAAAAGCCAAGGATCAAGAGATCAACTCAAGGTAGCAGATGCTGGGAGTAAGGACCAGACAAGAGGAGAGCTTCAAAGAAGTTTGCCACAAGTGAAGGGAAGCTTCCAGGCAGGCAGTTATATAGCCCCAGGCACAGGTGTGTCCAGTCACCACTTCTTAAACTTAGCCAAGGAAGCCTCCCTTTGCACAGCCCTCTTGAGTTTCCACCTTGACTGGGGGCTTATTGAACCAGGCTCCAGAGCCTCTTCAGAATCGGATCCCTGTTGCTCCAAAGGAGCAGGCACAGAATCAGATCCCTGTTGCTCTGAAGGAGCAGGCAGAGGGACGTCTGAGCCTGCTTGGTCCATGGCAGCAGGGGGAGCTCGTGAGCTGCAGGACTCATCTCCAGCCAGAGCCACAGGGACCAACACCTGCTGCTCATCAGCAGCAGCTCTGACAGGGGCTTCAGTTATCACACTAGGGCCATGCTGACCTAGCCCAGGCATATAGCCAGAGTCCTGCTTGCCACATGTTTCCCAGCCATAAGTGTCCAGTTTCTTATAGATTGATATTTTATGCCAATTTTGCTGTCTCTCAAGATAGAGTATGCAAGGGGTTCATGTCTTGAAAGTTGAATGTGGAATGTGTGGGGTGCAGAAATTTTTGGACTCCCATCTTCCCCAGCCAGCATAGTCAGTAGTGAGGAATAATGGGATCTGGAATCTCTGAGCATCTGGATGACCATTTGGAGGCCCTTGCTAGAGACCATGAAATGAATCAATATTTAAGTAAAGAAATATTTTAAATGTAGTGCTTTATTCAATTGCTTTTAAACTTTTTGTATTATCCATTGTTTTGTATTTGGTTTTAACCTGTATTGTGAGCTACCTTGGATCCCATACTAGGAGGAAGGTGGGATATAAATAATAATGTAACATAACATAACATAAAAATGACGTCACATGTAAGAAGTGTGATAAAAGCATAGCTTTATTCAGACTTTACTTGCAATGCCAAGCCTCATTTCAGTGATACTGTAAGGCATGCCATACAGCATGTGCAGAGTTCCTATCCCCTTGTTGTTGAGTATTGTACCTAGCTCTTGCCATGCCTGCATTTTTTAAAAAGTAGAACAGCATTCAAATCAGAGGGCAAACCTGAGCTCAGTACATGTCTTTAAAAACAATTGGCACTATATAGATTCCTTCTCCACTTCCACCCTTCTCAAACAATTTGCATGGGGAGAGGAAAATTGCCATTGGCTTTGCTAGCTACCATTGATGGAGGCTATAGTTCAGTAATGCATGGAGAGGCATAGACTTGCCCACTCCCAATTTGCATGAGGAAGAGTGCACTCATTTGCCTGTATTAAATTCTTAAAAATGCCATACATTAATTATCCTGAGCTCTCTGTGTAGTTATTAATTAAATTAGAATACCTACTTGTGCAGCTGGAGAAGGAACAACTATTTGGCGGCCTCAGCCTCATCACACATCATTGTCATCTGTATACAGAACCCCACCTCCACTCCTTTTTGGATCTCTGCTTCTCATAATGTGCAGAAACATAACAGCAGTTTATGGAATTTGTTGTTGTTATTATTGCAGATTTTGTTATGTGCCTTCAAAATGCTTATGGCAATCTATTATAGGGTTTTCTTGGCAAGCTTCATTCAGAGGCAGTTTGCTCTTGCCTTCCACTGAGAAAGAGCCTACAGCACCTGGTATTCCCTGGGAGTCTGCCTTCCAAATACTAACCAGGTCTGGCCCTGCTTAGCTTCCAAGATCAGACAGGGTCTGATTCCTTCAGGGTATTTAAGCTAGTGTGGCATTTATATTTTCAAAAAATATCCTTCCTCAGCTGGGTGTTCATGCCTCAAAGATGCAGAGCTACTTTCCTCTCATGTTGAACAACAGTTCCCATTATCCTCAGTGGTGACAGCTGCATAGTAAGCTATGTAGTCCAGCATATCCAGAGGTTGAAGAAGGTATCAGGTTGAAGAAGGCTGATGCAGATGAATGAGAAATAGTTTTTACACTTCCATGGAAAAAAGAATTTGTGGGGTGAGGGAGAGGATTTTGTCTCCTTGAAATGGCCAACTACCACCTTTCTTTCTCTCAGCCTCCAACCTTTTGAGGTTTCAGCTGGTATCCCTCATTGGGAAATGAAAGAATCAGGATTCATTCTCCATTTCACAGGTAAAACAGAGATCTATCCAGAAGTCTGCCTGAATATCACCCCTAGCAGTTAAAAGCCATTTTCAAGCATCCTGGGATGTGTGCCAAATAGACCAGGGCCATTTCCGCACTAGCCTGTTATAGCACTATGATTCCACTTGCAACATCCTATGGAATCCTGGGGTTTGCAGTTTCAGGAGGGGCCATCCGGCCCCTCCTGAAACTGCAAACCCCAGGATTCCATAGGATGTTGCAAGTGGAATCATAGCGCCGTAACAGGCTAGTGCGGAAATAGTCCAGGAGATGAAGAGCAAAGTTGGTAAAAGGAAAAGAAAAACTTGTCTCTTTATTTATCACAAGCTCACAAAATATCTTAGTATTCGCTGTGTGTCTCTCTTCTTGCTGCAAACACAGGAACACAGTGCAAAGAGCTGTAGTGTTTGTATTAGAGAATGGCATTTCTTTTCTTGCTAATATTTATGCTTTGAGGGATTCAGGGAGCCATTGGTTAGTGTTAATTATTCTTTTTATGACAGATAGTGATATACAAGAAAGAAACTAGAAAGCAGACAAACCAAAATAGAATGCAGAACTACAAAAGACAAGGCCTCTTTATGTCACCCTTACTTAACAGTGCCTGTAGTTACTGGTCATGTGCATGAACTGAAGTAACAGTCTGTACTCTAGTACGATTTGATGGAAAGGCAGGGCACAATTTTAACAAGCAAGCTAGCAGTCAGTTTTGTATAACTTAGTTCTGTTCTAATCTTCATTGTTGTTTTCTGCCTTCAAGTCATTTCTGACTTATGACAACCCTAAAGCAATCCTGTCATGCGGTTTTCTTGGCAAGATTTGTTCAGAGGCCATTGCTTTCTTTTAGGTTGAGAGAGTGTGGCTTGACCAAGGTCACCCACTGGGCTTCCATGGCTGAGTGGTGATTCAAACCCTTGCCTTCTTCAGTCCAAATAACACCACACTGGCTCTCTGTTCTGTCTATGAAGTTCTATCCTATATTATTCTAATCGATCAGGAATTGCTGCAAGCCTTCTAACTAGAAGGTGATTCTTTTAAGCATATCACTTGTCACCCTGTTTACTGGGGGTCCCGTGAAGGACCCCAAAATGTGCTCAACTATAGGTGGGGAAAATTAGCTCTGAGCACTGCTTTAGCGTTACGAGAGGCAGCGTAACGTAGCGGGATCTTGAGCCCTATGTCTACGGGGTCAGGCCAGTCAAGAAGCAAACCATTTTGAAAGAATAAATGAGATCTTTATTAAAATACAGCCAAACAGTGTATGCCACTCAGTCACTCAAATAACTATAGAAAATAAAGGTGGGAGTGGGACAGGGGGATTTTTCAGAGGGATAGTTGGTTTGGGTGATACGAAACCTGTCCTGAAGTCTGGAAGAATAGAGAGCGATGCTGGGGTTCAATGTGGCTCAGCACGTGGAGCCGAGGGGAGCTCGCCAAGCAAAGAGGCAGCAAGGCGGTCTGGAACTCGGGAGCGATCCGAGGAGGGTCTCGGAATCAAGGGTTTTTATAGGGAGAGATGTGACTGCAGGCTATGCTGTACTACGGAGAACAATGGATTTCGGATTCAAGACAAAACCTCAGAAAGGTCAAAATTTAACACAATTGAGTTAGGTCTGAATTGACAAAGGAGCAGCCAGTATGCAAATGCGCGATGCTGGACAGTTGATAGTTCAGCTTAGTCAAGTTACCTGCTTGGGGCAGTGAGTCCTTTGTAGGTGGCGCGCATAAATAATAGGGTGTTTGCCGGGAGGTCTCCTGAAGCTGCGATCTGGCTATTTCTGGCTTGCCTGTATTGTTTAGGAATATTGCAGCAATCAGCCGCCAAGCCTAGTTTCGTGCTTGTCCGGGGGCCTCACAAACACGTGGAGAGGGGTGGTGGAAGAAAGCCGAATTATTGATATCAAAAGGATATCTTTATGCTATCGCCAAGGTGGCCTAGAAGCTGTAGTAACACACTCAAATGCTGTTCATTTTATTTCCGTATGTTCCAGACCTTCTGAGTGATTTTCCCCCCAGTGCAGCTTTCTTTCACCCCAGTTTTTGTCTCAGTCATTCGTGTGATGCCATCAAATCACAAGATACAGAATGATGTGAATGCATTTATCTGTAAATCATTGCAAGATAAGTTCTCTGAGAAGTAGGATGGAGCACCATGAAACAGAGGCACTTCTGTTGGTTCCAGCTGTACATTACCATAGCTTGAGAAGGTACACAGTTGAGTGTTTATTTGGGCTGCAAATCTCTGCAGCATCTCAAGACAAACCAGCTGTCAGATAATTGCCTATACCCAAAGACGAGATCTATCTGATATGACACGGTTTGGAATTGTCTGTGTCTTATTGCGTTATCCTCCTGACTGCTGGGCTGCTTGTAGAAAGTGGCTTTATAAGAAACATCTATAGTGGCAATTGGCCAGCTAAATTCAGTTTTCCCACAAGCCTATTAAATGGTGAAAGGATTTGAGTTTTTGAAAGAATCTAAACGTGGATCCGTAGCCGGTAAGAGTACAAAGGAGACCGTAAAAAAAGAAAGCATTTACTGTAGAAGGAAATGAGTAGAAGGATTTGTTCACACTTACAGGTAAGGGCATCTCCTTTTCCTGGCATAATCATGGGCTCAGCAGCAACTGGCACAGTCATATTCTTACCATCAGTCTGTTTTCCATATCTTTAAAGGAATGCATCCTAAGTAATGATGTCACCTGTAAAACATTGCGAATACATTGTTTCATGGTGCTTTGCATTGGATTATATTTAAAATTATTTCTTAAAAATAACTTTGCACTTTGCTGGCAAGTGGTTCTTTCCTTCACCTGTAAGACTATAACAAACTTCAGAAGATATTTCAAAGCAACATCATGTGCAGAAAGTAATCATGTGGGTAAAGGCACCAGTGGTGACCTGTCCCACATGTAAGTTCCTTATCCAATAGGAAAGATAAACCTTTCATTGAACCAAAGCATACCATTGTTCCTGCCCATTGAGTTTCTTCATACTAATGTCACTAGAGCAACAGGGGAAGCATTTGTCATGCTACTGCAGTGGAATCAGAGACACAGCATGCTTGAATTGTTGAGATAGTAAAAGTAGGGTCTGAGATCTGGCTGCCTGCAAGCCAGGCCAAGTAGGCAGTCTGAGATCATATGACCAAACCATAACAGTCTACTCTTGAGCTTAGGGTTATTTTACAACAAAATGTCAGCATGGAGACCCCAGTCTAGATTGAAATTAATGGGATCCTTTATGGCAATGCAAATTGCACTTACAGATGTCAGAAAATGTGAGATATAGTAGTGTATCTCTCAAGGAGAGTTATCATATTGCCAAGGCAGAAGCTGAACAACAACCGGTTCCATGCGCACTCTCATACACACAGAGTTTAGCAGAGAAAGATACAAACTTAATCATATAATTTTTTTATAGATTTTTATAGATTTTTTTACAATAAGTTGTGCATAATCAAATTCATACTGAAAGAGAAAGAGGAAAGAGAAAAAATGGCAGCAGGTTAGAGTGATGCAGGAAGACAGAGGATAAGGAAAAACAAACAGGAAATCTGAAAATATGCTTGTAAGTAATTAATGTGTATAGGCCAGCAAAGTTTGCTAACCCTAACTGCCCCAGTGCTGGCAGTTTGTGAAAACCAATCCTGCTGTCCACTCCATGATTAAAGTCATATGTAGGGTGACATTCTTTAGTGACACACAAAAGTAGTGCAGCATGTTTCTTTTTCTAGTTGCTGCAGAGGGAAGTATTCACTAACTTGCTTAAAATTCACCTGGTTCCAGGGTGGGGTTGACATATGCATTTATTGGTCAGTGGGGAACAGTGAAGAAGCTGGATGTACAATGACATCATTTTCTGGGACCCCTGGAAGACCACCATGGAGGTCTCAAAGAATGCCATTGTCATTGATTGTGTATCCAGATGTAAGGGCAGAGACAGATCTTCTCTGCCATCCTTCACTGGCCACTGGCTACAAAATGGCCATATTGCCACCTCTAAGAACCTGATGACTCCTCCAAGAAGTGAGATGGATTGGGAAGCAAAGTTGCGTCTGGGCAGAACTTTGTGGTCTGTCTTCGCATGAAGGATTTTAGGATCTTGTAATTTAGCCTTAAATATTTGAACATGAATTGTATAGGCTAGAGAAAAGCCGAGTCCCAACCTAGTTTAGGAGTAGCAGAACGTGAGGCCCTCAAGGTTGGAGTATAGTTGCTACAAGTCCCAGCTAGCATTTTCTCCATGGTCAGTTCTCAGAATTTGGAAAGTTTACTGTTCGGGAATATAGCTTCCATCAAGCGATGCTTGAATCAACATGGCTAGAGCCAAGTTCTGCATTCCTTAGTCTAGTGTAGAATGATATTGAGAAAATTGTGTTGCAAGTTGCAAGCCATACATGGATTGTTCCATGGAGGACTTTTTAGTGGTCAGCGTATTGTGGCTTCCGCATGTAAATGAAGTTTCTTAAGCTATCTGGTGCATAACAGGTCATTCTCATTTCTTTATATCCAGTCCTTAAGCTAGAAATTTCACTCAGTGAATGAATTTTGTAGGTATCTTTCTACACCTTTAGCTTCTTTGCATCTCACTGTTAACAGACATCGGCTACAAACTGCTTGTCAGGAAAACACCTTTCAGAATCAGTTTGTAAGAATTTGATAGAAAACTATAAATGCCTAATTTTTTCCCTATTTTGGGCAAGTCCAGCAATATGAGTCTACTGGGAAGCAAGTGTATGTTCTAGAAGTGAGCTATGAGATGCCTTTTTCTGTCGGTCCTAATTTTCCCGTCTGCCACTCATTCATACCCTTTCAAGGGGTTGTCTTCCTTTCTCAGATATGTACACTGTTTATACCACCCATCAAAATAAGCATTTTAAAATACAATAAAAGCTGGCCATCATACACTACAATAAAATTCACTTGTTATAGCCAAAAAAGCCAATGCAATTCTATGCTGCATCGACAGGAGAACATTATCCTGATCAAGGGAAGCGAGAGCCCCATTTGGTTCTGCTTTGATCAGGTCTCACCTGGAATACTGTGTCCAGTTTTGGGCACCACAGTTCAAGGAGGATATTGACAGGTGACCAATATGATAAAAGGTCTGAAAACCAAGTTTTACAAAGAAAGGCTTAGAGAGCTAGTTATATTTAACATGGAGAAGAGAAGATTAGAAGGCAATATGAGCACCATATTTAAGTATTTGAAGGATGTCATGAAGAAAATGGAGCAAGCTTGTATTCTGCTACTCCAAAAACATCAGGAAGGCCTTTTCAACATTAGAACAGACTACCTTGGAGAATGGTAGACCCTACTTCTTTGGCGACCTATTTAGAGAATGCTTTAGTTGTGAGTTTCTGATTGGTAAAGGGTGGACTAGATGGCCCTTGTGAACCCTCTGAACTCTATGATTCCATTATTACATTATTCAACACTACTTCTGAGAGACTAGATCACAAAGATGGAAGCTAATCTCCTTCAGGCATAAGAACTTCTATGCCTTTCCTGTGTTCTTATTGATTTGGCTGAGGGATGATCGGAGTGCTGAGGCAGAGTCTCTCTGTTTCAGCAACTGAGTACTGGAAGGTTATAACATCAACCCAGAACTTTAGAGGATTTTTGAGAAGTCCAGGAAGATGCCTGTTTCTTCCTGACATTGTCTGTTGGAATGTAGCCACTGCCTGGCCATCTCCTGTCCTGACCTCACCATTAAATTGCCTGGTGGAAAGAGACCACAGTGTTGGATCAGTAAGTAAAAAGCACGGAAGACACCACAGAGGGGTATGCTGAATACTTCCATCTGCAATGACTATTAAACTTACACAGTGGTAATTTGACATTACACCGGTATATATGACCAACCAGATACCAACCAATGTTTTGGAGACTCCCTGGAAGCGACAGTTCTTTGGAAACAAGATCCCTAACTTAACAGGGAGTAGGGAGCAGAAGAGGAAGAAGAGGTTCTGTGTCACTGCTGGCATGGCTTGGCATCCATCTGGCACTGGCTAATTAAATTTCTCAGAAGCATTTCCCATCATTCTGTTTGGTTTTACAAATGCATTCAGAATTAAATGAAAATTCATTCCCCTGCTTAAATAGAGAGTACAGTGGCCTCCATTCTCACACAGTAGTTCATTACCAGGTTGGTGCTGCCATTAGGCAAAGTGAGGTAATGGCCTGAGGTGACAGATGCTGGAGAGAAATAGTAGCAACACAGTTGTTCCCCATAAACTTTCTAGCTGTTCCTCAGTGTTGGACAGAGCGATGCATATCATAAGACAGGTTCTGGGGCCCCTAAATTATTCTGTTGCCTCAGATATGGTGGAGGGACACTATCTCATTGCTTATGTTAAACTAAGATTCAGCTGGCAGTCTGGCTCAGCTGCCAATTCAACTGGGTTTTGTACATAAAACATAGGGTATCATTTTGCCCTTGATCTCAGGCTATATAATTGTCTTGATCTAGACCTGTCCATCATAACCCTGTCTTCCTACGTCACATTCCTCCTTGCCTAAACTCAATTGCTAGTCCCAGCTTCAGTCGACTCACTAAATCAATGGAAACTTCACAAATCAATACTTATGTAAATTTAATTAGGTCGATAGGTCTATGCCAGTTGAGACTATCAACTGGGTTTAGATCTAGTTTACAGGACATGCCTTAATTCAATTAGACTGCATCACTGGAGGTCAGGGTCTTATTCTCTGCTTGGCCATGGAAATCTACTGGGTGACCTTGTGTGTGTCACACACTCTCAGCCCCAGAAAACCCTGTGATAGGTTCACCTTCATGTCTCCATAAGATGGAAAGGACTTGAAGGCATACAACAATAACAAATTAATCTCAGTTGCACCTACTTATGAAGGTCTCAGACATTGATTTTCCCTTGCCCCACATACATGTTGGTTCTGGATCCGGGATCCTGGGATCTTCTGAGTGTACTCTGTGTACCAGGGGAACACCTGGGAAGGAAAGGGCTGTCAGATGTTCTAAGTGGGCCTTCAGCTTAGATTAACTACCTTGTGTTGTAGTCAATACAACTGAATGGCAGAGATTTAAGAGATCTATGTTGGAGATGCCCTGTATCATATCCTCTACAATGCAGGACTGTGTCTGAAATGAAAATCACAAGGAAATGTCATTTTGAGATACTTCTGTCATAGAAAAATAAATAAATAAAGGCGACAAAAACCAAATAAGGACATTCTTACTAGATGACTCCTTATTAGAGTTTCAAGTGGTTCTCATCCTACTTTTCATAATCATGGGATTGAAGTATCTATGACTTCCCGTTGGAGCAGCTTATGCTTATCTAATCTGTTTCTCAATGTAGCCAGTATATTATTCCAGCCTGGGGGAAAAATCCATTCTAATCTAATCCATATGGCATTCGCTGTCAGGGATTCATGAACTGTGACAATGGAAGATGTCAATAAATAGGGCCTATACATCTTCATCCAAAGTAAAACCTGGGAAATTCAACTAGTAAAGCACAGAACTATTTGTTTTCATAGCCTTTGGTACATAAGTGCTTTCCCAAAGCTAATCAAAAGACAAAAGAGAAAGAAAAGTTTTTATGTGAATTGTTGAGAAGGGAAATGGTCCGCTGCCAGTTTTTCAAAGATTAAACCTGCTACCAAACTCTTACAAATGTCACGTAAGGATCAAAAATTGCTAGGAAAACCACTGCTTCATATCAGAAATGAACAGCACAAAATTCTCAAGCATTTACACTGACTGTATTCAAGAGGTAAAGATATTCCCAGCATGAAAAAGACCCAAAGTGTACCTGCTTGCTGTGTTAAAGGTGAGCAGCTTGTTGTTTCACAAAGGTGGCAAACCTAACTCAGCAGTATAAACATGAATGAATAATAAGTGCGGGGATTCACACCAGAGTTTTAAGAGCCAAGTTCTCCATGTCCTTGGTCTCAGTGGACAAAAGCAGAGAATAAAATCCATGAACAAAAATAAATGTGCTTCCATATGGTATGTGTAGAGGCTGGGTTTCTAAATATGCAGTTGCAAACAAAAGGACTCCTATTTAAAGAAGGGACCAAGATACAGAGAACGTGTCTGCTAGTGCAGAGGTAAATTGGCTATTTCTCTGTTCTGTGTATCACCCCGGTACCAAACATACACAATTTTAGCAGGTGTCCCCAAAAATTCTGGAGTAGGTTTTGAGGTGTCACAAGCTTTGAAGACAAAAGTGGGAATAAAGACAAATTGCCTGTGAGTTACCTGCAACTATCCATTTGCAAGAGAGTTCCAACACTGAACTCCACAAAGGGAGCAAAGCAGGAGCAAACTCAGAATCCCAGTCTCTGTATGACCCTTTTCGCACCTTACCCTTTCGCGGAGCTGGGGTGTGGGGCTCGCGCGAGCAGCCTCCGGCGAGAGGCTCTCGCGTCCTGGTCCCATCGGCTCCGCAGCTGCTTCCTGGTCATGCAAGCACCCTGCCTCTTCCTTTCGCAGTGCAGCCTGAGATCTTTCCCAGCCTGCACTGCACAGGAAGCGCAACCAGCCCGGCTCCCGAGGCTCCGCATGCCAGGTAAGTGCGTGCGGGGTCCCGGAGCGATGCGTGACGGCGCAGCATTTTCAGCCTTAAGATGAAAATGAAAAAATGCATGCACGGTCCGTGTCAGGCCCTTTAGCGTCGCGCAAATGTGAGTGCGTCGTGTGGACTGCTCTTCACATTTAAGGGGCCCTTTCGCTTCGGAAATGCCGTGTGAAAAGATAGTATGTTATACAGTCTGGGATCTCACCTCTCTTGATATATGCTGCCTAAGCACCCGGTAATGCTGGAAGACCCCTCCACTGTATCCACTCATGGGAGCTATACACAATCCGAGCCATGGGAGAAAGACCCTTTTTTCGTGAGTTCAAACAAGCACAAGCACTATCTTCATTCTAGTGTCAAGTTAAAACACTATTATTACTACTACTATTGCTGCTGCTGCTGTTCAGCTATATTCTACATAGGCTACTCAGGCCATTTCCGCACGAGGCGAGGGAATCGCCCCACGCCGCTACTTACTGGATTTTTCGCTCCCTGGTCCAGTCCACGCCGCTCCAGAGCAGTGCGTGCTCGTTGATACGCACTGCTCCAGCATCCCAAATGGCGGCTTCCGGTTGGTTGAGGGTCTCGACCAACCGCTGAAGCTTCCCAGCCTAAAGCCCGCCCCTGGCAGATTGCAGGCTCACATTGGGGTGGGCCTGCAAATCTGCATAAGGGAGCAGGCTCGCGGTGACACGCTCCGTGCTTTTGAAAGACCTGTTTTTAGTGGTCTTTCAAAAGCACGCTGGACGGCCACTTGGGGCATTCTGGAGTGGGCTGAGGTGCAGATCTACATTAAGTAGGTCCGACCCAGTCCGCTCCCAGGTGCAGACCTCCTCCTTGGAGGACGGACTGCACCGTTTTAAAAACCCCATGCAGAAATGGCCTTAGTTATGTCTGTGTAACTAAGCAGAGGTGTATCTAGGATGGAGCAAGTAGGGTGCTCTGGGCACCAATGCCAGGGGCACAAAAAAGCCATGCATGTTGGGGTGGGGAGCAGGAGTAGGGTTAAGAAGGTAAGGGCACAACTTCCACACTTGTCCTAGATGCTGTTTACACTAGATATACAACTGTAACTAAGGCCATTTCTGCACTAGACTGTTATAGTACTATTATTCCACTTTCAACATCCTATGGAATACTGGGGTTTGCAGTTTAGGGAGGGGTTAGTATTATTTAAAATTCATTAAAAGACAGAATGCAAACAAAAAATAAATAAGCAAATCCTATGGGGGCCAAAATTTTGCTGCACGGATACCATTGTTTAAAGATGGATATTTTGTAAGAAAATGTGCATGCTTGCTCTCTCACTCTCTCTCTCTCTGTCAAATTTAAATTTCCATGTGGATTTTTTTTAAAAAAAATCATAGATAGAGATGGAAGTTGGACAGAATGTAATTATGAATGAACACAAGAAAGAACACATAGGAGACTAACATGGACCAGAAAAAGAGAAAGACCCAGTCCTGCCTTATTTGTATCTAATGACTGTTATTCATTGGTATACCCCTCCCCTAAACATTGAAGATCATTTTAATTATCATGGCTAATAGTTTATAAGACAAGATCGTTCAAGTTCAGGTTTCATTGCTCTCTCAGATCTGAGGCCCTTTCCGCACCTTACCTTCTTCCGGCGCTGTGGTGTGGGAATCGCGCGAGCAGCCTCTGGTGATAGGGTCTCATGTCCGGGGTCCTTCGGCTCCACATGAGCTGCCTGCTTGCACAAGAGCCCTGCCTCTTCCTTCTACAGCACAGCCTGGGAGTTTCCCAGGCTGCGCTGGGACAGGAAGCATGACCGGCACAGCTCCAGAGGCTCCGCATGCCAGGTAAGTGCATACTGGGCCCGGAAGCAATGCGCAATAGCACACCATTTTCAGCTTCTAGCCAAAAATGAAAAGGTGCATGATCAGCACCTGCCAGGCCCTGGAGCATCACACAATTGTGAGTGCGTCGTGCAGATCGCTCCTCACAATTGCACAACGCTCCAAGCACCCTTTTGCATGGAAAATGCCATGCAAAAAGGACCTCAGTGATGAAGCATCTTACTTTACAAATGAAGAACCAAGGACTGTAAATGGGTGGAATATTCAGTTGAAAAATTACAGGTTAGATGGTTTTTAGAAAATCAGGAGAAACAACTCAAGTGACTTCATTCAACCTCACTCAAACTTTTTTTAGTGTTCGCTTACTTTTTTGATGTGTGTGTCTGTGGACACGTATGTCTTATTTCTTCAGCATCTAAGTTCAACAACCACCAGATCATAGACTCTACCCTTATTCCTGAGAAGGAAGAAAGGTGCACAAGGATCACATAACTCCTCTGGAGCTCGGTGATTGAGGTTTCCATGCTTGCTTTTTCAGATAAAGGTTTGCCCTTTAGAAAGAAGAAGGAGAGGGACAAGGGGGGAAAGAAAAACATCCACTCACCTTTGTAAAAAATCAATCCTTCCAAGCCTGGAAACAGGAGAAACTTATCTTTAAATTGAAATTGAATCATGACATCGTCTGCCTGTAATTCTTCAGATTCATAGGTGACAGTGCCCAATTTCTATCACCAAATGCCAGGAGACCCCACCACCACCAATTTCCTTCTCCCTCTGCTGGAATTGGTCCATGGCACCCTGCCATGCTATGACCCCTTAGTAATTGTGAGTCAGCTTCAACGGGCAGGAAAGTGGCAGCAGGAATGCCACACTGTTAACTTTTTAAAAAATCAATTTATTACAAACTATCGTATCCCTAAAGAAAGGTCATTTCTGTCTTACATCATTCTTGTCTCCAGGGTTTTATTTATTCAATGCTGTTGTCCACTATAGGCATCAGTACAGTGGATTACAGCAGTGTCAAAAAAAATAAAAAATAAAACCATAAGCCTGATTTACTGTCAGTCCCCATCCTTGAAGTGTTCTGAGACATATAGTCCCAAAAAGTAATTTCTCCAAGATTTGGTCTTACTGAGTTCTGTAGGACGTACTCCCAGTTAGGTGGATTGAGCAATGAAGCTCAAAACAAACAAACAAAAATCACAGAATATATTCTCTTGTTGCAAAATTACTGAGAAGCCCTCCCCTGTTACAGTCAAAATCATCCTCAGCAGAAAAGTGCCAGTGTGAAATTATTCAAGCTGAAACTTTCATAAATCTCTGTGAGGAAGGGAGTGCTGTTGTGAGATAAACATCAAAAACACCACTCTGTGTGACCTTGCTGTTTGATCTTGGGGTACTACTGGTACAATCAGAGAACACATTCAGAAAAGTGTGGTCTCTATAGTATCTAGAATACCTGCAGAACACATGAAGTGAATGTATCAGTGATAACTCCTTATAGTCTGGGTGCCTCAGGGCTCTCATCTGTGAAATGGAGCCAGCAGCATTTCTTTTGCTAAAATAAGATAAATTTCATTTCTGGCTGAGGAGTGCTTAGTTTCTATGGCAATTGTGAGCACATAAGTACACAGCTGGAGAGTCAACAGCATTGCTTAGCCCTCTCATCATTCTTTTCACACATGGCTAGTCTCCTCCTGACCTCCCTTCATTTCTTAACAGCCCGAATTGCAGCCATTAGTTACAGTCACCAAAGGTCAGACATTTAGCTCTCTCATTAATGGTTTCCAATACCCCTGCAGTTTAAAAGAAAGCAGTCCAAGGTCATGGGTAGAACTTCATAGGCACAATCAAAGTGGCCCAGCAGTAACCTTCAAACCATGCCAAAGCTCAGAGATGGGCCATCGTTTTTTGCCTAAGCTTTTAAGGACTGTACACAGAATTTAAAAGAGCATTTTCCCCCAGTGTACAGAAAGGAGAGGACAATCATTTGCCTCTGTGTCGGTCTGCATCAGCTCGTATTTTGAGAATATACTATGCACAACATATACTTTGCTCTGGACTGTGTTGCAAAAATATGATATACTTCACAGCTTTGTACCTGTACTTAATGTCTCCTTGCTTACTAGAGAACACCACATCTCATATATAGCCTCTATTATAATCCTAGCAGATCTTGATCAAATGCCACCTCCTTCAAGGCGACTGCCCACAGAGAATGAATCTTTCTAAGCATGCAATGGTGCATTTAACATAGGCCAGCATCCTTTTGGTACACAGACATAAACAGGTATGTCTTTTCTTGGGGGAAGAATTCAACACATTCCTCCATCTCATCCCTCCATGATTTTTCCTTAAGATTTCTGCAGCCAGGTAAGTCCCCTGTGGCCATTTAGCAGCCTGGAAAGAATCTGAGAAGGCGCGGCTGGGAAGCATCTGGCTGTGTTCCTACTGCTGGATGCATAGAGAAGCAGGCATCCTTCTGGACGTCATAGGGGAACCTTAGAGGGCCCCACTAGGAGCCCCAGGAGGAGAGTGTCATCCTGGTACATCTGACTGCAGGAACACAGCTGGGTACTGCCTGGCTGCCCCCTTTTCTGTCATCCTCCTCTGACCACTAATGGGACATGGAAGGGTGGCCTGGCTGCAGGATCATAAATGAAGAACATGGGGATTACTGAGATTACTGTTATTAGGATTACCGTTACTGGGATTAAAGCACACACATAGCGTGGAGGTTTATACTTTTCCCTTCCCACCTATATTCCCGCAAAACTACAGAAAAAAAAAACATAAGCAGTAGTGAGGGTCATTGACTATAAGTGGATTGGGTTGTTGTTAATGGGAACTCTTGGATCCCTTTCACACTACATAATTATATCACTATTATTCCACTATAACTACCGTGACAACATCCTGTGGAATCCTGGGGCTTGTATTTGGTGAGGCACTAGAGCTGTCTGCCTGAAAATTCTAAATAGCACTTCCTAAATTGGATATCCCAGGATTCCATAAGATGTTCCCATGGAAGTTAAAGTGAAATCATAAGCTATAATTCTATAGTGTGGACAGGCCCTTTATCTCCCTCACTTTCTTCTTCATTTTCCTAACCACTGTAGCCACACAGAGTGGAATGTCTGGAGGAGTTGCAGCTGGGACATTAAGGCCTTCAATCTGTTGTTCACATATACAATGTACAGTAGTTTTGCTAACCATTAGGAGAGGAGGCACAGTGCCTGCAATTCAGGGTTTTTTAAAAAAGAAAATCAGACATACTAGCATATTAAGGACAACATGCAGTTTAACCCTCAGTTGTCCATTTATAACACGTTAGACCCTTTAGGAACCAAAGCACCATCCTAGGCTTATAAATCTTTGTATATTTCTTTATGCAGGAATGGAAATTTAAAATGTTTTCTCTCTCTCAGGCCAAAAAGACCTAAAGTTTTTGTGCATTTTTATATGGTCTTTTTTTCAATTTCGGGACTTTCTTACAAATAAAAAATTGCTCAGCAAAGCATGGCCAGGATCCTTCATCTTAATGGATGGAACATAACCCGGTCTGCCTTCAGTCTTGAGAAAGGGAGCTACTCCAGTAAAGAAGCACATATCCCATGACCATGTAGTGGTAAGGGGAGAGTGAGGGGCACCATCTGCTGGCTGCAGTTTTGCTGTGACTGGTTGCAGTTTTGTAGCCAAGCAATGAAAGACACAGATCCTTCCACCAGCAGGCTGCAAAATTGAAGCCAGCCACTGGTCAAGCACCCACCACCCACCTCCTGCCCACTGCATGGGAATGGGGAATATATTCCTGTGGTGAGGGTGCTGCCTTATTCATGGGTGGGTTTATTGAAGGAGGTAGTGAACACAGTTGGCCCTCCGTATTCACTAGGATTAGGGATGCAGAACCCTCACAAAAGTGAAAAAAAATGCAAATATCAAAATGTGGGGTGTGTCTGTGGGAAGGGAGCCGAAGTGTAGCGGGGACAGTGGGCACCCAGGGTCCCAACCAGGTCAGGGAAAGGAGTGGGTCAGCACAGTGGCCCTTTACTTCCTCTCTCTTGCCCATTTCCTTCCTTGGGTGTTGGGGGGCATGGGGAGAGGGTTTGTGATGCTGAGAAATTGGGCTGTGAGCTGTTCTTAGCTAGCCACGCAGGTGCTAGTGGAATAGGAAGAGGACCACAAGTGTGTTTTTAAAGGGCTGCATGAAGACCAGAAGTGTGTTTTTAAAGTATCTGATCAGAGGTGCTGAGAGGGGAGGTTCCTCCAGAAAAGGAAGCACCTGAGGTGCGTGGGACAGGGGTTGAAGGAACTTGTGAGTAATCAAACCCATGAAAGTCAAACCCACAAATGTGGAGGGCCAACTATACCTTCATTTGTTCTGCCCATAATACAGCATATATGGCATATCCCCAGCCAACGTTACCAACAAGCTTCTGGACATGGTTTTGAAACATTATTTTTTTCTATGAAGGCCCAAAAGAAAGTCGTAATGGGGAACCTTTTTTCTTTTTTTTAAATGAGGTGACACACCATGTCAACACCTCTTTTCTCATCAAGGATGAGAACATTCTTGTTTTCTTTAGATCCCTGCACCGTCCCACTCCTGCTCTGCCATGAGTGATCTCAGCATGCCATAAATTCATTATTTTTTTATCTAAAGTACTATTAAGCTCTGAGACCCATATAATTTTGCTAGTTTAGCTCAAACTAAATCTAGGCTCTCAAAACAGTTAGAGTTTTGCAGAGCCAATAAAGACAAAGAAAAAATGCAAGATGGAAATTAAAAATCAGTGGTTAGAAGAGACCCTGACAAATACAGACATTTACCTAAACCTGTTTGGTCAGATGTAATGAGACTTTCAGACCAATTCAAAGTCTGTTGACACAAACCTTATTGTGATAGGGCTTCTTTCCCTGTGTGTTCAGGACTGGAGCCTCTATGTTGTTCCAACAGAGACTGTGCAAGTGTGTATTTTTGAGGAAAGCAAAATCAGCTTTTGCTGCTGGTGATAAAGAAAGAAAGGAGTGTAATAAAACTCCCAGGGCCTTTTCTTTTCTTTTTTCTTACTGCTTTCATCTATTAACGTAGCATTTTCCATCTCCGGACAGGCAGGTCATAACAAATGTTCATGTCATTGTTTCATTGCCGAGCCCTAGGATCTTTCGAGCATGATACGTTTAGTCACTCCCTCTAGCGCTGGAAATGAGACATCATCTCTCTGACCCACCCACACATTCCACCTCATCCACACAGAAAAACACTGCAAGACAAATAGGCTGGAGAAAGAGATGCACCTCTTAAACTTTCATTGCTATTTTTCTTTGCTATCCTCCAGTTCCTTTTGATTTATTTTTCAGCACCTTCCCCTCCCCTTCTCCCCCAAGGCTACTCTGTTCCCTGGCATCTTTTTTGATTCCCTTCTTCATTCATCCCTGGAAAGACAGCTCCACACTGGTATGCTGCTGTGACAGCAGGGCTGCTTTACTTCTCTCTCTCCCTCCCCCCTTTCTTTCTTTTTTGTAACCCATGGGTTCCTGTCTAAAAAATAAAGGAGCTTCATGTAACGTTGGCCCTACAAATTAACCTACTGCCCTTGAAGTCTGTTAAGGTGGTGGGAAAGATATAAAGGCCAGAATCCTATTGGCTTCACTGGCAGTAGAACAATGGTGATTGCTTTGGCATTGGGGAAAGGATGAAAAAGACAACAGAAGTGGAGGGAGAAGAAGGCTGCCAGGTCTATGTCACCTGTTTCTCAGGTGTCACATTTCCTGAGGGTCCAAAGAGCCAAAACAGTATGGGAATCATGGATAATTGTCTGTTCCATGGGACAGATGATTGTCCAAACCAGCCCTGTCATTCTCCTTTGGTTCTCTGGAATATCCCAATCCCTAGAAGACAGGTGTTTGGAAAACAGATGATAGCCTAGGTACTATGGCAAGAATCCTGTTAGTGAAATGTGCATATGTAACTTCCCATTATTCAGCCCCTCATTGCACAACAGCCCCTCACACAACCAACCTTGTCCATGGTAGAGCACACCTCTATGGCTGACTGGTGGCTAGGAATGGAAAGGATGCCCTTAGCAACATCCAGTTGCCATTCTGAACCCAGAAGAAGACATCAGCCTACCAGATCTCATTGTGCTCATGTGCCCTTGCTGGTGATCCAAGAAGATCTTGGTGTCCCCTCTCCTCTCCAGGTCATTCACTGTCTATGGGGAAATGATCTGGTTTGAGCAAGGTCAGTTGCATAACAAGAAGTACAAGCAGGGTGGAAATCCACTGCAGAGTGCTATGCCCCATCCAGCTGATGCAGGTTCTCCACCTATAATGACCACCTGGTGCTAGACATGCCAGTGACTTTTGATAGTGGTACTTGGAGGTAACTGGAATAAGCATATTTGTAAACATACCATATTTCCTCCAAAGCAAAAATAAAACATTACAACTTTAAAAGAGAATAAATGTATGCCCTTTATTGTGTAACTGCAATAGAAACATAACCTTTTTAAGCTCTGGGTTTTCACCAAGGACAACAGAGCTGGCCAATGTGCAGCCTACAGCTCACTTGCTGCCTCCCAAGGCCTTTGCGTAGCCCACCAAAACCCCCAATGTCCAAAAAAGAAAAAAATAGAAGCCAAAACCAGGTTGGGTTTTTGCTGCTCAAGGTTTCCTGGAGTAACATGTTTGGATCTTTTTTTCTTCAGGGTTGGCAAGCTCCCCAAAGCACTCAACACCCAAGGAATGTGAAAAAGTGAAGCTAGGACTACATGAGAAGCCACTTCTAGTTTTGAGTTAAGGGGTGGTAGAATTTGGGGGCCAAATTTGGCCAAAATAATTGTTCACAGGAGTCCAAAAATTGGTCTCCAGACATTAAAAAATTGTCCATCCTCATTTACAACAGGAATGGATGGGGAAAAATTGATTCTACCAAACTGCTCACTAAGTTACAAATTCTTCCACTCGTAGTCCTTTCTGTTCCTCTGACTCTAGGACTGTAGCCATTCTGTCTTGCGGCCAAGGGATATAGAAGGGGCGCTGGAATAATTGCCAGGCATTAGGCCCTTTGTTTGGTTTATTCAGCATTTTATAAAATAATAGCCAAATCCTGTTGTTAGTCCTAAGCAGATCAATATCGAATCAATTGGGTTTGCCCATAACTTTGCTCATGATTCAACAAGTGGTTGAATGAGTCTACTCTCACTGGGACTAATCAACAGGGTTCCAATCTATATTATATTGTATTTCCCAATCAGTGCTCAAGGTGGGGTGGTATGACATCCAATGCCATACTACATCTTTTCAGGCAGTTCTATAACCACTCCTAATATCAGAACCCTAACTCCATTGAGGGCATTGAGGTGAAGTACCATACAGGCCAAAATAAGTCTGATTAAAACCATTTCATTGCCTTTTCTGTCTTTCAATGTGATTAAACACCCTTCAACACTTTAACACTCGCAGTTGTGGGTTCCCATGTCCAAGTCTACTCTGGGCTTTAGTCTGAACTTTAAGGGAGCTCTTGGTGCTGAACCTATTTTGGACTAAAACCCAGAACAGATATACAAAGTTCAAGATCCTATATCATCAGCAGAAAGCAAAGTTACATCAGGTGGAACTCTGCCCCATTCCCCTCTCCCCACATAAAAAATTCATTATAGGACTCCCTCCAACACATCAATGAAAGCATTTTCCAAGACATCCTTGAGGCCCATAGGAGGAGGTCCTGGATAATGATGCCATCATTGTGCAGCCAGATGTAAGAACATAGACACAACTTGGCTGCTCCACACCCTCTCTAGACCACTAAATGGTCATGCCAGGCGAGATCTGCAGAAGAAAGGTGAGTTTTCCATGAAAGACTGTCATTGAACAGAGGAGGTAGGTAATACCTCTTCCCATCCTGCCTAAAAAGAACGTACACAGACATAATTCAAAATTGTGTCTGCTAATGCCACCAACAGAATGCTAGGTAAAATTAAAATTATTTAACTTGTACCATTTTATATCTGTCCCCCCCCCAAAAAAAATCTGATCACAGGTTAGCTCCTTCCATCTATAGTAGCTTCTACTAGATGCAAATATTTTTACTGTGACCTTACAGCTCAATCACTCCCAAGAACACAGTGAAAATATCAGAGCTGGGGCGTGCCTGCCCATTGATCTCTGCATACCCAGATCAGTGACTCATGCAGAGTCACTTATTGCATCTACACTTTTTAAATATGCACTTTTAACTGCGTCTAAATTAATACCCTCTGTAAGCTTGCTAAATATAACCCTTTCCCAGTGTAAAGGCAGTGTGCCTTGCTTTTTTTAAAAAAAAAAAAAATAAAACTAATAAAATCAAGTTCCTTAGTTCTCAGAAGTTTGGAGAAACACTGGTCAAGATTTCTCATCAGTTTTAATCACAAAGAAAGGGAGGTGGTAGATGGTATGCATCCAGGCTAGTGCTTTTTATTTGCATAATATCACAGCACAATGGGACTGTGCACAAAGACAGGGGCTGGTTATTGCATTGGGAGTTGGGAGAAGGATAATGGATTATTCTGTTTCTCACATGCTGCCTTTTATAGTCATCAAGAGATCTTCTAAACAAATGACTTTCAGTGAATCACTGCAAAGGAAGAGTTCTATCACATGCAAGAATGAGATAGAGCCCTTTGGTGTGTAGCTCAGAAACAGTACCAGTGCATTGAGATGGATCTCATCCTGTCTTGGATCCCATCTTGGGAGAAAGACAGGGTATACATTCAATCAATCAATCAATCAATCAAAGATACAGGACTGGCTTAATTATGATGCTAAGCATGATGCAGAGTTGGGGTTCTTCAGTAGTATAATTATCTGAGACTTCTGTGTAGACATGTCTTCATATAAACATAGCAATCTCATTTCTGTCTCCACCACCAATTATGAAAGTATGCAAGATAGTGATAACCAGGTTTTTATGAGCACCACATTACTTTGTTACAGACTCAGCCCCCTAGCATTTAACACATGGCTGAAAGCATCTATTTGCCTCCAGTTTCCATCCAGAAACACTACCAAGTCTATTGTTTAGAGCCAAGCTCTCAGATACAACTGCAGAGACTGAGGGAGCAAAAAAGAAGGAAATATTGTATGTATATGAGTGATTTGTTAAATGCTGGATATACTATTAGGATATGATGTGTATAACTTTTTGTTTTGTAAGATATTTTACATTAATAAATGTAAAATGTAGATTAGATAGATAGATAGATAGATAGATAGATAGATAGATAGATAGATAGATAGATAGATAGATAGATATTTTAAAAAAACCTGCAGAGACTCACAAGACTCAAAATTCTTGGATTTACAAGAGGCATTTCTCAAACTATACTACACTACCCACCTAAGGAGCTGAAGAAACAAAACAACAGCAAGATTAATACCCAGGGATCATCTACCACAAGACAGACCAAAACCACAAGATAATAGAACACCCCTAGTTGTCACGAAAAGTCCCCAGCTGAGACCACTCAAATGTATCATCGTTGCTATGTGTGATTGTTACAGATTGCTACACGGGAAACATCTTATAAGACCAATTATGCTGGCAAAGGCAACCTCCTTAGTGCAATTAGCTAAAGTAGAATTAGCAATTATACCTCTGGACTGGATAAGAGCTAGAGCCTGGGCCTGCATGTTGATCAAGAGAATGCAGTTCCCCAGGTTCAGAGATTATTGCTTACCTTCCACATAGTTAGCTGTGAGTAATCTGCAGTTTCTGCAGAGATTGCTGGGAATTCACATCCACTGAGATCGTAGAGAGCCAGCATGTGTGGGAATGTATGCATGTGAGACCTCCAGCAAATACCACTTGAGCTTATGGGCCCTTGCCGTAACCCCACAACCAAGGTCAGCTTTGTTTGAGAAAGCAATTTTACTGCTTACAGATCATTTCTGAAGACTCTGACGATATGGACCACTATTTTCAAAGCTGGGATTAGACAATAAGCTGGCTGGGTTGGTGGCTACATATATTTCTGGCAATCTTCTTACAACAGCATGAGTCTAGCTGGACACATGAAGACTGGGGCATAGCTACTATTGGACAGAGAGAGAGAGAGAGAGATTTCCAGTCAATGGAGGTCTCATGCTGCCAGCCCGTATGCCTGTAACTGCACTCAGAAAGAGAGCACTGCTCCTGGAGCCTCAGTCCTAACCTATGTCCTCTATGAGGACACAGTGATCCTCATTTCAAGATTTGGCTGCACATTTGTTAGAACAGAAACCTAGGTCATAATTTGCCCCAGGAAGAGTTCAAAATATTTGGAAAGAACTATCCTGATGATGGTTCAGACTGACTATGGTCTACTAAACCAGCACATGGCTCTCAAATCCTGCACCCTTACCATTGTTGGGAATACATAAAAAGACAGTTCTCCGTAGTGAACTGTAGGAAAATTTGGTTCTTTTCCTGGTCCGTGTCCTTCTTTCTGTTCTACGTAGTCTGGACTTGGTAACTGGTGCATTAACTTAGATGCTAATCTCAAAGGGAAGTCAGACTGGAAGTTTGCCAAACATTAGTAAACAGAATATTTTAACATCAAGCCATGTGCCTGTCCACAGGAAGAAGTACAGGAACTAATTAATTATTGACTTTGTTTAATGTATTGTTGCTTAATGTACTTAATATACTGAGCTTATTGCTCAAATCCCTTCAATTATTTTCAGTATCAGCTTTCCAAGGATCCTCTGCTGTCATGTGCATGGCTCCATCTATGCTTCAACAAGGCAATCTATGTTTCATTCTCTGAGTACAAGATGATATAAATTTAAGACTGTATCAAGTCAAAGCCAGGTCTGGACCCTAGATGCATTGAAATGCAACAACCAGATCACATGCAATTTGAGGCCAGGGCAGAAAAATATCCAGCCTTTCAAAGGAGGGGAAAATGTTTAAAACATTTTAGAGAGAGCAAGTGACTTTATGCAGATGAAGGGTGGGATCTGTGAATGGTGATGCAGAACAAGTGTACAGTGTTGCCCTCATCATTTCATCTTGACTGCTGGAGTGGGAACTTGCCCACTTGACAAGCTTGTAATCTGAAGCACGAATGCACAAATGTGGTATTATGATGAGATCAGAGATCACCTTCCAAATGCAGGCTCTGTTCCCACATCGCTCATCTCTCCAGAGGCAAAGAACAATTGAATTGGTCTTACACATTCAAATGTTGCTGTTTGTAGCCAAAGCCCAACATGGCATCAGTGACAGTCTCAGGTCAAGATCCTACAACAGGGTTACATGGTCTAAACCTGGGTATACAGAGCTGCACATCAATTGTACTATGCTACCTCTGTGTTGAATGGCAGTGTTGCACAACTAAACCACAGTACCAAACATGTGATCAAAAGTACAGCCACTTGGACATGTGCATACACATCCTGGCTGAGATCCTATATGGCACAGCAGACCATAATAGTTCCACATGTTTAACTACACTACAGTTGGCCATTCAATACCTCCCAGACTTACTTCTGAGCAGCTACAATCTCCCACGCATTCCATGGCTGGTACAGAGTGGGGTGGAAGGTTCAGAGAAGCACCTGGTTATGTCCATACAGCCAGATACAAAATGACTGTAGGATCTATTAAGACCCTGCTGGGGTTTTCTGGAAGTCTCAGTAGATGAAGTGTTTATTCTGTATCTGCCCATAGGGACTTGTGTTGGTCATTGTGATGGCTGGAAGGGTACACCAACCCCCACAAAGGATATAACCAGGCATAAGGTGGACTTAAATCAGTGGTTCTCAACCTGTGGGTCCCCAGATGTTCGTGCACTTCAGCTCCCAGAAGCCCCAGCCACTATGGTCAATGCTCAGGGCTTCTGGGAGCTGAAGTCCACGAACATCTGGGGACCCACAGGTTGAGAACCACTGACTTAAATGATGCCAGTCATTGTGTGCAAAACACAATACACATCTATGCACAATGGCATCATGTGTACAGTTCTGGTTCCACAACCTGAAAGTGAATGCAGCCCTTCCACACTGAACAAAAATATCCAAGTGTTTCTGAAGGAGAATCAACACATTCCTGGGACACCAAAAGTATTCCAGCCTTAGTATTTTTATCTTCTTCCTCTGTGTCCCTTTGAGCTGCCCCAAAGCAGCAACTTTTGAGGTGTTCAGGGAGCAGTGGGGAGGAGGGATTGTTTACTGCCCACACATTCTTGTATGAGCAGAAGTCCAGCACTGGATACAGCCCTATGACTCCTTATTTTCAATGTTGATTTTTACCAAATTTCTATATATATGCATAGGCAGTGCCCCTTCAGATGACCAGTGAGGAATATTGCTAATGTAGCACAGTGTTTGTCCATACTAAAAGATTCCCTAGATGTGCAGAATTATGGCCAGCATCCTATTACTGACGTACACAAGTGTAATTCCACTTGTCACTTTGGAGGTTGATATTCTTCCCTTCTCTCTGCAGTGACCAAAGCCCCTCCTGAGACTGACTGTGTTGCTGTGATAGTCAGTCCAACAGCCATTTTGTTGCTGGTGGAGAGTAGAGAGAATCAAAGAAACATCCTACTATATTCCCATAGCAAAGTGGAAACCAATGACAGTTGCTGAACCATAGCAGAGTTCCTCATGTTGAACTCTTATGCTATAGACAGCCAAGTGAGATCAAAGGAGCATAATGTCTCTTTCTGTACATTCTAAATTTTCTATATGCTGGGATTTTCCTTACAAAAAAAATCATTTTATTTGTATGGAGGAACATACAATCCCTTTAGCTTTGATCTGCAACCTCAAGAGCATACATTAGAAACAAAGGTAAAGATGTGAGGTTTTTTTTCTTAGCTTCCTTTTGTTTGTGTGCCATATCTGTGCTGAACCCTTACAAATGCCTCATTTGTATATTCAACAAAACTGATAAATATGCAGAAATGCCCACAGAAATGCATATGATTTTGTGTGTAAGTGTGTGTGGGGGGCATTTCCGCACTAGACTGTTATAGCGCTATGATTTCACCTGCAACTTCCTATGGGATCCTGGGGTTTGCAGTTCAGGGAGGGGCCGGCCAGCCCCTCCCTGAACTGCAAACCCCAGGATCCCATAGGAAGTTGCAGGTGGAATCATAGCGCTATAACAGTCTAGTGCGGAAATGGTCTCTCTCTCTCTGTGTGTGTGTGTGTGTGTGTGTAAAAGTGTATAAAGCCCGATATGGCTCAGGTCCAGGCTACCTGGCAGACTGTACCTCCTCCTGTGGGGCTGCCTGGGCCATGAGACCATCAAGAGAGGCTCTACTTTCAGTACCACCACCGTCAAAAGCAGAGCCAATGGAGATGCAAAGTAGAGTCTTTCCGGTAACTGCCCCTAGGCTGTGAAACTCCCTTCTGAGGCTCCTTCCTTCTTTTCTTTCTGTCAGCCGGCAAAACTTTTTTTTTATTTCGTTGGGTTTTTTTAACACAGAGAGTTTTTATAAAATAATGGACTAAAGGGTGGTGCATTGTTTCAAACTCATATTTTTAAATACATTTTTTAATCTTTTAAATTGTATTTTATTAAGTACAGTCCTGAAGTGTTTTAATATTGTGATCAGTTTAACTCCATCTCAGTACAGTCCTCCCTTCTTCATGAATTTGATTATTTGCAAGGTGCCTACTTACCATCCCCCCTCCAAATCTCTTCTCCTCCTCTCTTGCCTTTGGCCTGGGCATGCCTGCCTGCCTGCCTTCCTTCTTTGCATGTGAGCACAAGGCAAGCAAATGGAAGGGGCAGCCCTGCAAGTGTGCCATCTCCAGGTGTGGGGCTGCCCCCTTCCATTCTCTTGCCTTTTGCCTTGGCACCTGGAAGGAAGGCAGCACACCCAGCTAAAAGGCACATGAACGGGGAGGTGGAGCTCTGAAAGGAAATCAGAAGGAAAATGCTCATTCAGACAGAGGGGAGTTACTCACTTTTTTCCTTTTCTTTTTTACTTTTTTAACTTCTTTTTCACTTTTACTTTTTACTTTTGCAAGGGTTCTGTGCTCCAAACCCTTGCAAGGGGTCAAGGGACCACTGTATTCACTTTTTGTATGTTTGTAGTAATTTTTTCCCCATTGTACACTGCCGTATAAGTCTCATTTTAGGAGAAAGGTATACAAATAAAGAGGAGGGGTGGGGGAGAAGTGGGAGGAGGAGTTTTTAAATGAACTGAGATGGAAATTTTAAAGGAATTGAGATAGAAATAAGACTGATTAAGCTTGTGCTTGGAAAATTTATGAAGTGTACAGAAACCAGAACAGATCCATCCATTCCTAGAACGATAGAATTGCACTGAAGGCCAGATAGTGTTTTCTGTACATAAAATGCTATTTCCTGCACAGAAAATGCTGTTATCTGCACAAAACAACTGCATGTGAATTTCATGTAAAGTTCCAAGCTGCAAGGATTCTCCTGAGTCCTGCATTCTTTTCATCAGGGTTTCCTGATATTTGAGAAACCTGTTTTTTTAAACAATTTTTTAAAAAATATTTTCAATATTCTTTTTCCTATCAAGGCCAAATTCACTGATGGTAGTCACAGAAATGTTATTGTTCTCATTGTTGCTGTATCTGTTTCTGTTCCACCTTTCTTACCAGTCACGTAGGGACAGGGGGGCGATGGGGGCAGTTCACCTTGGGCAGCAATGTTTTTGGGGCATCCTGGCCCATAGCCATGCTCCTGTGTACCCTGGCTAATCCCCCTGCACAGTGGCCCTGCCCCCCCATTCCCCCTTGACACGCTCCAAGCTTTGCCACTATTTCTTCCAAAATTGAGATTCAAGGTTGCTAGATGAAGATCCAATAAAGCATTGGATCTTGGCCCACCGTTTTACAATATCCCAGAGTATTCACTACATTGATTTTTTTGGTATACATATTTGGATTATATTCAGTCCCCAAACTGTCCTCCTTCCTTTAAAACTGGAGATTGATAGATTCAATATATATATTTCCATTTCAGCAGCCATGTGACCACTTCCGATTAATGAGCATCTGGGATGGTTTCGTTAATACTTTTCTAAAAAGAAAAGGCATGTTGCACAAATTGATAGATAATGTGATGCAGAAAACAGCAATCAGAATTAATTAGAGGGAAGTTTCATTTTGGTATCACCCCCTCCCTCTTTCCCCACCTCCCCTTCTCCATCTCTGTTTTCTAGAAGGGGAACATCTCCTGGGAACTCCTGCATTTCAAAGAAATGTAGGTAATAATTAAGAATGTCTCAGGCAGTCGTGATGTCCAGCTGGCCGTTTCACTACAGAAAGTGATAAAATAATAATGACTAATTAACAGTACTGGGATAAACATACAAAGGTGCTGATTTGCAAAGCTGTACTGAGTTGTAGTTGTAACCAAGAATAAAACAACTTTGGGCTGGATCCTGTTAGTGACATGTATAGGCATAAAAGTTTTGGAACCTACGTATTGCTCTCTCTATCTCTTTTTTTTTCTTTTTTTCTTTTTTTTCATTATTGTGGTAGTTCTTGGAAAGTTCAGGAAGGAGTCAGAGAAGTGTCTGGTTGTGTCCTTGTAGCCAAATGCCAAGATGATTGCATCATCTACTAAGACCTCTGGAGGACCTGAGCAGATCTTAGTGCAGTGGTTCTCAACCTGTGGGTCCCCAGATGTTTTTGGACTTCAGCTCCCAGAAGCCCTAAGCATTGACCATAGTGGCTGGGGCTTCTGGGAGCTGAAGTCCACAAACATCTGGGGACTCACAGGTTGAGAACTACTGTCTTAGTGGATAATATAAACATTCTGTGTCTGGTTACATGGACATAGCCAAATCGTTTCTGATGCTTTCTGCTCTCCACCAGCCACAAAAGGGCCACGGAGTGAAGGAGGGGCTGCAGCAGCTGAACATTGTGCCTGGGGAGTGTTGCAGGATATGTGTAGGGCAGTTGTGTAGTACTATCATGTTATGCTGTATTCTACAGGATCTCAGCCTCATTCAGAATTGGCCCTTTCCATAGAGTGAGGTAGCTGCCTGAGGCAACACACTAACAGTTGGATCTAAGTCTAAACTACAGTCTGGAGCACAACTGAGAAAATCTATGGCCCTTCGGAATTCAGAGATGTGATTTTTTGTAAATTTCAGGCAAGAATAAATAATTTTACCATTTTTCTCCTCCCTGTGAGAAAGTAATTTAAAAACTGCAGTTTTTGAGAACCATTTCCTGTTTGGGAACAATATTGTTTTCTATACAGGAAATGCTATTTTCTGCTTAGGAAACTTGTTTTCTGCACAGGAAATTCTGTTTTCTGCACAAGGAAACCACATGCATTTTTCATACAGAATAAGGCTTGAACTGCAATGATTCTTGCTCATCTTGGATTCTCCTCATCAGGGTTTATGACATCTGAGAAACTTGGTTTCAGCCATTTTCCAAAATTTTTCAGATCTTCTTTCCATCACATGTTGAACTCCAACTACTCTCATCCTTAGTCAGCAAAACCAGTGGTAAGGGAAGATGAGACTCAATGGATGTTGACAGTTCTGATACCAGTGAAACAGTGAATCCACTCTGGGTTTTAGTCCAAACTTTGAAGAAGCTATCCAAGATGATGATAATCAAGGGGATAAGGTTCAGATGCATGGGTCATTCCTTTAAAGTTCAGACTAAACCCCAGTGCAGTTTTACGCACATCTATCCTTTGAGCTATCAGCCTCCACTGAGGAGAATTGGAGTCAATAGCATCTGGAGGGCCACAAATTGCTCAGCCTGACCTAGGCTGCTTACCAGATCCTTCCCTTCCCAGTCACTATTACCAGTGATTACAAATTCTTCATTCCTGTTTCTTTGTCACCCAGATGGAATAGCTTCTCCTTCTTTCTGAGCCAAAGTAAGGAATTTTCACAATGCCTGATGCATCAGGGAGGGAGATCTTGAAGGAGCAATGTCCTTCACATATGTCTCATTTAGTAGATTAAAATTTAACAAGATGAATAAAACATGTTGAAGAAGAAAAAATCCAGTGATTGTGAAATTATAGCAGTCCTTGTCTTTTAGCCACCTGCCCTCTGGAAACATTTTAGATGTTTCTGCCTGGAAACATCTGTCTGAAAGATTACATGTTCTTAGTTTCCCATTATAATCCTCCCTTTGAAGAGGGGCTAGAGCACATGCTCTGCACTCAGAAGGTCACTCCTCCAGCGATTTCCATTAAAAAGGACCAGATAAATCTCCTTCTCTTTCCTGGCAGCTGCTGCCAATCAGAGTGGACAATACAGACCAGACGGACAATGAAACTGAAATGATATGAAACAAATTTCTATATACCAGCTCCCATTCCCCACTTCAGAGTCAGTCCCTCCTTAGCATCCAAAACTCTAGGCTCTCTCTAGAAGCTAAAATGACTAAACTGAGACTACTGTAAGTTGGACATCTCATGAGATGACATGACTTACTAGAAAGGGCAATAATGATTGATAAGGTGGAAGGCAGTTGGAAGAGAGGAAGACCATGTTACAAGTGGATAGAACCAGTGTGGTGTATCAGTTTGAGCTATGACCCTGGAGGCCATGGGGTCAGTTCCTCACTCAGCCATGGGAACCCACTGGGTGACTTTGGGTGCATCACACATTCTCAGCCCCAGAAAACCCTTGATAGATATGCCTTAGGATCACCATAATTTGGAAACAACTTGAAGGCATACAATAACAACAAGAGCCAATCAAGAAAGTCAGAGCTTTGAGTCAGCAAGACCCGAGCACGGCAGTTGATAGGGGGGTGACTTGGAGGTCTCTGTCATAGCCTCATGTCAAGCCTGACTTAATAGAAACTAACAACACCAATAGGGATGTAGATGATCAGGTGACTTGGAAGTCTCTCATTGATAGGGCCAGCATAATTCAAAGTTGACTTGACAGCAATTAAGAACAGCCACAGGGCTATTGATAATGGAGTGACTTGGATGCCTCTTATTCATAGGGTTGCCACAAGTTAGAGTCAACATGACAGCAGTTGATACCAACAAGGTGATATCTTATCTCTTTCCTTGGTTTGGGCCTGAATGGTCCACTTATGCCTCAGATGGGGAATCTCTGTCTCAAAGTTCTGCAGCAACAGGTTACAAATACAGGAGCTATCTGTCACTAGTTACTTTTTCAGGTAATGAAGTAAAAGGAATTTCAAAAATAATGAAGTGATTAGAAACAAAGTAAAGTTCTTCCTCCATATTTGTGGATTTGGCCTTCATGAATTTGATTTTTCACAAGGTGCATGTATACCTTCCCCCATTCTCCTCCTCCCATTCCCTTGCGTGTTGCTGGAGAACTCACACTGAGGCAATAGGCAAGAGAAGGTGGGAGTCTCATGTGAGCCTTCCTTCTCTCTTCCGGAGCTCCCCATCCCATTCCCTTGTCTCTGGCCCCATTGTGCAAAAGGGAAGGGAGTGGGAGGCCCAGAAGGAAATGGAGGGGAGGAATCCCTGGGGGTGATATTTGCATTTTTTTTTCCCACTTTCATGAGGGTTTTTCACCCCAGACACTCACAAAAATGGAACGGCCACTGTAACTGTGTAGCTACAGTGAAAATCATCTTCTAGTTATCTTTAAATGTTACTTTTAATTGGCATTTATTTATATATTTATACATATTAGGCACATTTTGGCAGGATTTGTTCAAGTTTTACGTCATTCTCTTATCAATTCCAGTTTTTTAAGTAAGAGAAAATTTTGAAAAGTAACAAGCAGCAGTAGTAATGTAACCATTTACTTTTTGAACATTTTTCTGCATAACAACAATAGGTTACTCTTCAAACACTGGAAAGAGTAACAAAATACATTTAAAAAGTAAGTTCCAGAGTGACTCTGCCCTTGGCTCTCCAGATTTCTGGACTACAGCTCTCATAAGTTGTTGTCACTGCTTGTGCTGTCTGGGACTTCTGGAAAGTGAAATCCAAAGAGTCTGGATAGTCCAAAGCCATTTCTGCACTAGACTGTTATAGCGCTATTATTCCACTTTCAACATCCTATGGAATCCTGGGGTTTGCAGTTTTTACCGGCACTTCCTAAAACTACAAACCCCAAGATTCCATAGGATGTTGAAAGTGGAATAACAGTACTATAACAGTCTAGAGCGGAAATGGCCCAAGTTTCTCACCCTTGCCCTTTTCAAACAGTATCTGCTTTACGCAACTGCTTTGGTGTTGCTTTTGAAAGACATAGAGAGAGATTGAGATAATACTGTCCAAATGAAGAGTAAATGAGCTAACTTTTCACATGATTAAAAATTAGAAGGCAGGCCTCCACCGCAGTTATCCTCAAAATGAAAAATAAAAGGAAAAAATTAAACGAAAATCAAACCTGAGTCTGTACTGAACAGCTAATGGACAACAGCCCCATTCATTCTCTGTCCCTTTCTCTCTGATGGACTTTGAATGGGATGGTAATGAGTTACCATCATTTCGACATGTTACAGATGTTAAGAGCCCAGGGCTGATTTCTATTCATCAGAATCTCCCCTCCCACCTACCCAGATCTCCTCTTTAATGAGCTAGGAGCCAATCAATAATTCATCGCTACATGAATAACTGGGGGATGAGAACTGCCTATTTGGAAAGATGTAATCAGGGCCCATTCTGTGCCTGTGCCTCTCATCTGCTTAGCAGTTCCTTCTCACACCCTGGTAATCCAATAGACCAAAGCAGGCGCCAAACAGAAGCTAAGAAAACAAGGTAGCTGCCTAAGCCAGCAGGTGGGAGATGGAAAATCCAATGCCTCTGTGTGTGTGTACATTGCCATCACCCACCATCCAGAAGGCCTTTATCTTTTGATGCCTGAAAGCTCTGGTGATGTCCTTAAACTAGGTGTTCTGTTGTTGTAAAAAGACTTTCCCACAGAATCAGTTTAAAATAGTCTGGATGAGCCTATTTGCAAGCAGAACTGAAAATGGTTCTCTCAAAGAGAAATTATTGTTCCCTGGGGGAGGAAGGGCAATTTTTCTCTAAGACAATCAAACCTGAAGTATTTCCAGACGTGTAACATCCAACTGTGGGCACAGCCCAAGATATTTCACTGGGGTAAATAATACAGTGGTGTCCCGCCCATTCCAGATATTTGTTACCTGAATCTTTCTCCAACACTGGGACAGTATCAATCTGTACAGCTGAGGGCAACATGCTGGTTAGAAGGCACGAGGCAGGCTGCTTGACACAGTGGTCTCTCCTCTAAAACCCTGATGCTACCTTTCAATGTCTGTGCCCTGAAATGACTGCATTCCTCTGCCTAATGGTAGAGCCAGGTCTTGACACTGGCAAACCAGGACAGGCATACTTGTCATGAGTATATCCCAGTGAATCTATTATAAGTCTGGCTGTAGAAATGCAGTTGATGGTGTTTCGTGGTGGACCAAGCAAATAACCTACTTCCTATCAATAACTGTCACTCATCCTTTTTTAAGACCTGGTGAGGTGGACTGGGGTAACAACAAACACTCTCCCTCTGTGCTTCTAATTTGGCATCTTGGTTCCAGCAGTGCCCATCCAAATGTCCTGGCAAAGCTTGTAAGGAGAATAAGAAGACATACCCTTCTGTTTGTCCTAGCACCTGATATTTACAGTTGTGCTTCTGTGGATTGTAACTCCAATAATCCCTTGACAGATTTCATAAAGTCCAAAAACATCTGGAAGCCCACATGTTCTCTGTTTTTCTTCTATGGTCCTTGCTGTTGCACATACTATCTCATAACTGCTGGAGATTCATGCTTACATCAGTAATGACTGAGTATGGCCCCCAAACCTTTACCCCAGCTGAAGTCTTTTCATTGCACTGCAAATTGGAGCTTTTCTGGTCATGGG
Source organism: Iguana delicatissima (assembly GCA_948472985.1). Classification (NCBI taxonomy): domain Eukaryota; kingdom Metazoa; phylum Chordata; class Lepidosauria; order Squamata; family Iguanidae; genus Iguana; species Iguana delicatissima. The sequence goes on along the minus strand of CAOKZL010001767.1, from coordinate 2,824 downwards.
GGACCTTAAAAGAAGCTGTTGCAGCTGGGCACCAAGTGGTTTGTCCAGCTACATGTGTATTCAATGTGCCCCGAAGCACTAGGGCAGTGCTGTAGACATCATTTTCCAGCACCCTGGTCAGTAAAGCTTCAGAATCCCTCAGGTTCAAGCACTGTCAAGATGAAAAGGTAGTTTTTTCCAGGGGTGACATAGGGCCTTTCTGCACTACTCTGTTATGGAATCCTGGGGTTTGCAGTTTAGGGAGGGGCATTTAGAATCATAGAATCATTCTCAACCAGAGAACTCTTTGATCTCAGTAAACTACAAACCCCAGAATTCCACAGGATGTTGAAAGTGGAGTAATAACACTGTAACAGTTTAGCATGGAAAGGTCCATAATCAGATGTAGTTACAGCAGTAGAGCTCCATTATTGTAGTTGTTTCAGGTCATGCAGTATCTGGCCCATGCTGTTGCTGGGATGGTCTCTTCGCTCTCATGCAGGGGCATAAAAATGGACAATGACTGATTATTTTTTTCAGTGGGTTGTCTTGATGTATCAAGACACCTTTCTCACTGAGAACAAGAACATTTATAAACATTCTTCACTCTCCTAATCTCTTGCATTTGTGATCAAATTGGGCATCTGGAAGGAGAGGAAAAAAGATGTTCTACTGAGCTATATTCCACAATGGAATTGTTTTGCGATTCCATTCACTTTGTTTCCTTCCCTTGGTTCTTCCCTGCATCTTCCCTCTCTCTCCTGTGACTCATAAAATGGGTCTAATACTTTTGCGACATTTAATGCAATAAAGTGTGTAAAGCCTTTAGAAATCCTCTTAAGAGGAAGCTAAATATTGATTATTATTCATACGGCAATTATTGTGCCTTTCAAGGAAGAAGATTATTACTGTCATTAAAATTGCTAGCAGCATCTAAGTGGTTGCATTTAAACCCTAGAAGACAACCTGTCAATTGGATTAATGTGTGTTCTACAAAGAAGACTGTTGGAATGAGCACCCCTGCCCTCCTGCCATTCACCACCACCACCCAAGAACAATGTTTCTAGTAAGATATAAGCTACCAGCTTGGGGTTCGTGCATTCTTTCATGCACTTGAAGTGAGTCTAGAATTCTCCCCACACAAACTAGAGCTTAGTGCAAATGTCTGCTCAGAGTTCTCCAACCAATTGATGAGCAGAGAAATATGAGGAACTATATCACATGAATGTTTTCACTGGGATGAAAAATGGGTTTGTCCCCGGGAGTGGGGGAAGCCAGAGGGTTCCTGTAGCTTTAATAGTTTTGTAGAACAGGGAATTTTAGCAGGGCTTGCTTATTACCTGGTTGTGTGACAAGCAACACCTGCTGAGATTTTTGTTTCTACACAGCCATTAAAATACAGGAACCCTCTGATGCCCCCACCTGCATAACCTACTGAGCATACCCAGAGCCTCTCAGGCAGGAAGAAAGGTCTTTCTTTTAAGTTCAAACAGTCCTCAGCCAAGGAAAATGGCTGCAGCACAAGTTTCAGTAAGGGGCTTTAGGATACAGGCCTTGGTAGGGTTTTGACAAGTTGTTGCAGGTTGAGGAGCCCAAGCAGGGATAGGTTGCATATCTTAGAGACTAAAGGAGCACATAAAGCCAGAAACAAATGAATAACAAGAATGTACCTGCTGAAGCACTAAGCATGCTTCACTTCAACTACCCAAGTCCACTATTCACCACCCAGCCTGGCTTTCCCATTTGTAGAAGGACTTGTTCCCAGCTCCCTCTCTGGGCTCCCACCTCTCTTGGGCACCCCTCCCAGTAAGGCAGCCAAGAAAGACATGAGTCCAGCTGTTGGTCAAGTCTTTTTCCACCATTCTTGACCCCCCTGGAACTCAAGTCTAAAGGAGACACTTGCAACCCTTCTCCTATTGTGCAAGTTCTGCTTTCCAGCACCTTCCCTTCAGAGCTATTCAGTGTGTTCGTATTGACCTCTTTGCCACATTCCACTGCTAGAGGCTTTAACTGAGGCCAGCGACTAGTTCTCCTTTGCTTCTGAGGCCAGGTTGTTGGGGTCAGGAAAGCCAGTGCTTCTGGTGAGTATTACTGTTCCGTATGTTGTATTTGCTGGACTCAAGTGTGGCCATCACCACACACCAAAATGGTAGACAATATGTGAAGAAATTGTTGTGTGACCTTTCTCTAGAAGGGCAATGGAATTAGGAGAATGCAATCTCCAATTTAAAAAGAGTAAAGTTTTGTTTGTTTCTTGTTTGCTTTTTTTTTTTTAATTTTAAGGAATGTTAGAGAAACGTAAATGGACAGATTTGTTCATTCAGGCAGAGGGTAGTCAATATTTTGCTTTCTGAAATCAGGCTTTGAACTGTTGACTATTCAAGCATGTTGTGACTGAATTAAGATTGCTACATCTTTGCTAAAAGGCTCCTCACCTTTAGTAGTAATAGGACAGGAAGACATGCAACATAGTTCTCTTCATGTTATAAATAGCTGTACCTTATGAATTAGGCTGAAATAGTTGAGAATTTTCTCCATTTTTTGTTAAAACTTAAAAAAATGCCACATTTCTTTATAAATGGGATAGAATTGAGGCTAGTCTGCTGATAGGGCATAAAGCTCTGCTGGCACATATAAGTGGACTGAGGTGATGAAAAGGCATGGTGACAAGGAGGGCAATGTGGTTGATAGACTCCCAGTCATTTTGGAGGCCGTTCCAGTCATTTCTGGTTGCTATTCCAACCACAGTATGTGCAGGTGGAATTTCTGGGTCAACTTCTGAATCACTTGTTGCAAAAAATCTAGGGCAGTGGTTCTCAACCTGTGGGTCCCCAGATGTTTGTGG